>JAFIRS010000130.1:600000-1180009 GCA_018342105.1 Gonioctena quinquepunctata
AATGGGCCACATTTGTATGTTGTGTGGACAGTATGAAGCCGCAGATTCGAATATTCACCTGTATTCAGTACCAAAAGTAAGTACAAACTTGACGAATTGACTAATAATGATATTTTCATAATTCATCATATTGTATGCATTGAATTTTATATTTCCTGCAATTTAATGACAATTTCATTTCCAATTATCCATCTGTCAAAATGCAGTTACCTCAAATTCAAATGTTACAAAATACGAAAAACAACACGACAGTGCTTTCTTTGTGCAATGTTCGGTGTCTTCTAATTCTAGCTTTGCTATTGGTGAAGTTCGACAGATGTCTCCTCTGAACCAATAGGAAAGCTAGAATTAGAACCCGCGAACAGTTCGCCTCAAAAAGACAGCAAATATTTTGAGGCGAACTGTGCAAGCACCAGGGTTTTTAGACATCTTACCTCTAGCCACGCAAATCCAAAACATGAGTTCGTTCGTTTTTCGCAGATTGATCAAATATTTAAAAGTAAAAGACTCATAAATTGCATGAGATAAAGAAAGATGTTGTCAAATAGCTACTGACTAAACAAACGAACAAATCTACAGGTTTTTATTATATATTTATTTTGCCCTGTAAATATATGAATTATTGATGAGGTAATAAATCTAATGTTATCCGGGAAATTGATATCTACTTGGTTCCATTGCCAAGTAATAAGGCTAGCAATATGCGAATTAGAGTTTCGCGGTTTGCACGCAAAAAATCGAGGTTGGCAAAGTTGAGAAAAGTCCCCTATCCACGAAGTTCTAAAGAAATGCAGCAAATGGCATTATAGTGATCTTGCAGGGTCCCTATTGAGTGTAGTGGTGGAGAAAAGTTTGTAGTGACATCTATAATTTGTATTTCGAAGTAACGAGATGGTGACGATAGGTAGCGCCCTTGGCGTTGACGGTTACAATTAACATAACTTCGTCAAATGTCAAACTGTCCGCGAATTATATCGAATTCCTACGACAGCTGTTCGCGTTTATAGCGTGATTTTATCTGATTGGTACTACAGAATTAGAAGTTATGTTCCGTTAGCGTTATACGTTTTTATACACGAAAAAGTAGAAATAAAATTAATCCATTCTTTCATATCCAATATATTTTCTCTATATTTTATTCAATAAAGAATATTCCAAAATATACAATAAAAAATTAAAATAAAATCAGGAACGGCATATATATAGATATAATCAATCCATCCCTTATAAGCTATTCTAAGATTTATCTACCCGCATCTGGACTTCGAGGACTCTCTCGCTGTCTGGGTCCGGTTGTGAGAGCTGTCTGTAGTTTTCGTCATCGACAAAGCAAATCTCATGACCATCAGGATCAGCCAATATGAGGACACGCACAGTAGCTTTCCCAGGAGTGTCTAGAGAAATGAGAGGTGTGATCACTGTCTGTTTGGCCTCCTCGATTTTTTTGTTGAGAATTTCTTGTTCGGCATGGGGGGTGGAAAAAGCGATACGCCCATAAGCCTTTGCTCGGTTGATTGGTTGACCTGAAATATTTCAAACATGAAAAGTAACAACAATTTCAATTGCATTATTTTAGCAAATAGTCATTCATTATCAGAAATTACAATCGTTGATTGAATATCACAATCATCGTGACAACTGAATATTTTTGTAGCATTGCGAGTTTTAGAAAAAAACACGAAACACTGCACTTGAGATACGCGGTCCAAATGGTTGTATTTTTTTTCAGACCGGGTCTCCATGTAATAATGCATTTTTTTTTATCAGCTGCCCAAATTGGTTTTTTGCTAAAATTTAATTGTATTGACATTTTAATTGACAAAATCAGTGCTTTAAAAAAAACCTCCGGTCCCAACATATATTTTCTTGCTCATACCGGAGCTCAAGTGTAAATTGATAGTCCTTCAAAAAAACTTCAATTTATCCAGAGTTATCACTGCTACCTCGGAAGTGCCTCAAGGCTATTTTAAATCTTCATCAATGATATCAAAGAATGCTTCAAAGACAGTAAATTCGTACTTTAAGCAGATGATTTGAAAATATTCTCTGTAATTAAATCACGAGATTACTTGAGCTAAACTCCTATCTCGGTTCTCTCAGTATTGTCAACAAAACAGACTTTTCCTGAATTTGAACAAATGTTCCACTATTTCATTTCAGATATTGTTTTGAATAGAGAAAACAAAATTAAATATTTGGGGCTCATCTTAGGCTCTAAGGTGACATTTGTCAAACACTATGATTATATCATCAGTAATACTACAATTCTAGAACATGTTAATAATATCAGGGACTTAGGAGTGTACTTTGACAATCAGCTTACATTCAACTCTCACAAAAATGAGATTACGAAATCAGCATATCACATATACGGTTTCATTTTCAGAAATTGTAGAAGCTTTAATGATATTTCTGCACTCCCATCTCTTCTCTTCAGTCTGGTAAGATCGAAGCTAGAATATGGATCATTAATATGGAATCCTATTTATGTACAATCTTCAACTACAATCGAGGAAGTACAGAAAAAATTCTTAAAGTTTCTGTGCTTCAAGGTCGATGGATCATATCCTTCAAGAGGATGTGATTATACGAACTTACTACATAGATTTGATTTCATATCTTTAGAAAAACGCAGACATCAAGCATCCATTATGTTCTTGCACAAGCTATTAATAGGTGAAGTGGACTCACCAGCACTATTATCTCAAATTGTGCCGAGATTGGAGTCTAGATCAAATACCACCTTTAAGTGCAAAAGAGCTCAAACAAATATTATGTCTAAAGCTCCGATCAATGTAATGTGTTGTAATGCAAATAAGCTATCAAATATATGTGATATTTTTAACTGCAGAAAGTCGGAATTAAATAATAAATCTCGATCATACTTATAGTGATTTAGGATTAAACCATGCATGTACTATTTTGTGTCTCATACCTTATGTTTATTCTTTGCACTGTTCCTCGTCAATTCCCTTGTATGTTTTGTTAGACACTTATACTATCTTGTAAATTATTATCCATAATATTTAATTGCCTTGTAAATGGTTTCTGTTGGCCAAAAATCATTAAAAGCACTTTACTTTGCATCTGTCCATAGTAGATTAAACTTCGCTAGGGTAATTTGGAATCATGGATATAGCAAATAAAATAATTAAAAAAAACCTTTTTAAAGACAAGCTTTTATTCCGTGAGTTATAGTTTCAAAAGCATATAACTCACGGAATAACTTACGTCACACATCCAAAGCAATTAAGTTTGACTTTTTAGTGCATTTGAATAAACTTGTCTTTAACACGTTCACTGTCCTAATAGGCCAGTCAAAATAGACCGTCAATTCATATTAATTACAAACATTTCTTTAGCACTGCCGTATGTTGAGGCATCCAGTAAAGACTGAATATAAAAATTTGCACACCCATCCGGTGACCGGAAATTACTCAAATTCGCGTAAAACGTTAATTTGCAATATATCCTTGGACAAAATTGCAAACATTGTGCAAATTGCAGTTATATTCCCTAACTTCTTTTCTACATCCCTTGTAAAATTTGCACAAGCTATTTTCAACCGGAAATACGTTGTAATTAAAAATAAATAATATAAATAAAAAAAATCGTTTATTTCAAGTAAAAAATTATTTCAGTAAGTACTTAAGAAGCACAATAAATTTGAAAATTTGTGCGTGCTTCTATTAAATAATATTGCATTTTTATATTATATTATGTTTATATTATATTATGTATCTAAACATATCAAGTTCATAACATAAAAGGAATTTTGTGTTGAAACAAAATGGTCAGTAACAAATGTAGTTGAATAAGACAATTACAGGAATATATTGTTAAAGTTAGTGCTTAAAATCCATGGTTTTATATTTCTTTTTATCTTTGCAAATTTTACTGCTTTAGCTTCCTGTGGTAAGGAATTATAAATCTTTGGAGCCAGATATATTAAGGATCTCTTTACACTAGTATAAAAAATTCTAGGTAACATACGTGCATGTTTACTTTTAGATCTAGTATTTATCTCTGATTGGTGATTAGTTATACTATCATTGATTTTGTTATTACACAATAATCTTATCACAGATTTAATATATAGTTGTTGAATTTGGAAGACATTGGCCTCATTAAATAGGTCTACAGATGGAAACCTTTTTGACTTAAAAAAACATATTTTCAATAATGCTTTTTGAGTTACTTCCAATGGTAGTAAGAGGTTTTTGAAAGTAGCTCCCCATATGCAAATTCCATAATTTAGAACCGATTCTGCCAATGCATAATAGATATTTATCAAAGATTTTTTTGACATCAAATTTCGCAATATGTAAAATTTGTGTAGTAATTTACGTAGTTTAATATTAACGTAGTTAATGTGTGTATCCCATTTTAAAAGATTATCAAAATTTACACCCAAGTATTTTATGTTATCAACTGAGCCAATTTTTATATTACAGTTACATTGATTGTAATTATCACAATCATATTCATGAATAACAATAGAATCAATATGTGGTAGACCAGATTTTCTCATAGAATAGCATACGAATTTTGTTTTATCAGTATTAACTGTAAGTAAGCTACAATCTAACCAATGTTTTACAGTAGAAATAAGTTTTTCCGCTTTTTCAATTGCATCTTTCCAAGTATCAGCTTGAATAATAATACATGTATCATCTGCAAAGCATACCAGACAATCTCCAGTAACAACTGAAAAAATGCCATTCACATATATGGAAAATAATAAGGGCCCAAGGACAGTACCCTGTGGCACACCACATTCTACCAGACACGGTGGACTCAGAGCATCTCCAATTTTAACTTGTTGCTCACGTCCATCTAGGTAAGATGCGATTAGTTTATTTGGCAATTCAGAGATGCCCCAATTATCCATCCGTTCCAGTAGAATGTGGTGTGGCACTAAAATAATGGTTCCGTCACCCTTAAAATGTTTTATTAAATTTGCAAACTTGTCATGTGTAAGGAACATCAAAAAATTATGGATAACGCTAAAAACAGTCTCAGGGGCAAAGTTTTAGGGGTCACAAAATTGTAAACAATGTTTTCGTGCTTTGCAAACTTTGGTGGCATAATTTCAAGTCGCCAATTGAGTTTGCACCTTTTTCAGTATCCCGGAAGATGGCGGAAATGAACATTATTGTTAGATGCAATTCTCGCATATGCCAGAAAATTTCAAACTTTGTGCAATTTTTCTGCTATGGCAGACAAGTCTACATATGAATTTGCAACCCTATAAAATGTCGGGAAAGACGGGCAATAGAATATTTCTCTAGGAAAAACTATGCATACATAATATTTTATCACTATATTTCAACTTCAAGCACATATGAAGCAAATTTGTGAGTTTGTGATCTCGCCTATTATCTGTTTTTCAGAGAATTATGGAATAAATCTCGTAAAATGTAAAATAATTTGAAGTACAAGTAAAACTATGTGTTGGAACTATAGTGTTATCATCTGATATAACCATTCGGTCGAATCGTCTAATTTCACTATCGGGTATCATGAAAATGACGATATAACTTGACAATTCGCTTAAAAGGACGAAAAAATTACCGGCTTTGGTAATTTGGTCCTTGAATAATTATCCTCTGATAATAAAAGCCGATTCCACCGGATCGGGTTCAATTATTGAGTGAAAATCGACTCAATTGATAATATTCTATTGCCCGGTTTTCCCGACATTTTATAGGGTTGCAAATTTATACGTAGACTTGTTTGCCATAGCAGAACTTCAAGAAAAAAATGCTCAAAGTTTGGAATTTTGTGGCATTTGCGAAAATTGCTTCTAACAATAATGTTCATTTCCGCCATCTTCCGCGATATTGAAGAAGGTGCAAACTCAATTGGCGACTTAAAATTACGCCACCAAAGTTTGCAATGCACGAAAATATTGTTTGCAATTTCGTAACCCCTGAAACTTTGCCCCTGAAACTGTTTTTAGCGTTATCCATAATTTTTTGATGTTCCGTACACATGAAAAGTTTGCAAATTTAAAGCATTTTAGGGGTGACGGAACCATGATTTTACCACAAATTTGCACAATGTTTGCAATTTTGTAACCAGAATTAGCGCTAATTACAACGTAATCAAGGATTATTCGTATTTCCGGATGAAAATTGCGTGTGTAAATTTTACAAGAGATGTAGAAAAGAAGTTAGGGAATATACCTGCAATTTGCACAATGTTTGCAATTTTGTACAAGGAGATATTACAAATTAACGTTTTATGTGAATTTGAGTAATTTCCGGTCACCGGATGAGTGTGCAAATTTTTATATTTAGTCTTTACTGGATGCCTCAACAACCGGCAGTGTTAAGGAAATGTTTGTAATTATTGGGAATTGGCGGTCTATTTTGACTGGCGTATAATGCTATTTTCCCGCTATCTGTTATACGTCGCCATTTAAATTTGTTTGGCCCATATGTGGTACGCAGGACTCTGTGATAATTTAGATTTACGACCTACGATCAATATGTGGGTCATAAAGTAACAGTATATAAATTATCAGTGATAAAAATTCGAGAATCTCTTATTCGCAGCCTTCTCAAAAGAAATGAAAAGATGAAAAAGCAAGAAAAGCATGAGGAGGGAGCTCATAAGCTAGAGGAGCTACCTAGAGGTAGTGATGACAAAATATACAGAAAACGTTGCCATGGGTGTTATACTAAGTTAAGAGATGCTCTTGCATCAAAAAAAATGTGAAAAACATGTAAAAAAACTAAGAAAGTCTCAACTGTTTGCCGTCGGTGCAACCAAGCGTTTTGTATTTCTTGTTACACAGAAAATCATTGATTTTCTATATCTTCCCGTTTTGTTTCCTTTGTAATAATACTTTCAATAAGAACATTTTCATTATTTTGTAAACCCATTTTTGATATGCTGTATCTCAGTTATTTTTTGACAGAATAAAATGTTTCTTTACCAAAATGTAGCTTTTTTCCTTTAGAGTCCTCTTAAAGAAAGCAATAATTTACTGACACGTCCTTTTTAGTATTGGGCTATAACCAACATATTGTTCGCAGGACTCATAGGTAAATGAACTTACGACCCATATATGGGTCGTAGGACAGTGAACGTGTTAAAAAGGCTTTTTATTATTTTATTTTGTGCTTTCTAGTACTTAAGTACGCCTTAATCTACGCATTTTTGTTAAAGGCCTTTTTCTTGTAAGTTCTGAGCTATCTAGTCCTTCAATGAGGGACCATCTAAAGATTAACTCATTCGCCATCTTGGAGTTGTCATCTTCAATTTCTGAATTTTAACTAAAAACAGTAATATTCGACTAAATTATTAATCTCAGACCCCAAAAACCCCGACATACCAATTTTGAATCGAATCGGGCCATAATTACAAAACTCGTCCGCCATCTAAATTTGTGAATTTTGATAAAAGATTCATAATCTCCAACCCCGAAAACCCCCACATACCAATTTTGAATAGAATCAGACCATAAACACAGAGATCGGCCATCTAGGAGCCGCCATTTTGATTTTATTAATTTCGAATCGAATCGGACCATTAACCTAAATCTCGTTGAAAAAACCCAAAAACGCATTTTAAAAATCATGTATTTCAAATCAAGTCGATTTACTTCGAATCGATTGTATGTTGAACTGAAGATACTGGATGTACACCAGTTGTTTACAAAATCAGTCCTCATATACATTACGAAGAAACAAAAATATATGATGAAACTGAGCCATAATCTTAAGACCAGAGCCATCAGTTCAGGACAAGAATATTTACCACGCGCAAAAAAAGCAAATGGTCAAAGATGTTTTATTTATCTCGGACCAAGATTCTTGAATATTCTACCAATAACAATAAAAAACATCAAGAATGTGCACAGCTTCAAAAACACCTGAAAAATTGGATATTATCGCAGGACAGAAACATCATCAAGAATATAATTGATCCCTCTTTTTAATGAGACTATTATTAATTGTGCTGTTTTCAAAATAATTATGAAAATTACTAATTTACTGAAACTAGGTGCCATATATGTTGTCACCAAAAATATTAGAATTTTGTGTATATACCAACTGTTATGTTCTCGCATTCTTGTGTACAGATGTATTTACAGAGTTTATTTTATTTTTTCCCCTCTTTTTGTATATATGTGTATAATTATACATACCTATAAAGGTGGATGTGTCTATTATATATAATATTATTTGAAGAATGTATAAACAATCATGGAAAATAAATGATATTTTGTGTCAAATTGAAATTTGCCCATAGACAGGTTTTATGAAAAACCTTTTTGGGTCTCTTGAATATTTGCTATGAGTAGTTATTTTTTCTAAAGTAAATGTATTGAATATTATTGGCAAATAAAATAGTATTTCTATTATCTTGGAGCGACATTTCGGAAAAATTCCATGAGCCACCATTTTAATTTCATAAATTATGACAAAAAATTCATAATCTCCAACCCCGAAAACCCCACATACCAATTTTGAATCGAATCGCCATAATCACAAAACTCGTCCGCCATCTTGAAGCCGCCATTTTGTTTTTTCTCTAACAAAAATTTCATAATGCAGTGTCACCGGAATTATGAACACCTGCCAAATTTCAGCTCAATCGGATGTTGGCAAGTGCTCCAAAAATGGATTACGAATTTTGAACCGGAAAGAATGACATAATGACATACGAACCAAGCAAGTTAAATAAAAGCTTGTAATAATAAAATCAGATTAAAATATATTCGTAAGGTTTCTGCATTTCAAAATAAATAAATCCTATGATATTCAAAAAGTAAATTTAACTAGACAGGCGTTCGGTATTTTTGAGTTTGAAAAACGCAGAATAATCACCGACCTAGTTTTTCTTATTATCTCTAATCTCTATAACCATCCCTACTAGAAATACTGTAAACACATTTTTTCTCAATATTGATTATAGAAATACTATTTAGGCGGGATTTCCAACCTTGGACTAAGTATTAGCTTCAATAAATATTGTAAGAATCTTGATATCTACTGTTATCTCTACTTTCGTTCAAACATAAAGTTAGGACTAATTTTCCACCCATGTCAACATAATCTATTCAACCTATTTGTATTTTGTAAACACGCATTATTTATAGGAACTTTATAATGTTATTTAATTAACTAACATACTGTATATATTAGTGTATCAGTGGATACTTTTTTGGGTTTTTCCTCCTGTATGTATCCCAAAGTTGTAATAAATAAATAAAATGAGGGGTTTTAAACTTTTCAGTAATTTTGATGAAATACATACCAATATCTACCAATTCCAGTTTTGGTTCACTTTTTTTAAACCCAAATTCCAAAGATTTTCCTGTCTTTCCAAAGATCTCCAAACCGAGCACACCATTCCAATATTCCTTTGATTTCGCCAAATTTGAGCAAGCCAGAGTTACTTTCTGGACCGGATCTACAATGTCCAAATAAATTATTTTAGGCCAAGGCTCATCAATTATCTCAAAATTATAACCTCCAGGTGCTTCCAAATATTTCCTTTAAGAATAGGCCAATTTTGTTTCTTGGCTCGCTCCAAAGATTCTCTACTTTTTATGGCGATCTGTACAAAATCATTTCCTTTTTCATAGGAGTGTATGCCATAATTATACGTCAACTCCATTACAAAATGTGTGTCTTCTGGTCCATATCCAATCATGGTTTTGCTCCAACGATTTGCATAAGGCCTAAACCGAATATTCACATTATTATTCAGAAGAGTATTTTTCATTGTGAAGTTTTAGCACTACCCTGTACCTTCATTTTGGGGAATATAATATATGTAGGCGGATGTGAAATCAGCAGCCATTTTTTATTCAGCACCGACTAGTTGCAATTATATTTGGATTTTTCAGAGTGAAGTTCAAAGTTAATGATTCAGGTACAGCAACATTTTTTATGAATGCTGTATCCTGAGGTTGAATAGGTGGATACTTTAGAAGAAATCTCTGAAGATCCCTCTCTTACAGGTTCCAGAGACATAAAAACCAAGGCAGAAGCACTTGGTCTACTTAAAAATATCTCAGAGTTCAAGTTTGTTGTCCCTCTTGTTACGTGGCAGAATGTTTTGTTCCAGGTAAATTTAACTACTTCCCACTTTTGGACACAGCTACTGATGCTGTCAAGGAGAGATTTTCTCATTTAAATGAAGTCTCTGGTATATTTGGATTTTTGTACAACCTAGATGACCTCAGAAATTCGGCAGACATCAAACTGTTATGCCAGAACTTGGAAAAGGCCTTAACACTTAAGAATAAAGAGGAAGGTCAAGATCAATGTGATACTGGAATTTGTCGTCACCCCTCAAAAACTGCTAAGCTTTATTTAGCACCATAATCTGAAAAATGGATTTCCCCACCTATGTGTTGCTCTTAGAATACCACTTTGCCTTTGTCTGTAGCTAGTGCAGAAATGAGTTTTTCTAAATAAACAATTATTTGTTAGTATAATGTGCCAGGAAAGACTAATAGGTCTTGCTATGATTCCTATTGAAAGCGAATTGGCAAGCCAGATCGACCGAATGACGTAGTGAAAGAATTTGCAAAAACAAAAGCAAAAAAAGCATCATTAGGGATTTGGGCCTAATTGTTAAATTTCTGGTAAAAATTATTTTTAATAACCACCTGCATTAAAAACACTATTTTCCTGAGTATCTGTGTTTTTTATTAAATTCCATTCCTAATGATACAGCAATAAAAGAGCCTTTAACCTGAGAAACCTAATTGGCTTTTTGACTAATTCTCAATACTATGACGAGATATTGGAACCTACGTTTTGTCATGTTTAGCTTAAACAACCGAAACAGCGTGAATCAAGGGCTGAAAATAATGATGGGGGGCAAAGGGGGCCAATATATTGCCCGCCTAGGGTGGCCAAATACCTATAGCCGGCCCTGATTATTTAGCTATGGTAAATTGAATTAGTATAGGTTTATAATCTACATATAAGTATTTGTATAATCAACGAAAATAAAATCGTTGAATGACATGAAAAATATCATGACTAAACAATAAATGATTGATTCTAAAGGAAAACCGCAGATTATTGAACCAGACTGATAAGCTGAGTTATTTTATATGTAAAAGATAACATGTGTGAAGTGAATTTCAATGGACCACGTTTTTTTTTAAATTATATTTCAACAAAATACCAGGAAAAGTACATATAAAAATAAATTTCAGGGAAAAATTGGTGTTTACATGAAATAATTGGTAAAAACAATAATTATACAATTAAAAATCATCAACATATCAAAGTGAATAAATTTGGTTATTCAAATAATAAATATAATAATTTAACTTCATACAATATAACATAGGCAGTAGGAATGTTAATCAGGAAGCATAAACGTTTCCAGTTTGTGGTAAATTACAACAAATTACATGCAAACTTGTTATGACTATTGCTGTTATCTTCAGAATCTCATTGGTTAGTGAAAATTGTTGGCCTACCAATTAGGTATCTTTTTAGTCGGGATTTAAAAATATGTATGTTGGGGGCATCCTTAATATGTATTTCCAGCTTATTATACACCTTACAACCCAGAAAAAGATGTGACTTCTGATACGATGTGCATCAGGCACAAGTATATTTCCATTTCTTGTGTTATAGCTATAGGTAATTGTATTTTTCATAAATTTATCATGATTTTTATATAGGTACATACATTCACAGTTCATAGATATGTATGTAAATATGTATACCTGTGAGTGTTAATATTCTAAGCTCTTTAACTGCATTCCTACACATAACTTATATTCAAAGAAATGTGGAATTCTCAGTTATAAAAATGTTCAATCATTTGTCCGATAATCTAAAAAAAATGCCAATGAATAAATAAAAGCAGACATTAATACAAAAGGCTTACTATAAACTATAGGAATATTTTGGAGATAGTCCTATATAATTTTAGTATTTATAATATATATGTGATAATCTTATAAAATGTTTTGTATCATGGGCATAAAATACCTTTTTAATGTATAACTTTAGTCCATAAGCTTTTCATATTTCCTCTTTTGGGTTTCTCTTCTTTAATCTATATTATTAACATATTCCACACCCATTTGGGTATTATGTATTGTATACATGAAAGAATAAAGACCATCTATCTCTCCAATGCAGACCAGCAACAACCTTTACTGCAAATTTCTGCAGCCTAATACCCTATTAATTGCAATAGATACACCCCAATCCAGAATGCCATACCGCAGATGGCAGTGTATATTTGCATAGTAGAGAGTTAACAATGGTTAAGGGTATCTACATTTCTTCGCAAACATCTTCCCAGAATGTTAGAAGTGGATTTGAACACCCCCCAGAAAGACCATGTGGTTGTAACACGATAGGCAAAGGAGGTACTATTCCTTGGCCAACGCAATCCCAGACCTTAGTCCTACAGATTTCTTTTTTTGGGGGTATGAAGGAAAGGGTTTCCGGAGAACATCCAACAACTGCAGATGATATGAAAAACGTGATCACGGAAGCTTTCCGTTTAACAGATGGAGCAATGCTTGCTAGAGTTTGAGGCTCATTTACTAGAAGACTAGCAGCTTGAGTGACCTATTTGAGCATTTATAAGTAACCTTTCCTCAATTTTTTTACATTATTTAAAAGAAAAGAACTTAGTTGTGTATCTTATTTTGGGACATACTGTATATAAATAGAAATATTTTCAGAATGTGCCTCATTGTCAGACCTATCGATTAGAAAAAAACAAGTCGATAGCTGGGATGGAAAAAAAAGTTATGGAGCTTGCATGCCCCTTCATATAATTGGTAAAAAATCATAAAGTTTACCCATTGCATGTAGCTTCACAACCATCAGCGAACTCTTCGTGTCTCAACACTTGCATACCCAACACATCTTTGTAAAACCGCATAGTTTCCTTCCTGTCTGGAATCTTGAAAACATAGTGCAAGGCTCGTCCATTCAGAAAACCCATTTTCGCTTTCTCCAATTAATCAAATGGCAGTGCAAATATTTACAAAAACAACAGACTCAGGAAGCTCTACTACAAACACTGAAACAGACGGTAGGTGTTATGAGAGATATATTTTATGTACCTGGTGTTTGCCATACCTAATTTGATTAAGCTTATCTATTGATAACATGAAATAATACGCCGAAAATAAAGTGATTTTCAAGTGCCGGTATGGATTGTTACAGATAAATCGTGTCGCCTATAAAACCTTCTAGGACATACCTATTTATCAGTTTTTCATCTATGTATTTCAAAGGTCACAATCCCCACTTGTCAGGTAATAGAACTGGAAACCTGTTTGACGTGTGAATTCCCAGATTCTTTCATCCATAACGTAGGTTTTCCTTATACAATGAAATTGCTTCAATTGCTCCATTGAATCACAAAATATTGTTTTTTGTTTGTGCTTTGAATAGTTGAGAAATAAATCACGGAGATCCGCGTCGTGACGTGTTACATCGTGATTCGTTGTGAAGCGAGGAGTGAATAATAACCCAATCCAACGGTTCTCCAATCTTTAACACGTTAAGCCCCGCTATGAGCGAGAAAAAATCGTATTGTTGGGACCGGAGTTTTTTTCTTAAAATCCTGATTTTGCCAAAAAAATGTCATACCATTAATTTTGCAAAAAAAAAATTGGACAGCTATTTTTGAAAAAAAAATAGATTTACATGGATGCTACTGGTCTGGACAAAAAAAATACGACCATTTGGACCGCCTATCTTAATGTAGTGTTCTTGTTTTTCTAAAAAACTCACAATGCTACAAGAATATTTAGATGTCACGATGATTGTATTAATTCAATCAATGATTTAATTTCTGATAATAAATGATTATTTGCTAAAATGATGTAATTAAACACGAAAATTGATGTAACTTTTCTGTATATTGAAAATTTCCCAACCCGCAAACAGCGATGTACTCTTGGGACCAGGCCTTTTTATTTGCCATAACGTTAATATTGAAGCGTGTCGTCACATAGCACCCACCCGGCCTGAAACTAAATGTTGCTGTGTGTCATTACCCCAATACTTCGCGGTCCCAAGGGTACGTTGAAGCGAAGGCATCAGTTAAATCTCATGCGGAGTTTAACACGTCAATGTTAACGCTATGGCAAATAAAAACTCCCGGTCCCAAGAGTACATCGCTGTTTGTGGGTTGGGTAAATTTCAATGTACAAAAAAGTTACGACAATTGTTGTGCTCAATTCCACTATTTTAGCAAATAGGTAATCATTTATTATAAGAAATAGGCGAGATCACTAATTTCTGGAAAAAATACCACAATGTCCAGAACGATGAGAAAAGTGGTTGGATTTTTTTTCAATGTTTTCTTCGAAGTCGTTTCTCGAAAAAAAAAATCGAAAAGAAATGTTTCTGTTTGAACACTGCGGAAACCGCACCAGGATGTACGTAACAAGTTTATATCTATCGCCGATTGCCGAGAGCGTAAGATAATTACAGAGTTGCCAAGCGTTATTCATAATATTTCTTTTCAATGTGAGCAGGCCAAAAAAATGACATAGCACTCTGTATACATACATATTATTCTCCCACGAATCGAAAAATTAACAATTAATCCTAAAAAGGATAAAAAACTGACATAACTGATTTCAAAATTCCTCTTTTTGTGGGTTTCTGTTTTCTAGAAGTTTTGTAGTCATTGTAGCTCGAATTCAATTTGTACTGAAAGAAGTCGTCTTTAGCATAGTGCAAGAATATATACGTTGTAAATTTGTATCGTCATTGAAATTCATGTCCCTCACTATATTGTCATATGATCCAAGTCAATTCATGATCTCTTTTGAATATGAAATCCAATTCACCTCCTTGTTGAATTTGTTGAACTTCAAGGATGGTTTTCAGAGCTTCTTCGTCAGTGTCTTTACTATCGAAATAATCATCAACATAGTGCTTTTCCAGAATGGCAGTCAATATGTCTGGAGAATCAGTTTGTTCTTTAGCATTCAAATTTTTAACAAATTGAGCACATGGTGGTGAACAATTAAGTTGCACCGAATATCGTGACAACTAAATATTTTCGTAGCATTGTGAGTTTTAGAAAAATAAGAAACACTAGAGATACGCGGTCTAAATGGTCGTATTTTTTTTGTGTAGACCGGGTGGCATCAATGTAATGACTAATTTTTCTTTCAAAAATCAGCTATTTAAATTGTTTTTTTGTTGCACAAATTCTATGGTATTGACAAAATCAGAGGGCTTTTAAGAAAAAACAAATCGGTTCCCAACAGTACGATTTTTTTTTGCTCATGGGGGGGCTCAACGTGTTAAATACATAGTCAATAAATCGAATTGCAGTAAGACTTCGTGTGCAATTCAAAGATTCGCAGTTCTCCAGTTGTTGATCAGCAATAAATTCATGATACCTAGACACTCCTTGAATTTAGAAAACATCTTATTTAGGACCAGTTTTTCAATCGAAGATTAACTGTTAGGCAGCTTGACTAATCGAGTTACATGATTGGCTGATTTTGAGCTAATTTTCTCAATATAACAGCGAAAAACCGGTCCTTAACCAATTTGAAGATAACGCTAGATATACATGTCAGTGCAAGGTCGAGTGTCTTCGTCCAACCAAAGAGTAGAAATATACAGGGTGATTCAAAAGTACTTTGACAAACTTCAGGAGGTGATTCCTCTCAATATGAATTGTCCAAATAAATATATGTCCGGAAACGCTTCGTTTCCAAGATACAGGGTGTTGAAGTTTCATTTTTTTAAATGACTTTCGAAATACTCACCTTAGTTAAACAAACATTGGTATTGAGAGGTTTTTTGAGGTGTCGAATTCGAACCTGATGTTATTGCTCTTACTCGTATGGGGCGCCACCTACACGTCTTTTTTCATTTTTGAAAATTCATAACTTTTTTGAGCGTACTTCTAGCACATTTTTTAGTGAAGAAATCAATTCCTCTATCATATCTACGTATAAAAGCTTCCTCTGTTGCAAGTCGCTATAAGCAACCGTTTTCTAGATATTTGGACTTGAAAATTAAAAGTCAATAATTTGATCTTCGATGCGTGTTGAAGTTATTACCATTATTTTAAATTTTTCACAAGGTTTAAGTAAGTAGTTTTGGTAATTACATATTATGTGACAGTTGAACGTTTTGTTGTTTTGTTGAAGTTTCTGTAAGTTTTAAAACACTTACTTTGAAAAAATTGATTATTTAAACAATAATGCTCATTTAGCCTATATGCATTTCGTTTATGGCCTTGCGGATGGCAATGCGCGCGAAGCAAGACGTATTTACCAGGAACGATTTCCTAATCGAGTACTGCCTTCAGCTCCAACATTTACCAGTCTCCACCGTCGTTTGGCAGAAACAGGTAGCTTTGAGAAGGCAGCTGATATTATTGGAAGACCACAAGCAGTCCGAACCCTAGAATTGGAAGAAGCTGTTTTGAACGCTCTCGAGGAGAATCCAGAAACAAGTACAAGAATAATTGCTGAAGCTCTCAATTCTACTCAGTCCACAGTTTGGAGAATTATCCACGATCAACAATTTTATCCATGTACCATACTCAAAGGGCACAAGCTCTTTTGCCACGAGACTTTTCCCAACGCATTACTATGTGTCAGTGGTTTTTGAGTAAATTGGCTGGAAATCCTCAATTTTTAAGATATGTACTCTTCACGAACGAGGCAAACTTCTCCCGAAATGCTATCACAAACTTTCATAACAACCATGTTTGGGCTCTGGAAAATCCGCACGCAGTTAATGAAAGACATTATCAGTATCAATTTTCAGTAAATGATAATTACTTGATAGGTTCTTTCTTTCTTCCGTTCCGACTGAATGGCGCAACTTACAGAGACTTTTTAGAAAATGAATTGGCGGGACTACTTCAGAATGTACCATTAGAAATTCGTATCCGCATGTGGTTTATGCATGATAGGGCTCCGGCCCATTTTAGCGTTGTAGCCAGGGAATTCCTTAACACTGTCTATCCAAATCGATGGATCGGTAGGGGTGTAGAAGAACCTAACCAGGCGTGGGCATCAAGGTCCCCAGATCTTAACCCGCAAGATTTTTGGAGACATTTGAAGTCACTAGTTTATAAAACTCTAGTAGCGAACGAGGAAGATCTAAGAAACCGAATAGTAGACGCCTGTGAAACAATAAGAAACACACCAACAATTTTTGAGCGGGTACGAGATTCAATGACTAGAAGACTGTATGCCTGTATCTTCGCTGAAGGTGAACACTTTGAACAATGTATTTGAATACAATTCAGTTTCCTTTATTTTATTCTACATATTCAAAATTTCTTGAAATAAAATGTTGATATTTCTTGAAAATTTTATTAAAACAAATACAGATTTTGCACCCTTGACACAGAAATAACTATTTAAAACGAGTAAAAATAAATAGAATAGGTGGCGCCCCTTACAAAAAACCAAAACTACTTACTTAAACGTCAAATTCATTTCCTAAGCATTCTTGTGAAAAATGCAAAATAATGGTAATAACTTCAACACGCATCGATTATCAAATAATCGACTTGAAATTTCCAAATATTTAGAAAACGGTTGCTTATAGCGACTTGTAACAAGGGTAGCTTTTTTACGTAGATATGATAGAGGAATTGATTTTTCTACTGAAAAATGTGCTAGAAGTACGCTCAAAAAAGTTATAAATCTTCAAAAAAAGACGTGTAGGTGGCGCCCCCTACGAGTAGGAGCAATAATAACATCAGGTTCGAATTCGACACCTCAAAAAACCTCTCAATACCAATTTTCGTTTAATTAAGGTCAGCCATTTGAAAGTTATTTGAAAAAAACCAAAATAAAAATAAAACTTTAACACCGTGTATCTTGGAAACGAAGCATTTCTGGACATAGATTTATTTGGACAACTCATATCAGAATATTGTGAGGAATCACCTCCTGAAGTTTGTCAAAGTACTCTTGAATCACCCTGTATACTGGAGAAAGCTCAACAAAACGAACAAAATCAGAAAGAGCTGGAATCCTATCTCAATTCAAATGCCCTGGGAGAACTGTCAGAAAAATGAATGCCCTTCTTGACCTATATCAAGGTTATTTTAAATATACAACTAAAGGGATTACTGCAATACCTCCATTTTGAATGATGACGCTTGTTATGGCCCAGAACTGCCAACTTCACAAAATCAACCAGAAAATTCGAAGAAATAAATTTTATTTTTTTACATAACACAACTTAGCATTCAACACTACGATTTCAAAATCGACTTATCAGTCAATTATTCATTAATTTTTTCGACCTCACCACTTATGTTGACAGTATTGTCCAAATTCTAAATAAAACATAATTTAGAACTGGCAACTGTGCCTTTTCCAATTTAAAGGTCCGAGGTCCATGAAGAATAATCCTGTGATTTTCTTAGTCGAATTCTGAAGATGCTTTCTATTCTTTATGAAAAATTATTTTTGTTAGACAAATATACCGTGTGAATTTTTTGTATATTTTAGAATTGTAGAGTTACATTAGTTGAAGCTAGAATTTGATACTGCCAAATATCATGAGAATATTTTTTTTTTACTGAGTTACCCTTTTTCCAAGTATCTTGGGAATACTGTTTTTTTTTCGGCGATTCTCAAATAGTCATAGATGGGTAATTAATATTTCTTTTCACATATGGTACCGAACACTAAAAATCAAATAAACAGAAAATTCAAGGAATTAATCTATCACAACATTTATTTAACATGGAATAATATAAGTCAACTCAAACAAAAATTCAAAAGAAAAAAAAATATATACAAATATTTTTCGAAAATAATGTATAAGATAGAGAGATTGGTCCAAAACCATTCAAGTAGCTCTGAAGATTCTTGATTATTCGAGTATTTTTTCTTTGCAATTATCATTGATTTCCCTTTAAGCTGGAACAACATCAGTCTGGTTGTTTAGTGTCACCAACTGAAGCAGACCACCGTTTGCTGGTTGATTTTTTCCAGATGCCCAATCCAAAAATAACCTAAAAATTAAAATAAAAAATGGGAATTGCAAAATAAATTATGCATGACACATTTTTATTGTTTTCAAAACATAAACTTACTGTGCTATGAAGTCGAGAGGGGTCCAAGTCGAAAAATCCGCTTTTGGCATCCATTTTCTATTCATTGGTGTGTCCAGTGTGATTGGTAGAATAGCCACTGCCAAAGATCCTTTGGGAAGACCACTGTCTTTGGATGACAGAGATTTTGTGAGATGGTGGACAGCTGCTTTTGCCATACCATAACCTATCATACCTAAAAAAATATTTGATGATAAATATTTCGAAATCCAGTTACAACAGTGGTAAACAAATATTGATAACATTATAATTTTTATTGTGTACTGTTTATTCTATCTGGTTTGTTTAGGCTTCCAAAAATAAATGAAATGTTCCCTAATATTGGTTTGAAAAACATGTTTTGGCAAAAATCTGATACTTGGATTCACTTTGAATGAACCATCAAAGAGGAAATTTACCTGAGGTTCCCTCTAATGCTGCTTTTGCTCCTGTAAGTTGAACAATCCCTCCTTCCTTCAAATGATTTGCAGCTAAAGAAGCGGTAATAAGTGAACTACAGACACTCTGCTTCCACATAAGCTCAGAATTTTTGGCCAAATCTGAGCGTATCAAATAAAAACGTTATTAAAAGGTTTTGTGACTTTGTGACTTACAAACCTTTAGCAGCATTTCCTCCTGCCCAACCACCGGCCACACAGAAAATACCATCAAGCTTGGAACCGTCCAATGCGGAGCTCACTGACGAAAGAATAGAACTTTCCTTGAATAAAAAAACAAAGTAGTCATTATGATGAAAACAACACAGAATCAAGTTTTTACATATACAGAGATCTTCCTGAGCTAACGGGATCTATACAGTAATAGTAGTCTTCATTTGCTCTGTTAATTTACATACATACCTCATAGAAGTGTAGAACATGTCAAATACATAATCTTAAATATAAGTACAATGACTAAGATAAAATATTTACATGGTATGTCGTTTCATACTGCCCAGATATTAAAAAGGAAGGTAATCAATCCCAATTACCAGACTCGTCAAATAGTGTTAAAAACGAAATAAAGGGTTTCTAAATAAACATACTCTACATAATAGGTACCGATATACACTTACACAGACACCTTTGTATATACACATACATATAGATAAATTGACACATATTCTCACATACTTTTACTTATACACACACACTCTTATAGACCAACATTAGGTATCTGCATACTCAATTATCGAAAACTTTCCATATCATGTAGAAAATATTCTTCAATGTTATAAATTGCATTTTTGCCTAAGAAAAATTTTAGTCTCCTCTTAATTGCTCCAATTTCCATCAATCTTATGTTATTTGTCAGCATATTCCATATTTTCTCCAAACTATACTGCACATTTTTTTGAATATACATATGTAAATTTCTTAAATCAATTTTTTTCTTGTATTGTATTTATGAGTTACTTTCCTATTACTAAGCAGGTATTTATTATTCAGAACAAAATTTATATATATATATATATATATATATATATATATATATATATATATATATATATATATATATATATATATATATATATATATATATATATATATATATATATATATATATATATACCGGGTGTCCCAGAGCTTTTAGGCCAGCAGATATTTCAGTTATTTGCAGAAAATAAAATTGAAAAAAAATACGTGTCGTAGGAGACCATAAGCTCGTTCATGTAGCATAGCAAAATCCACCCCCTGGCAAACAACCCCGAGAAACCACCCCTAACTTTTGTTTTTCAAATTGCACCCCCATGTTTGTTGCTGTTCAACTTACAGCCCGTTTCATTCCTCATTCATCGATATATCATAATATGTAGTTGTGAAGATAGTAAGTCGATAAAATTCAATTCGTTAGTGGGTACTATTAATTGGACTGAATGAATGGTTCCACGTTGTAGAGACAAGAAAAAGTGGATCTGAAAGAAGAAGAGTCAATAAAATGTTGGAACTTTTTGTGCTTTGTTTTATTCCTACGGTATCTGGATGACAAATTGCGATCAGTCGTGCTATTGATGTTAAATATCGAAAAGCCTTTTACCTTCACTCCCAACGAATACGTTGATATGCTTCTAATTTTGGTGAATGCCAAAAGAATAAACGGCTCTTGGAGAGGCTGTATGATCAGCTTTCCTGATCGATCGACAACCAGTCGCATACGCTGTATGTAGAAAATACAATGCGAACGGGATTTCCAGGGAAAACACATCAAGCACATCCTACTCCTGTACGAACTGAGGAAAATGATATGAATGTGTTGGCCTACGCCGAAGCACATCCTCATATTTCGGTTCGTGCATTGGCGGTGGAGATTGGGATCAGTAAGTCGTCTGTGCACAGAATTTTCGAACAGTACAGGTATCATCCCTTCAAAATACATTTACACCAAGGACTCAGACCTACAGATTTCGAAAGACGAATGGCATTCATTGCTCACATTCAAGTTTTAGTACATGACAATCCCAACTTCCTCGATCAAATCTTGTGGAGTGACGAATCCCGCTTCCATAATAATGGCACTGTTAAGCGACATAACATGCACTATTGGTCACAGGACAACCCTCACTGGATACGAGAAACCAATTTCCAAACAATGTGGGATGTGAACGTGTGGTTCACATAATGGACGTCTCATCGGCCCTCATTTTTTCCAAGACACTTTGACGGGCCACCGATATCTACATTCCTTGGAAAATGGCATTCCTGCATTACTAGAAGATATTCCAATTGAAGAACGACAACAAATGTGGTGGCAACAAGATGGTGCTCCTGCACATAACCAAAATATAGTTACTACATTCCTCAATAATACCTTTCAAGACTGTTGGATTGGAAATAGTGGACCTGTTCGATGGCCTGCACGTTCTCCAGATCTCACGCCACTGGATTTTCATCAATGGGGATATTTGAAACGAGTTGTCTTCGAAACTCAACCAATAAATATTGAAGATTCAACCCAGAAAATTTCAGAAGCTTGTAATACCGTTACTCCGGAAATGATTAGAGCTTCCTGTACTCGCGCGCTGATTCGGCGACTTGATGCATGTGTGGCAAGTGCTGGCCAACATTTGGAACAATTCCTGTAGTATAATGTTTTATTCAAGATACAGATGAGCTCATAAATTATTATTTCATTTGTATTTTTATTTGCCATAATTCTGCATGCCATTCTAGCTACCATGATACATTATTGAATGAGAAATGAAAAAGACTGTAAGTGGAACCAAAACAAACATGAGGGTGCAATTTGAAAAACAAAAGTTAGGGGTGGTTTCTCGGGGGTTGTTTGCCAGGGGGTGGATTTTCCTATGCTGCATGAACGAGCTTATGGTCTCCTACGACACGTATTTTTTTTTAATTTTTATTTCTGCAAATAACTGAAATATCTGCTGGCCTAAAAGCTCTGGGACACCCGGTATATTAGGGTGCTTAATTTTTGGGCAAAATTTTTTTTCTTCAAGTCCCACCTGAAAATCTTGTAATTTATAGAAAAATAAAATTTTGAGCATATTGCGAACCCTTAATTCGAATGTTTATTTCAAACGAATTTTAACCCACTGCTAGAGAATTTTGAATTTTATCCATTAAAATAACATTAAAAAATGATTTTTTATACGTTTTTCCTTCCGCTCACCAAGAAATTTTTTTTTTTGGTAAGTTTGACTCATGGATTCTTGTTATAGGTATAATTTCCTACAAAAAAGCCCATTGCATCGAGTTTGTAACTCCAACGGGTTCGACAAAAAATGTCATTTAAGCCGAATTTTCATAAAAAAAGTATCGAAAGTTTTTTAAAAAAAAAATTTGGGGGGTTATCCTTACAATTTTGCTTTGAGATATTTTTTCGTAGCTCTCATGGTTTAGCTGTTAAAGCCACTTAAAACTTAAAATTAACGAAAAAATCTATTTTTTTCAATAATAACTAATTTATAAAATCCAAATTGAAAAATTGAATGAAAAATTTGTTTGTCATTGTATTTTTTGAAATTTTATGGCGGCAATTTTTTTTTAAATCAGTAATTTCATAGCTATTACTACTAATTAGCTATTAAGTCTTTCTATCTTCAATAGTTTAGCAAATAACGCGATTTACCGCTATTTTTATGAAAATTCAGCTTAAATGACATTTTTCGTCGAACCCGTTGGAGTTACAAATTCAACGCAATGTGCTTTTTTGTAGGAAATTATACCTATAACAAGAATCTATGAGTCAAAATTCCCAAAAAAATTTTTTTCTGGGTAAGCGGAAGGAAAAAGTATAAAAAATCATTTTTTAATGTTATTTTAATGGATAAAATTCAAAATTATCTAGCAGTAGGTTAAAATTATAATTAAGGGTTCGCAATATGCTCAAAAATGTTGTTTTTCTATAAATTACAAGATTTTCAGGCGGGACTTGAAGAAAAACAATGTTGCCCAAAAATAAGCACCCTAATATATATATATATATATATTATATATATATATATATATGTATACAAAGAGATAACCGTTAAGATACTATTTTTTATATAAAGGGGTTTGCAGCTCTCCCTTCGAGCAACTTTAAAAAAAATTCTCACACATTTTTTCTGAAGAATAAGTACTCTTTGTATGTGGGAAGAGTTTCCCCAAGATATTATTCCATAACGGAGTTTGGACTGTACATATGAGTGATACAATATTAAGGCAACATTAACATTAATATTTTCTGAGAGTACATATAAAGCATATGTATACTTAAGTCTCGAGTCAACTGATAGATATGAGCTTTCCAATCTAAACGATGATCTATTATCACCCCACATAGGGAACTAAAAGTAGCATGATTCTGAAAATTTGTAGAGATGGTGAAGGAAACATTGAAAATCCAACTAAAATATTTTTGTTATTGTGACACTTCCGGTTTCTTTGAAAGCGACATCATCTTTGTTATTTTTGATAGTCTTTCTAGAAAAAGTGGCAAATGCAGCATATTGAACATACCGTTTTCATGTGAATTACAATCTTTAGGGATATGCAGTGAGTGAATCATGAATATTTCGAGTTGTTGACTAATAGAGTCGGTTGACAAATGACAAATTGCTACTTTCTCTGGGGGCGTGGACTTGTAAGGTAATGATCCCGAAATTATCTACCGCATCTTTGTTTTTTGCATGATAGGTTGACCTCTATAAAGCTGTTTTTGCCCCACGCACAAGTCATAAAATACTGTTGCCTCGAGTAATATTTAGGTATATTGAATGTGACGTCAGCTAAAGTTGTATTCATTTGTCGGTAAAAAAATCAAAATTTCAGGCAATATGCAGAATCAACTACAATTATGGAATATATCCGAAATTATGGGTTTTGAGTATCGGGAAGTGAATGAGAACTAGGGCTCATTTTCATGATAGAATTGAATCATGAGAAGAAAAAATGGGGTTTCCATTTGAACCCACTTTTTTGCACACCCTGTAAATTATTCAGTGGATGTGGTAATGGTGAGTGATCCGGTCAACCTTCAATATTCAATGATACAGTCACTGCACATCACTTAAAATTGTGATTCCCTTGAATATGGCATATATTCGATAAGCTGTCATTTTTTCTACAAAAACTTGAATAACTCACAAGCGGTTCATTTTGGGTATGGGGTATGACTAACGTGACCGATTTTATTTTTACTCAAAACGGGACATTGTCAAAATTAGGGGTCCTGCGACTCTAAGATGACAGTGCTACTATAAAAAAAACAATTTTTATATTGAGAACAATTATTTATAAAAATAATAATTACATTGAAATTATACTTTGGTGAGGGTTCAAAAAGTGGGAAAAACTAATTATTGTTATATTTTTCTGATGAACATATTTGTTTTAATATAGCTGGAGAGGATTTGAAACAAGAATAAAATTCTTGGCAGGTTTTTTGGATATTTACTTTTGTTATTAACATAGATTTGAGAACAGGCACCTGAAGCTGAGTTTTTCTGATGCCCATAAGTTGTTCAACAAAGATCAAACTCTTTCTACTGGCGCACTTGTTCCAGGCAGGCACAAAATATATTCTATAAAAATAGTAACGTTTTCATGATTGAGATTGTTACTGTGGAAGTGTTTAAAAACTTCCACCTAACGATTTTCAGTTGAAATATCTTTCTTATTCCAATCTGCCACTTTTTGAGATGTAATTACTTAGAAATTAGTGAAAATTCATCGAAAATTTCTGTATCTTTATCAACGTATCCTTTTTCAATCAAAACATCTAATACCTTTTGAACATCTTCCCACGCAAGTACTTTTTTTAAATTTGCCCCCAATTAAATATCTCCAAGTCTCTATTGAACACAGTCCAGTGATCCAAATATTCTGTAGCTTTAGTTTTCACAAGTTCTTTCAACTCTTTCAATATGCTACGAACCGTAAAAGGTAGGAACTGTTTAGTCTGTTTTTAGCCAAATTTTCTTTCAGTTGATTAATTTCATTTGCAGCTTCAATTGCCAAAATATTCTGCCAATTTTCAGCACAGCTTGATGAAAGCTCGCCGACTGAGCGTGAATAAAAACCTATACTCTTTCTCGCACTTAATTAACAATATGTACTCTATCGATGACCTTCAACGGCTCAAAACGGGATAATTCTGTGTCCTGAAGCTTTCCTCCGGGACACCAAAAAAAGGGACGGACCCGTTTAAAACAGGACGTATGGTCATAAACTTGAATCAGAATCATAAGAGGAATCCAAATTTTTTATAAAATGCAGAGTGTCCTATTGAAAACAACAAAGATGACATCACTCCCGGAAAAACCAGAAGTGTCATAATAATGAATATATTTTAGTTGGATTTTCAATGTTTCCATCATTAATGTGAAACATCAGGGACCTTACAAATTTTCAGAATCATGCTACTTATGGTACCCTTTATATAGATCGTGTTAACTCATGAAGATATACCCTGTATACAATGTTAATTGGTGCATTAATTAATTATTAAAGTTAACTACTAACCTGTTGCTGAAAGTTTTCCTCCTTGTTTACCACAATATTAACATCTGCTTCAGGATTCTCGGCCAAATCGATGGACCCAACCCACTGAAAATTATTGATTTATTGGTATGTTTACATTTTTATCGAAATCATATCATTATCTCAACTCACGAAGTTATTTGCTTTGAAATGGGAGACGCATTTCGCACCAAGGGCTCCTCTACCTCCGTAAATAAGTACACGTCCAACTTGCGCCATGGTCAAGACAATCAACTGGAAACTAGAGCAGGATGGAGATTGATTTGATTTGAAAGTGATCACATAATATGGTTCAAATACAATACGATTTCTCAACCGTGAAAGATAAGTTATCTTGATAGCGTTCTTCTACTTTCAAAAGACCTTGAACTGTCCAGAGCAGTTTATTAAGCTGTGGCCTAGAGCGAGTGTTATTTTGTCCACAGCCAGAAGAAATCAGAGGCTAGTTCTGAAACTTTGTCTGTTTTACTAAGATAGATGAGGGGAATTTCTGAACGCGATCCAGATTTTGATGGTTTTCAGTCACAGAACAGTTTCTTACGAAAGCGTGTAACGCACACTTTTCTTTTTACGAAAACTCATAATGACTTTTTGGAACGAAGTTTCTTTACGAAGGTACAAACAATGTTACCAGTAGTGGTAGTGTTTTTAAGATTCTTGCACGCGCTTATAATTGGGAATTAGAAAGCTGTCAACGAACGAATATTTATCAGATTCGAGTACTGTTTTCTGATTGTCTTGGGAATGAAAAATCTTACTTAGCAACCAATCAGAAAACAGTAGGTGATGTGCAAGAGAATTAAATTGAACATTCTTGTCTTTTGCTTAAGTTTGTTCCTACAAGTTAACACCGAACTGTTCCGTGGGTATTTCGAAGAGTAAAAGACAATTACTCGTCGCATTTATTGATAAATTAGTAAATTCCAATTCTTATCATTCTCACTGCAAACACAACCATTTAAAAAAAAATTGATATTGACGGTATTATGATATTTTCTACATAAATGATTTGGTTGTTAGAACAGTGTGCCTTCACTGTCGTTTTGTTACCTTACGTTAGGTATACATAACAGCTCACGTTTATTGACAACTCACGTTTATTGTGAATTGTTTTCTGATTAGCTGTTGATTGGATGAGAACTTCTTATTCTGTGATCAAACAAAAAAAAAACGCTGGAAGCTCAAACGCTAAAAGCTGTCCGTATGAACTCGACACAACACAGTACGGGGTTCGGGCATTGTTTTTAAACAATGGAACGGGCACCTTACAGCTCATGCTAAACGTGTTATTATTTGTTTGACTACAGATTAAGGCCCGATATTATAATGTCAGCATAGACAAATTAAAAAGTTTCTCTATGAATGTCAGTTTAAACTCTTGAGTGACGTCATCGAGTTTTAACCTTAAACCCTACCTCAGGTATGGTTTGAAGGAAACGAAACACCATAAGGCCAAGTGACGATGACATTTATATACATGGAAAATAAAAATCTTATGTGTTTTTATAAAACGACTTTTTCACCACCTTTGGTTTAAACTTGAAGATAAACTGGTTTAAGGTTTTCGGAGTTTAAACTGACATTATAATATCGGGCCTAAGAACTTCTCATTCTTGAGTCATTCACAGTTCACAGTAGTTATGTTGGTGGTTTTGAGATTAATAAAGTTTTCTTTGTACAGGAGGCGACATCAATACAAAAAGCATTGAACTAGATAAAGCGTCATCTAGTGAATTATTAATAGTGAGGGGAAGAAGAATTCGAAGTGACATAACATCTAACCTATTTAATTCTTTGTAGTAGTTTGTATTCTATATTTTCATATACCCACTAAAATGGCAGGGATTATCGCCATTCGGCGCTCTTTCGTGACGAGAATGCTACCTGCCATCAACAGGAGATTCGTTTCAACTTCCAAGAAAAATCACGACACAGTTTCAGTAGAAGTCGCCAAGGCACAAACAAAAACTGCTCACAAAAACTGGGTGAGCTACGGTTTCGATTTCAAGTCGAAGGAAGGCGACAGAAATGCCATGCATTCTATTATGTTCGCTTCGGTCACTATGTGCATAGTAGTAACTGGGTTTTACTGGGCCTACATGCCAGACTTCAATCTCAGAGACTGGGCACAGAGGGAGGCCTTTTTGGAGTTGCGAAGGAGGGAAGAAAACAACCTGCCTCTCATCGATCCCAACTTTATCGACCCTGCTAAGATCGTGTTGCCCTCAGATGAAGAATTAGGAGACACAGAAATCATTATATAATTATTTGTAAATATGTGAGGAACCTATTATTTGATATAAGCGAAGTAGATATATGTTTGTTTTGAATTTGCTTTATTGCTTCAAATACCTCTACTCCAATCTTGGTTTTATATATCCAATTTTTCATATACAAGAAATAAAAAGAGTTATTGTCTCTTGGTCATATTTCATTAAGAAATTTCTTATAACAGATATAAGTAATAGAATTTTAACAATTGTATGAATTTATTGGTGTGAAGTTATCCATAGATTCCTAGCCACACATGCTGACGTAGTGGAAAATTAAAATCTGTGGCTGGGTTACATATTTATCAGCACCCGGACTAAAAATCTGTGGCCGGAAATATTCAACATACATATGTGATCTGGAATTCAACAGCTTTCAATATCATCATGATATCAGTCATATGAAACCTGGAATCATGTCAATTCAAATTATGAAAGGGACCTCTTAAGATGACGTCACTTTTCTACGAAAACAGACTTTTTGATCAAATGATTTTTTCTTTGGGGTACGCGTCAGTTCTTCACACCCTTCGTTAAATCAGTACCACAAGAGTTGCGTTCATGAAAATTATAAGAATTATAGAATTTCAGGTTGATTACCGTGATGGAATCGTTTTTCTTGTCACCCTTACAATTTTCGCGAAAATGTTATTTTTATCGAGTAACAACAATTCTTCACACCCCTTGTAAAATCCAAACCACAAGATGTGCGTTCATGAAAATCATACCAAATATAAAGAATTTGATGTTGTTTACTGTAGTGAAATCGTTTTCCTTGCCACCCTTACAGTTTTCGAGAAAATGATATTTTTATCGCTCAACAACAATTCTTTACACCCCTCGTAAAATCAGAACCACAAGATGTGCATTCACGAAACTCATACCAATTATGAAGAATTTGATGATGTTCACCGTAGTGAAATCGTTTTTCTTGTCACCCTCAAGGTTTTCGAGAAAATGATTTTTTTATCGGGCATCGTCAATTCTTTACATCCCACGTAAAATCAGAAACCCACGATGTGCATTCATGAAAATCATACCAATCACTAGGAAACTTGATTTTGTTTACCGTAGTGAAATCGTTTTCTCTGTCCGCCTCACAGTTTTCGAGAAAATGATTTTTTTATCGATCATCGTCAATTCTTTACACCACTCGTATAATCAGAACCACAAGATGTTCACGCAAACTCATACCAACTATGAAGAATTTGATGATATTCTCTATAATTTGTATGATTTTCATGAACGCATGGTTTGGATTTTACAAGGGGTGTAAATAATTGTTGTTACTCGATAAAAAAATCATTTTTGCAATAACTGTATGGGCGACAAGAAAAACAATTTCACTACCGCTATCAGCATGAAATTCTCTATAATTGGTATGATTTTTTAACGCACATCTTGGGTTTCTGATTTCTCGAGGGATGTAAAGAATTGATGATGCCCGATAAAAAAATCATTTTTTCGAAAATTGTGAGGGCGACAAAGAAAACGATTTCACTATGGTGACCATCATCAAATTCTTCATAGTTGGTATGAGTTTCGTGAACGCACATCTTGAGGTTCTGATTTTACGAGGGGTGTAAAGAATTGACGATGCTCGATAAAAAAATAATTTTCTCGAAAACTGTGAGGGTGACAGAAAAAACGATTTCACTTCGGTAAACAACATCAAATTCTTAATAGTTGGTATGATTTTCATGAACGCACATCTTGGGGTTCGGATTTTACGAGGGATGTTAAGAATTGACGATGCCTGATAAAAAAATCATTTTCTCGAAAACCTTGAGGGTGACAAGAAAAACGATCTCACTACGGTGAACATCATCAAATTCTTCATAAGAGGAATTATTTTAATGAACGCACATCTTGTGGTTTGGATTTTACAAGGGGTGTAAAGAATTGTTGTTACTCGATAAAAAAATCATTTTCACGAAAACTAAGGGTGACAAGAAAAACGATTCTTTCACGGTAATCAACCTTAAATTCTATAATTCCTATAATTTTCATGAACGCACCTCTTGTTGTACTGATTTAACAAAGGGTGTGAAGAACTGACGCGATCCCCATTGAAAAAATCATTTGATCAAAAAGTCTGTTAGTGACAGAAATATTTCTGTAGAAAAGTGACGTCATCTTAAGAGGTCCCTTTCATAATATGGATTGACATGATTCCAGGTTTCATATCGACTGATATGATGATATCCAAAGCTGTTGAATTCCAGATCACATATGTATGTTGAATATTTCCGGCCACAGATTTTTAGTCCGGGTGCTGATAAATATGGAACCCAGCCACAGATTTTAATTTTCCAGTACGTCAGCATGTGTGGCTAGAAATCTAAGGATAACTTCACACCAATTATGAATTTGACTAAGACAAAACTTATACCTATTTAAATAAAACTGAAAATAATTATGGAATGCCAAGTGGCAGAATTCCCATTATTTAAATGGATTATTTTCTTGGCCATTCTTCGTATAAAAGGTACTGGATTTTTTATTCATCAGAACACTCATAGTAACAAGTGGCACTCATAAAATGTTTATTGTATATCAATAGTGAACTAATCAATTTTATTCAAAATAATTCCCCAAGAATTACTTTAAAAGTAATAGAAATTGAAAGAACATTTAGTATCACATTTATAGATCTATAAAATAATTTTTAAGCCTTAAAATAATTCACGTGTTGATTCCATATTTCGACTTCATTTTATCAATCTCTTCTTGCTTCTTATCGATATCAGTCTTCTTGAAAGCTTTGTTTGCTTGGTAGTACAGCACCACGAGATATCGGTTGCAGACATTGAAGCCCGATAAATGATCACAAGCATTTTTAGCATCAAAAATGTCCTCGAATACCACAAATGCTGTCCCTCTGGTTTCAGGGGTATTTCCTACGCGTATCTGTCTGATTGCTCCGTACTTTCCGAATATATCATACATTTCTTCACCAGTAATCTTGTAGGGTAGGTTTCTTACATAGAGGATTCGGTTTATTTCGGGTGGCAAACGTACCTAGAAACATTTAAAAAAACCGTGAATTATGGGGAAGATGATAATATTATAATTATGTTCAAAACTCAAAATATTGGTAATACCAAAACACTCAATATTGCAATGAAACAGTTACTATCTTTAGGAAGTACCACAAATGTAATTATAATATCCAGTATTGATACAACAGACTATACAGTATAACTAATGCAATAAAACGTTTCAAGGTGGCAAACAGAAATTCTCCTATAAAATATCTCCTTGGCAAAAATGAACACAATAACAAATTCAAAATCTGTGAAGACATCAAAAATCATTTCCTCTATTCATTCAAATCTCCTGTGGTATTGAAAACAATAAAGACTGTCAAGCATTACGAAATAAATAAATGAATAATAAACACTTTATTGTCCAAACAGGAGTACACCCAATTACAGGACAGATTAAGATTATTGTGATATGTGTGTTACATTTTATTTGCAGTTTTCAACTTTTTCATTTATGGGCTTTTAACTGTGATTTGAATTGGTCCAGTGAGCTTAGGAATGGGTCAATTTTTTTACAAAGTGTGTTAAAATTACTACACATTGAATTTATTGGTGAGTTTGCCATGATATTTGTTCGCGGGACTGAAATGTAAAATGTCTGTTCGGATCTGCTGTTAATTCTTGGTACATAGAAGTTCAGTTGAGCAGTCAGATCTGGACAGTCTAAGAGATTGTGGATGAGTTTATACAAAAAAATACAAGAATAATTAATTCTCCGTTCTCTGAGTGAGAGCATTCCAAAACGTTTTAAAAGGATGTTATTGTCTATGCCTTGAGGGGGATATTGTCCATCCGTTTTCCATGCCATGTACTTCATGAGGGTTCTTTGAACTGATTCTATTTGCTCAATATATATGGTATAGCTTGGGGACCATATTAGTGAGCAATATTCGATTCTGGACCTGACATATGCATTAAATAGGGTTGCATAACATTTTATGTTTGTGAAATCTCTGCAGTTTCGAAAGATGAATCCTAGCATTTTTTTGGCTGATGAAATAGTTTTTGTTATGTGTACAGAAAAGTTTAGTTTATCATTGAAATAAATTCCAAGATCTTTGATGTGTTGTTCATATTGTAGCGGGGTTTCATTGATTGAGTAGTTAAATAAGTTGGTATTGTGGCGCAGAGATATTGATTGATATTGATACTTGCATTTATTTATGTTGAGTGGAAGTTTATTTATTAAACACCATTCATAAAGGTTATTTAGATCTTGTTGAAGGAGGATACAGTCTTGGACATTTTCGATCCTCCTGAAGATTTTTATGTCATCTGCGAATAACAGAACGTTGCTTTCTATAACATCACCTATATCATTAATAAATAGTGAGAAAAGTAGTGGTGCTAAGTTACTCCCCTGAGGAGCACCGCTGGTCGCCTCAAACTCGTAGGATTTATGACCTCTATACTCTACAGATAATGTCCTGTTTTTAAGATAGCTTGCAAAAAATGTTAGAAGATCTTGATTAAACCCAAGAGTGCCCAACTTTCTCAATAGTATCGAGTGGTCAAGCTTGTCAAAGGCCTTCGAAAAATCTGTGTGGATGACATCTAGTTGCCCTTTTGCATCTATTGTATCACATGTGGCTTGAGTAAAACACGTTAGATTGGTCACAGTAGAACGTTTTTCAATAAATCCATGTTGTTCTGTTTGGATAAGATTTTTGACCTTGGGAAATATTTGACTGTAGATAGATATTTCAAAGACCTTTGAAAAGCCTGACAGTAAGGTAATCGGACGATAATTTGTGATCTCGTTAAGAGAGCCAGATTTGAAAATTGGACATATTTTGGATTTTTTCCACAAATCTGGAAAGTTGTGCGTTCTCAGGGATAAATTGAAAATGATTTGAAGTGGCTCAGTAAATGCATATGCGCAGTCTCTGATCACGTAGCTAGGGATCCCATCAAGACCACAGGATTATTTTGGTTTGAGTTATTTGAATGCATTTAAGACTTCACTATTATTTAAATATTTCAGAGTTATAACTGGATTATTTGATGGCTCTGAGATGGGGTGATTTATGTTTTCTTCAGGCTTTACATATACATTGTGGAAATAGTTAGCAAAAACTGTTACAATATCTTGAGGAGTACTGTATTCTTCATTTTCGTATTTTAGCAGACCAGGTATCTAGATGTTCCTTTTTTATTTTGAACGATTCCCAGAATTTTGCAGGGTCTTCTTTCTTCTATAGAATTTTCTGTTTTTGTTAGGTACTGTTGATATGCAGTTTTGATTTTTCTCTTAATGGACTTGCGGAGTGTTTTGAATTGTTGACTGTGTACCTCAGAGTTTGTTTTTTGAGTTTTAAAAAAAAAAATTTCTTGTTTTATATCCTTTGTGAACCAAGGAGGGAATTTCGTTTCAAAATTTTGCAAAGATGGTACGTAAAGGTCAAAAATTGAGTATAGTTTTAAGTAAAATTGATGCAGAGCTGTATTAACATCTGAAATATTGTTCAAGAATGTCCAGTCAGTTTCGTACAAATGAGCATAGAGTAGTGGAAAATTAGCCTTTTTGAAATTATAGTTTTTGATGTTTTTGTTATAATTTATTACTGGCGTGGTTTTCGGTACTTTCGCTTCAATATTCAATGCAGGATGATATTCATCTTCCATAACAAACAGTAGATCCTCGTGAGATACATGGCACTCTAGGTTGGATAGTACTAGATCGAGCAAATGACCGTTTCTAATCAAAAATTAGATAACTCAATATCGTTGCAGTTTTTTCGAGTCTGATCCAAAAGCTCACACAGATATTATAAAAGACAGGGAAATAGAAAATAAATTAGTTATTCTTCACCAGAACATACAATGTATAAAAAATAAAATTTTAGATATAGAACTTTATATTAATACCTTGCATATAAAACCACAAGTACTATGCTTCTCTGAACACTGGATGAAGCCAGATGAAGAATTCACTAAACTGACAGGATACAAGTTATTGTCATCATTTTCAAGGAAGGATATGATTCATGGCGGTACTTGTATTTACACAATAGAAGACAATTTTGAAAGTCTAAATGTTTCTAGTGAAAATGTAGAAAAATAAAATTGGTAATTTTATGTTTTTACCGTCCAAATTTGGGTAGAATAGATGTTTTTATGGAAAGTTTTGAAAATATTCTTCAAGAGTTCACTACAAAATTTCGTGATCATAAAATAGTTCTATGTGGAGATTTCAACATAAACGTCTTTCAAAAAAACAACACATCAATTGAATTTTTAGTTACTTCTTTCTTATAATTTTCACCAAACCATTTTTGAGGCAACAAGGGTGACAAAAAAGACGGCAACTCTTATTGATAACTGCTTTGTAAACTTCAAGAGTGAAGTGTTAGTTACAGCCTTGTCTGGCCACCATGGTCAAATAGTAAACCTGGAAAATAAGGTTACCTATAAAAAAATTACAGATCAAACTAAGAGAATATTTTCTGAAACAAAATTAAAACATTTTAGGGAAGAACTGCAGTCTGAAGACTGGGATGTAGTTCTTGAAAATTCAGATGTTAATGAGGCATATTAATTTTTTCTAAATATTATTACTGGAGTAATGGACAGAATAATGCCAAAAAAGAAATATTCTCCTTATAGATATAGTTGAAAGTCATGGATAACTGTTGGTATCAAAGCTTCATGTAAAAATAAACGAATATTATTTGAAAAACTATTTATAAAAGACTGATGCACTTTTTAGAAAAAAATAAAGTTTAACAGAAAGCCAATAGGATTTAGAAAGGGAAGAACAACAACATTGGCAATTTATCAAGCCTTGGTACAAATTCTTGAGGGCAAAATGATGGCAAATGCACATTAGCGATGTGCTTAGATCTTTCAAAAGCATTCGATAGTGTGGAACACGAAATATTACTGGACAAAATAGAAAAATATGGAATTCGGGGAGTGGCACACAACCGCTTGAATCTTATTTATGTAACAGACAACAATTTGTAGTAGAAAAGGATGAAACTGGAAACCTCATCAAATCAGAGAAGGCTGTGATAAAGAGAGGGGTACCACAGGGTTTCTATTTTAAGTCCACTCCTGTACATTTTATATACGAATGAACTTCCAGAAATAGTTAAACAAGCTGTTATATTGTATGCCGATGATACGTCTCTGATTATCAATGAAGATAACTTTTTGTCAGCTACTGCTACGGTCAATGAAGACTTGCAAAAGTTGAATGACTGGTTCTCAGAAAATAATCTCTTGTTGAATGTAGAAATCATGCATTTTGATAGACAAAACAACAAACAAAACATAGTGGTTGACAAGGCAGTAGTTGAGACATCCAGCAATATATCTTTCCCAGGGGTGATCATAGATCATCGTTTAGATTGGAAAGCTCATATAGATCAGTTGAATCAAGACTTATCAAAATATACATATGCTTTATATGTACTCTCAGAAAATATTAATGTGCATGCTGCCTTAATATCGTATCACACATAAGTCCAAACTCCATTATGGAATAATATATTGGGGAAACTATTCCCACATACAAAGAGTACTTATTCTTCAGAAAAAATGTGTGAGAACATTTTTCAAAGTTGCTCGAAGGTAGAGCTGCAAACCCCTTTATATAAATGACAAAGTTAAATTTACGTATTTTAAAAAAATGTGCAGTATAGTTTGGTGAAAATATGGAATAAGCTGCCAAATAACATAAGATTGATGGAAAATGGAGCAATTAAGAGGATACTAAAAATGTTCTTATGCAAAAATGCATTTTATAACATTGAAGAATATTTTCAACATGATATGGAACGTTTGTGATAATTGTATATGCAGATACCTAATGTTGGTCTAAAAGGGTGTGGGTGTATAAGTAAAAATATGTGTCAATTTACCTATATCTATCTATCTCTATCTATATCTATACAAAGGTGTGTGTGTAAGTGTATATCGGTACCTATTAGAGTATGTTTATTTAGAAACCCATTATTTCGTTTTTAATGCTATTCGACAAGTCTGGTAATTGGGATTTGATTCTTTCCCTTTGAATATCTGTACAAGTTTCTCAATTTTTATACATTTTCAATGATTTTATTATGACAGGCAGTATGAAATGACATACATGTAAATATTTTATCGTAATCATTGTAATTATATTTAAGATTATTTATTTGACATGTTCTACACTTCTATGAGGTATGTAAATTAACAGAACGCATAAAGATATCCATCTATGTATGTGTATATACAAAGGTAAGTGTATATCGGTACCTATTAGAGTATGTTTATTTATTTATATGTATGTGTATATACAAAGGTTGTGTGTGTAAGTGTATATCGGTACCCATTAGAGTATGTTTATTTAGAAACCCATTATTTCGTTTTTAACGCTATTCTACAAGTCTGGTAATTGGGATTTATTACTTTCCCTTTTAATATCTGTGCAAGTTTCTCAATTTTATACATTTTCAATGATTTTATTATGACAGGCAGTACGAAACGACATACATGTAAATATTTTATCGTAATCATTGTAATTATATTTAAGATTATTTATTTGATATGTTCTACACTTCTATGAGGTATGCAAATTAACAGAAGGAATAAAGATATCTATCTATCATTCCATTATATCTAATTTTCTCATACTCACGTTCGCCTTCTTCTGCATAGCCAATGCCATTTTGAGTAATTTGTTTAAGTATAATTGGAGCAACAATTAAAATATTAAAAATTATAACAATATCAATGCCCAACTCTTCTCTGTCAAAAGACGATATATTGTTTGACTGTGTCAACAGTGTCAACTGTCAATAAGGAGTTCCGCACAAGTTGCCAACTTCAAAAACTATATTAATTTCAACGGGATTGTGTAGAGAATCACAAAATGAATTTGATGGATAATTTATTTTTAGTCCCAAAGTGTTTATATTTTTGTAAATCAGAAAGTTATATTAATAGGGAATTGGTTGTCTATATCTCGAGTGTTGATGCCTGTCCCAATCTGATTCGTGCATTATCGACTGTCATCTATCACGCTGCTATTTGAACCTTAGCGCAGAAGAACGCCACTTCTTTCTCTTGTTGCTTGACTTCCGTTGTTATCAGTTGTTATTGTGAATTCTCTTATTAAATATTTATTCACAAAATATCTTTTGCGCTACCAACTGTTCCCATTTTTAGAACAAAACCTCTATGAATGACACATTTGATATAAGAAATATATAAACACTTCAAGACCAAAAGTAATTGCTGATTTTCCATACAACCAAAGTCAAACAATTGCCATTGGAGAAGCAGAACTTTTAACGGTTTTTTTATAAGTTGGCATTTTGTGCGGACCACCCCTTCCTCTAGATATGACATAAAATCCTAATGTACGGCACCAAATATTGAAAAACTAGTTATATTCAATTTTGTCCAAGTGGAGATTGGTTAGAATAAGCTCCAATAAAACGGCAATGAAATCACCCTCAAACACAGTACAGCGTAACTTCACAGAAACGACTGAAGACGTCGCCACTTGGATCTTTTGCGGTCCAATTTTCGGAACCTTGGTCAAACTAGGTGTGAGTAATGTTATTTCTGACCTGTAAATTCAAACTGTCTTTGAAAATATATTTCAAATTTCCAAACCATCAGTTATCAAAAATCGAAATAAAAGCCTGGAAAACGTTTTTGAATGGTTTATAACCATAAGAGTTGAAAAATCAATAGAAGTCGATGAGACAACATACTTTGTTCACAAACACAAGCAAAATAATGGAGATTGATTAGAAACACACCAAACCACTGTCATTTTATTCCAGAGGCAAGTTGGCGGGACTCTTCTGTGTAGTTAGGGAGTTCTGTTCTTTAAATACGATAAAAATATAAATTATGTTCAACTGGGGGCACTCGGGTTGGTTTACAAAACGCACCTAGTGAATGTGACAAGTGACAATATTCGGTCTGACGTTTGGGTATTTGACCTTGATCATGATCTACATTTGGCAAAATATACTAGCCAGTTTTATCTATTAATCTTACTAAGTTTAATTCTGAATTTGGAATAAAAGGGAACTGCTTGTGAGAATAATGTCTTTTTAATATGCCTAGAGTTGTTACAGATATGTGGCCATGCAAGTACCAATTGTAAAGAATGTATTACACATCCCAAAGTTGGGCCAGCGTTATTTCTTCAAAATTCAGGACCGAAAAAAGGAATATGTAGCTAGAAAGTTAATAGGGTAAAGATCATGACAATAATTTTCATTCCATTCCATTTTTGAGTTCTCAACATTTTACGTAGAAGTCAACAAAATATAAATTTATCTGTCGAGAATAGAACCCAAAAAGCGGAAAACAATATTTCTGAATAAACGACTCTATTGACCTGATTTTTCCTTTTTCAGTTTTTCCAATATTGAAATGTACTCGTAGTTGCAGATGTGAAACACTATGAAATGTTTTTGCCGTTTTGCACCAAATCGACAATCATTAAGCAACAACCACATGAGCTTCACGCCAATCTGGAGATTGGATTCCCACCTATTGTTGAAAACTACACTTCGAAAGTGCTCCTTGACCAACCAAATTTTGTGCAAGCCATTTGCACAGAGGGCCGCCTCTTCAACTACCTAGAGACTACGTGGAAATTCAGCCCGGGGCTACAGAGTAATCCAAGAACATGTATAATAGATTTTTCTCTAAGGTTCGAGTTCAAATCTGCTCTATACTCACAAGTAGCTTCAATATTTTTTGGAAGGCTGGTACAACAAATGGAGACGGCTTTTGTTAATGAAACACGTAGAAGATATGGGGATGATTCTATCCCTATTCATGAGTTGAGTCCGGTGAAGAGCTGACAACAGTGGATTTCTGATTAAATCAATTTTGAATTATTGATAACAAAAAAGATAAAGTTAGAGATAAAAGAGAAATTCTCTAAGAATTCAATAATGTATATATATTATATTTATTGATTGGTGGTCCAAGATCCACAGTTAGAGTATGTATTGCCATTTCCTATTGTCCTTCAAAATTCTCGTTCTCTGTGTTAATTGTTGATGAATTTATTTATATATTTATTTTATTTATGGAAAGGTCTGTTTTTCTTTGATCTAGGTATAAGTAAGGAACCTAATGAATAAATATGTATGAAATGTTGACCAAATAAGTTTTATTTGATAGGGAATATTAAGCTATGCTTTTTAAATACTATCACTTTTCCAATACTTTTTAAAAATTCTCAGTAGCATTTTCCTTCTGTGTGATACCAATTGTGACCTCGTTTAAAGAAAAATAATATAAAAATTGCTGAGCCACCAACAGTAGGATTCGGTGACTTTGTGATTTCTATAAATTTTCCCACATTTTTTTAACTTCCCAGTAACTTTGACTTTCGTAAGTGGTACCAACTGAAATACCCCTCTTTTGGATTTTTTTGGCATATGATTCCTATTGGTCATTTGGCTAGCCAATCTGAGAATTTGGAGGGATTAATAAGGAAAACAGGGAGAAGCAGAAAGCCCTCTGCTGAATACAACACGAAAGCGCTCCACAAGTCTACTAGATGGTCAAATTTGTAATAAAAATACCATCAAATTAACCTCTGACAATCCCCCAATTTTCAATATTAGTTATTTATTCAACAATAAACGTGTAAATAACACTGAAAAATATCAAATTGTGTTGGTACATATGACAGCTCAAGTTAATGACGTATTGTTTTCTGATTGGTAGCTGATGGCGAACTTTACATTCTGTGTTATTTAGTGGCCAATCAGAAAACGGTACGTTATAAGCTATGAACTCGGCATTACAGAGCATAAGGCCCGGTTGTAGATGCATAGTGATACTGCGTTGAACCAAGTTCAATTGCAAATTTGTGTTGTAAGGACCACTCATAGGTTCCAGTTAACCTCTGGTTGAGTTAACTAGTAGTTAGAATAGAAATGATACTCGTTTTATGATCGCCAAAGGCACATTCTAACCACTAGTAAACTCAACCAGAGGTTAACTGGAACCTATAAAAGTGGGCATAAGGCTCAAACAAAGCCACAAAAAAAAATAGAAGACACGATGATTTGCAAGAAAGAAGTGAACAGCAGTCTAATTTTTTCATACATTCCAATTATTTTGTAGGTATCTCAACCTAATTACAAACTATTCGATTACGACCACTCAGGGATGAATTTGGAAATGGTACTACGGAAAATCTAAAGATTCAAAAACCTCAGATCTTACGGGTCACAGTTTTTTGTATGAAGGTGTTGTGCTAAGTGATGTTGATCTTTGGATGGACTTAAGAGATCCAAAATAATCTGCTGGGCAGATGTAAATTACCATAGTTCCAATTTATATAACTGTGATTGGGCTGGTAGACGAATATTTATATATTATAATGTAATCAAATCATGAATTTTTCATCACATCTTCAAGTGTTTGAATTTCGCGCTAGTGTGACGTACTGCGGGGCCTATCACTCGGATAGCCGAGTAGGTCCGATCCTTCCGACCTCCTTCCGCCTTTTCTTGACAAACATCACATTCAAAATTCAAATGCCGGTTTTAACCGAAGAGAGTAAAAGTTATCTGAGTAGGAGGTACTACTACGCTCTAGCCAATCAGAATCTTGTAGCATTAACGGACGTACATGGACATGAGTACAGGTGGCACGTCACTATGACTCACAAATGATCTTTCATCTCTTTCTATCAGTCTCACCATTGTCTTATGGGAAATAGACTCTTCCACTCAGATAACGTATACCCTCTTTGGGTTTTAACACGAACACGAATCAGTTGGGTTCAAAGTTGTCCAGAATAAAACGTCAAATCTTCTTCATAGGAGGCATCCGGGGTATGATAATAAAACGCAGCTTTTATTAAATCGACAGTTGACAGCCGGGAAATCAGAAATAGAGAAAACAGAAAATAGAGATGGAAATTTGAATAAATAAATAAACAGAAACAGGTTTCGGGGAAAAAACATACATTTATGTTTGAATTTTTGCTTATATAGCAGATTATATTCATCTGATACAGTCCGATGGCAAACAAAAAAAAGGTATATTTTCAGATCATTACAAGAAATTACCCATTTCCCATTGATTTAATGATTTGCAGAACGGGAGTTCAACCGAATCGAGCACCGGCTCTTCATCGGGATCGTCAAGTTCCAGTTCCTCTTCAGGAGCGTCGGGATCATCTTCATCCAGCGATAGCGATACTTCAACGTCTCAAGATTCTGCAAAGCAGTCAGGCTCAGAGGCGGTTAAGAAAAATGCATCCATTCAAAAGAAATCTAGAAAGAGTACTGAGAGTAAAACAACATCGCCAAACAAATCACTTGAGAAAACAACTGCAAACAAAAAGTCACAGCCACCTAAGGCCAAAATTCGCAAAAAGGGGCGGATTACCAGCGATGAAGACGAGGAGTCAAAAAGAACGTAAAGCGTAAAAGTAAGTCAAACCCAAAAGAGCGCTACAATCACCCCTAAGGCTTCCGCCACAGTCGGTCAGAAACCTAACGTGAACGCCAAAACCACAGCAAGACCTGGAACTGGCAAGGGGGTCCAAAAGGGCAAAGAACCGCCAAAATCCAGGGTTCAAAAGATCGCAGCAGCCAAAAATATCGATCCCAAAAAGAAAAGCATATTTTCACCCGAAAACAGCTCAGAATCCGACTCTGCAAAGGGAGCGAAGGCTACAAACAAAAATGCTAAACAGAAGGCTAAGCCGGAGCCAAGAGCGAAGGCTGCCGCTAGAGCAGTAGAGAAACCGAAGGCTGAAAAAAAGCCGGAGAAAACCCCGCCAAAGTCCAAAGCTGTAGTAACATCAGCCAGCTCCGCATCTTCGACCTCCGGGGGCTCGAGCAGCGGTTCGGAAAGCGAGAGCAGTGCGGAGTCGGCAGAAAGTCCGAGGCGAGTGGTGAAAAAGCCTGTGAAAAAACCTTCTGTAGTACAGAAAGACGCAGTTGGCCACAGCGATTCGGAGACGGAGAATAATCCGGAAAAAACCAAACAGGTGAGCGAATTTCAATAGGCAATCACCCACCTTATAACATTATCCTGGTATTTTTAGGTAACTCGAAAACTCACCAGATCGGCGAGCACAAGAAAATCCAAACACGTGCTAGGTAAGAGCATGTATTCCGAAACCGATTCAGACACGGAAAGCACGAAGCGTTCCCTTTCCCATTCGCCGGTGAAGAAGGCCCCTGTGGTGGCCAAGGGAAAAACCAAAAACAACAAACGTGAAGACGCCAAGCACAAAAATAGCGATGGTATAGTGTCGGAACAGCGCTGCTGTCCTTTGGAAGGGTGCGACAGCAAGGGTCACCTCGGCGGGAAGTTCGACAAGCATTTTACGCTCGAGGCTTGTCCGACTTACCATAATAAATCGGTGCAGAGGTGCAAGGAAGAGGTATGCTTTTTCTATTAATTATTATCCAGGGTATTTTCAAAAGAGGCATTTTTTCAGCAGGATGTATAACTCGTCAAAATATGTGATTTTACAAAAATTCGTGTATGTAAAAGTTGCTAAACACAGTACAACAGTTATGGTTTTAAGATTGATCTTTGTTGGAAACCATGAAGAATGTTTGATTTATTTGAAAATATGAACAGGAAAACATTCTCAATTAATATTGTATAGAAATATTTTTCTGTGAATTGAAAAATCCACGATAAAAATGAAGTTATTTTTTGTGAATATCTAACAGAAAACAACTACTTCCCCGGCTAAAGCTTATCTTTCAGTAGCAGATGAATCCACGTCTGAGTTTATTTATTTATTAATAATCTACGGGTAAACCCAATTTTACAGGTTGGCATAGATAGTTTATAACAACCTCAACCTAGTTATATAACAAACTTAGCCTAGTTATATCTAAATTAATAATAATAATGATAATATAAAGGTAAAATGATAGATAGATAGATAGATAGATAGATAGATAGATAGATAGATAGATAGATAGGGTAGTAACTGCCAAAGAGGAATGTACACTGATGAATACGGCAAACACCGCACTCATCAGAATCACCGAATGGATGGAAGGCAGAAATCTGCAGCTAGCGCCCGAAAAGACAGAGGTTGTTCTTCTGACCACAAAAAGGAAGATTGCACCGATAGAATTCAGAGTTCAGGACACCACGGTGAAACCAAGTAAGGCAATAAAGTATCTGGGAGTATGGATCGACACGAAGCTAACGCTTGCGAACACGCTAACAAGGTTATCGAAAAGGCAGAAAAACCCTTGTGGCCTTGACCAACCTGATGCCCAACATTGGAGGGCCGAGGGCATCCAAAGGAGAACCCTGTCGAGTGTGATACACTCCCAGTTGCTTACGCAGCCCCAGTATGGCACACAGCTACTGAAAACAAGAAATTGGAAAAAAACTGCAGAGAATCCAAAGACTCATGTGTATTAGGATATGCAGCCTACAGAAGCATATCGGCAGAAGGAGGGAGTTATAGCAGGGTACCACCGATAAAATTCCTTATAGAAGAACGGAAAGAGACTTATAACGGGAAGCAAGGAGCACAGCCATAACATCGCCGACCAAAATGGCAGGAAAATGGAGATCTGGCACCTACGGCGGTGGACCTACCAGCTGATACCGGATATTGCAGTCTGGTTGAGTAGACCACACGGAGAAGTGGACTATTATCTAACGCAAGCCTCAGGACACGGATGCTTTAGAAAATATCTCTCGACAGAAAGAGATCGAGACAGATAGGTGTACTTACTGGGGTAGTGGATGACGTGGAACACACGCTTTCGAGTGCCCTAGATGGCACCGGAGAGATGAGTATATGAGGGAAGTGGAAAGGACATTTAACGCGGAAAATATGATGAGTAGCCTGGTGATATCGAAGAAGGCTGGAAAATAGCGTATAAAACCATCCGACAAATTATAGAAACCAAGGAGAAAGAAGAGAGAAATAGAAGAGATTGATAAAAGAAACAGCCCACCACACTGAAGAAATGCAAGCGGATTCCGTGTGGTGATGCTGCAAACTACTGAAGGGAAATTTTGGTCGGTAGGTTCCTTAGGGACCGAAACCGACACTGGCCAGCCGATAGAAAAACAGGCTGGTGCGCTTCAGAAGATTTTTTTACCCCTTCAAATTAAAAAAAAAAAAAAAAAAAAAAAAAATAGTATAGATAGATAGATTTATTTTATTTTTTTATTTTAAATAGGATATCCTAATATACAAATCAGCTAAAAAAAGTTAAAGTAAGAGATATGTGGTACATATTGAACAATAATTGAATTGAAAAATATACTATAAAATATATAACAAACATTAAATAAAATACATTGAAAAAGTTGGTTTAAATAATAAATAAATATCATATTTGTGCATTTGAAACAAATTTCTTGAAAATGTTCAGAGATGTGCTACTTTTAATTAGATTTGGTAATTTATTGAACTGATCGAAACCTTTGAAAATCAAAGAGTTCATGGTGTTTTTGTGATTTGTTCTATTAATATATAAATCATTATTATTTCGAGTGAAGTGGTGGTGAAGATCATGATTGAAGACAATGTACTGTTTGAAATAACACAGTCTTTGGGAAATAGATTGCCAATTTAAAACATTAAGCATAATCTTAATAGGAGTATTCCTACCGCACTTCAAAATGATCCTCATACCACGATTCTGAAGTTTTTGGAGTTGAGACAATTTATTCAGATTGAATAGATATAGGATAGAGGAACAGTAGTCGAAGTGTGGCTGAACAATTGTCTTATAAACTGTGATTCTTGACTCAGTTGATAGATTATTGGCAATTCTAGAAAAAAAGAATAATTTCTTTGAAATTTTTTTATGAATATAATCAAAATGATTATCAAATGATAAAGTATTATCTATTTGGAATCCCAGATATTTAGTTGTGTTCACTATTTCAATTTTTTCATCATCAATGTTGAGATTAATATTTTTTATGTCTATTAGGCTGTATTTATATTTGGTAGTGATTATCATTGCTTTTGTTTTCAATACATTCAGCTTGAGTTTATTCATTTTCAAATATTTATTGACACTTGCTAATGTGGTATTCATTCTTTCTATTGCCATTTCTAAGTTCTCATGACTACATGCCAATAGGGTATCATCCGCAAAAAAGTTCAGAAATTCGGAATCAACAAACAATGGCATGTCATTTAAATAGAGTAAGAATAGAAGGGGACCCAGAACACTACCCTGGGGAACTCCAACATCATTTGCAATTTCACAGGAGTATATATCATTCACTCTAACACGTTGTTTTCTATTGGTCAAGTAATTAGATAACCAGTTGTACACTTTCCCCTCTATTCCATATCTATTCAATTTGGCTAGTAGTATAGACCTATCAATGGTCTCAAATGCTCTTCTGAGATCAAGGAACACAGCCACAACAAACTTATTATTATCCAGTTCGGTTTTGAATTTATTTAGGGAAAGTTGAACTGATGATTCGCACGAGTGCCTTCTACGGAATCCCGATTGGTTATTTATTAAAATATCGTTTTTTTCAACATATTCAATCAGTTGATCATATACCTGTTTCAAGTACCTTTAAGCATTAGTTTAATAGTATGAGGAATTTTAGTTCGGGACAATAGTACTACTTTTCAGTCTTTCAGGTATATGACCAGCTTCAAGAGAGGTATTGATAAGATGCAATAGAACATGACCGATAGTCTCAAAAACTTGTTTCAATATTTTGGAATTTAAAATTTCATGAATACTGCACTTATTATCCATAGAAAGTATAATTTTACGTAGGTCTGTTAATGTAAGTAATCTGAATTCTGAGAAAGTTTTATATATATTATAGTTTTTATTGCACCATGAATGAAACACAGAAGATAAAAAAATTTCAAAGATACATAATGAATCATACTAAAAAAATTCAAACGCAACTATGAAACAGCAATTATCCTGGCTAAAAGGGAATCATATGATAATTTCGTAGAAAATTCCAAAAACAAATCAAAAGATATTTGGACGTTAGTGAATTATGAACGAAATTCTGCTTGTAATTCAAATGTTACCTCAAACAGTATCAGCCCTGATGAATTTAACATATTTTTTTCCAATATAGCCGAGGATATAATCAAAACCTTACCATCCTGTGATATCAACATCAACCTTCCTACACCTCGAGACTCTTTTTTTATGATACCCGTGACTCATGAAGATGTAGTATGCTCCATTACAAAACTTAAAAACTCCACCTCCTATGACATATATTAGCTGAATAGCCTTATCAGTTATCTTATCGAACCGTTAACTATTCTTATGAACCGTTGTTTTCTTGAAGGGGTTTTTCCAGACAAAAGGAGATCCAAATTCACCTGACAATTACAGACCTATTTCTATTATACCCATTTTGGGAAAAATAATAGAGATCATAGTTAAAGAACGTCTGATGAATTTTATGAACAAATATAGTATACTCCACAAACATCAATATGGCTTCATGAAAAACAGATCTACAACTGATGCAGTAATGGAAATAATACAGAATGCAATTAACAATGTGGAATGTGGCGAACACACCTCTTTAACGTTGTGGGATCTGAGCAAAGCATTCGATTGTGTCAATCACAATCTCCTTATAAAAAAACTTGAATACTACGGAATCCGAGGAACATCTTTAAATTTCTTTCGATCTTACCTCTCTTCAAGGAAACAAGTGGTTTGTGTGAATGGTACTCTATCAGATACAGAAATTATGTCTCATGGCATCCCTCAGGACTCTGTTCTGGGACCTACGTTATTTGTTATCTATATAAATGACATATTCGATTATCTGCTTCCCAAAATAATAATTTGCTTTGCAGATGATACGACGATGCTAAATGAAAGTTCTGATGTTGATATAATATTAAAAATAAAAAAAAAAAAAAAATAAATAGGAATAAAACCCAAAATATTATTATTTCATCAAATAACGGTTAACAAGTAAAAACCATGTTAAACTGCTTGGCATAACTATCGACGATTCACTCAAATGGGAAAATCATATTGAAATGTTGTGTAAAAAATTGTCCACCCAACTTTATCTACTTCGTAAGCTGAAGAAAGTTCTGAGCACCGAAACACTAATAAGCTCCAATCATTCACTATTCCACACTCACTTGACATATGGAGTACTCCTTTGGGGTAGGTCTTCTCATGCTCTCAGAGCATTTCGTATGCAAAAAAAAGGACTCAGGATTATAGCAGCAGTCCCATTCAATGAACATTGCCAACCACTTTAAAAAAAAAAAATCATGCCATTGCCTTGTATTTACATCTACCACACACTGATTCAGATTCACAAAAATAAAAGTATATATTCTTCCCACTCAGACTACCACAATTACGAGACCAGAAATGCACAAATACTAAGACAACCCCGGGTTAAGCTAGAAATGTCAGTGCGTAATTCACTGGATATCAAACTCTACAATAATTTGCCTTCCCATCTAGCATCATTGAGCATGAATGTATTCAAGAGGAGGGTAAAAGAATATCTTTAAAAAAATTGTTTTCATAATTTACAAGATTACATGAACTGTACATATTCAGAATGATTTCTAGCCTTTTATGTTTTAGATGTTTTAAATGTTACTTAGTGTTCTACTGTCACAATTGATATTACTGTTTTTTTTATATACACAACTTAGTACCCATCTGTTTTCTGACTTGACATAAATGTAATTTATATAACATGTTCAAATAAATCTATCTACTAAGATCAACTGACAAAGGTGAGGAGATAAAACAGTTAAATGACAAAAATATAAATGAAAAAAGAAATAAAAAAATAAAATAAAAATAAATTACAAATAGTTAATAAATCAGTCCGCCATCCTGAAGCTGCCATCTTCAATTTATAAATTTTGACAAAAAACCAATGATATTCGACTAAATTCATATTCTCCGACCCCAAAATATCAATGTTGAATAGAAATGGTCCTTAATCATAGAATTCATCCACCATCTTGGAGCCGCCATCTTGAATTTATGAATTTTGACAATAAATTCATAATCTCCAACCCCAAAAACCTCCACATACCAATTTTGGATAGAATCGGACCATAATCACAGAGATCGTCCGCCATCTTGGAGTCGGCCGCCATGTTGATTTTATGAATTTTGACAAAAAATTCATAATCTTCGATCCCGAAAACCTCCACATACCTATTTGGAACCGAATCGGACCATAATTACAAAACTCGTCCGCCATCTTGAATTTATGAATTTTGACGAAATAATCATTAACTCCGACCCTGAAAACCCCCACATACCAATTTTGAATAGAATCGGACCATATACACATATCTTCGGCCATCTTGCAGCTGCCATTTCGATATTAAGAATTTTGACAAAAAATTCATAATTTTCGACCCCGAAAACCCCCACATACCAATTTTGAATCGAATCGGACCATAAACACAAATCTTGTCAGCCATCTTGGAGCCGCCATTTTGTTTTTTTTTTCAAAAAAAAATAATGCACGGGAACTATGAACACCTGCCCAATTTCACGTTAACCTGACAACTAGAAGTGGGTCAAATTTAACTTGTAAGATCAGACATCAGGACAAGTGAAACTAAATAAAAGCTTGTAAAAAGAATAATTAATTTTTTGTGAATATCAAACAGAAAACTACTACTTCTCCGGCTAAAAATGTAGTTCAATGTTCAGCGTGGATTTAGTAGTTGTTTTCTCTTCGATATTCACAAAAAATTAATACATTTTTCTATTCAATTGAGAATGTTTCCTTTTCCGACATAAACGATGTTTATCTTTCAGAAAGGTTTTGTCGTATTATTGAAGTATGTTTTCGTCGCTAGGTGGAGGAGCGTAACAAACGGGAGGAAGCGCGAAAAAAGGCTCTGGAGTTCCACAGGAAAACCCCGAGGCAGCACGTAACTGCAGAACAGAAACAGTTTTTGCACAAGATCAGGGATATGAGGACGAAATGCAAAATCGAGCCACCTGAAAACGTAAAGCCGATGATAGACAAGACTCACGAACCGGATCTGAGGAACTTTGTGTTCGATTACGATCTGAAACTCTTCCAGGATGCTCAGGCTCTGGCGAGCGAGAAAATAGAAGAGGATTTAAATAATTTGCCCAGCACAAAAGGTTAGTGGGTTGCTCACAAAAAAAAATCATCAACCAAATTGAATTCATGCGAGGAATATTTATACAAGTCAAATATCCCAAGTTAACATTTTAACAGAAGAAGATATTAACATTTCACTATAATTGTATTATTATCAATTTATTAACCGACGAAACCAAAAAGGAGGAGGTTCTCTATTGAACCCGTATATTTTATGTTTTTCCATCATATTTTTTTATGTATGATCACGCATAACTTTTTACTGAGGCGTCCGATTCCGATAATTCTTTTTTCAGTGGATAGGGTGTACTTCGAATTTGGTCCAATTTGAATTTAAAAGATGAAATCCACCCCTAAGGGTAGCGAAATGAAGGATATTGATCACTCACCCTCTGAATTCTGGTCCGTTAACCGATTCTATCAGGCATAACTTTGTACTGGGTTCTTCGATTTGGATGATTCTTTTTTTAATAGATAGGGTATACCTTATATTTGGATTTCGAAAGGAATTAGCCACCCTTACGGCTAGAAAAATAGGGGATAATTGATTTTTCACTAGTGAACATTGGCACACACATACGTAGTTGACAATGACAGATCGCTACTGACATTATTCTTGTTCCGTCAAAATCAGTATATTTTATGAGAGGATGGAATGATATACAAAGTAATGAAATAAACTAACCAGAACAACGAAAATAATTTATATTACACAAATAGTAAAAGTAGATAATCATATTATTTAACTGGTTATAGTTGAAGTAAGGTGGGTAAGTAAGTATTTTGGAAGTAATAAAAAAACAAGTAGGTAGTAATTGGTAGATTTTAGCCACAAAAAATTGAAAGATAAAAACTTTTTAACAAAAAATTAAACCGACGAAATACGGAACTGAAAAGTAAAAAATAAAAACTTTTTAACAAAAAATTAAACCGACGAAAAAATCAATTGAAAAGCAAAAAATAAAATAAACCTTAGTCTAAATGATAATTGAGCTCCTAAACTGATGTAAGTAACTGATTTTGAGTCGGCGCCAAACAAACTAGCAATTGAATTAGGTGAAGCGTAAAATGATGGCAGCGAGATGCACGGCTGCGTTTGTTTTGATTACTTCTTTCAAAGTAATATAATGATCTTCGATAATTGTTTGTTTGGCGCCGACTCAAAATCAGTTACATACATTAGTTTAGGAGCTCAATTATCATTTAGACTAAGAAGGTTTATTTTTTTTTGCTTTCCAGTTGATTTTTTCGTCGGTTTAATTTTTTGTTAAAAAGTTTTTATTCATTTCCGCCATTAGCTAAAATTTACAATACAATCATATTAGATTAAAAGCCATACACTTCTAAAATATTGGGCTTTACCCATTTCAATTTGAAGTAATGACAAACACACTTTTGGAAACACATTCCACATAGTTATAACTTTAAAAAAGAAAAAAAACATGACAGGTCCGAAAAAATATTTTGGAGATAATCCTCAAAAGAATAAAAAGCCTTCCTAGTCAGGTAACATTTAACTTTTAGATCAAACTGTTCCAAATCTAGCACCCTCACATTGAAGAACTTAATGCAAAAATGATCAGTGCCCCTCCATGTCCTTGATAACCTATGAAAGTCAGGGAGTATGTCATTAGTGCTTCATTAAATCAATACAAAAATGCAATCCATCAATTGTTTTGAGATTTGGGGGGAACAATTATTAATCAGCTAATTTGTGTGTTACTCTATTTTCATATAAAAAACTAAACAGTGGTTACTATGCCCTATTGCAACTCAAAAATATATTAAATATCAAACAGCTTCTCCTGGTCTACTTCCCACTTGTTCATTCCCAAATATTGTGTATCTAGTATATCCAGAGTTTTTTTACATCAAAAAGGATCATCAGAATGATAGTCAATTTAAATTCCTAGCAAACATTTCAAAAACTATGAAATTCTAACATTCCCTTCAATATCTCAACAAAATGAACTACTCCCTGTGTCAAGCACTTAGCCATGCAGAAGCCATACATTTTACTGGTCCAAAGGCTTTTAATGCCTTGCCCCTGCAATTTAAATCAAAAACACACAAAAGAATGTGGATTAAAAAAGCGGGTTTTTTTATTTTTCGCTGAATTTAATTTGATCTAAGTATTCCTTTAATTTCCTTCTAATTTAGATTTAGACTTAGTGCAAGAATTTTTCTAATTTATACTTAGCTTAAGATAAGCGCAATTTAAATATAAAATGCTTGAGAAACTTTTGTACATACTGGAGAATATCCCTCAAAGTACATCATCATTTTCAACATACCTGGATATAGATAATATATTCATTGTTAAGTTACTGCACACGCAGTTTTTTATATTCTATCGTGCAGCTTACTGGATATAGAATATAATGTAACATAAAAAAATAATAGTTTAAAAAAACTAAAAAACACGCTTTTATAGAAAACCAAACTAAAAAAATAGAAAATAAATTTTAATAAATTTTAATTAAGAATAGTGTAAATTTTTTTAATAAATATAAATTAATAATAATGTAAATAAGGAAAAAAATTATTTTATTTAACAAAAAGCGTGGGGTGCTTAATCTGAATCTTAAAAAGCACCCCACGCTTTTTTTTAAATACAATAATTTTTTTTTCTTATTTACATTATTATTAATTTATATTTATTAAATTTTTTTACAATATTCTCAATTCAAATTTATTAAAATTTATTTTCTATTTTTTTAGTGTGGTTTTCTATAAAAGCGTGTTTTTTAGTTTTTTAAACTATTATATATTTATTTTTTAATTCGGTTTTTTATAAAAAACTTGTTTTTTAGTTTTTTTAAATTAATATTTATTTTCTACTTTTTAGTTTGGTTTATTTATAGAAGCGTGTTTTTTTAATTTTTTTAAACTATTATTTGTTCTAATCTACTATTAATTCCGTGATTACTATTAGTAACTGTAATTATTTTCCAAATCATTAATGTGTACAGCTGTATTAATAGTCAAATCTCGATTTTAGAAGTCATTCAAAGATTTTAATGTTGTCAATATATACAGAAAGCCGCCAACTTGAATTTTTCAATTTTCACGAGAGAATCTTAATATTCGACTCCAAAAACCCCCACATACCAATTTTGAATAGAATCAGACCATAATCACAAAACTCGTCCACCATTTTGGAGCCGCCATCTTGAATTTTTCAATTTTCACGAAAGAATCATAATATGCGACTCCAAAAACCCCCACATACCAATTTTGAATAGAATCGGACCAAAATCACAAAACTCGTCCACCATTTTGGAGCCGCCATCTTGAATTTTTCAATTTTCACGAAAGCATCACAATATTCGACTCCAAAAACCCCCACCTACCAATTTTGTATAGAATCGGACCATAATCACAAAACTCGTCCACCATTTTGGTGCCGCCATCTTTAATTTTTCAATGCTTTGTCACCGGAATTATGTACACCTGCCAAATTTCAAATCATTCGGACATCTGGAAGTGGGTGAAAATCAAGTCCAAAGGAGTCGGTCACAAACATACAAGTGAAGCTAATATAAAGCGTGTAAAAAATACAGGGTGACCCAGGGTTAAACCGCCAAACGTTTAGAATGGGTTTTTTGTGTAAAAAAAGTTCTTAGAAAAAATAAGTTTTTTATAAATTTCTCAAAAATCTTTTGACTGATTTTGGTCAAACTTGGCAATATTCATTTGTTGAAAATATGAACAGGATGTTTATAAAATCAGATGTGGAATCATCTGCGACTGAAAGATAAACTTTAGTCACTATCTTCCATCGTCAAGATAACCTCTTGTGGGGTATTCATGTTGAAAAGGGAAACATTCTCAATTGAATATTGACTAGAAATATTTTTCTGTGAATTGAAAAATCCACGATAAATGAAGTTATTTTTTGTGAACGTCTAACATAAAACAACTACTTCCCCGGCTAAAGCCACGCTGGACATTGAACTACATCTGATAGATATTCTTTCTAGTCAATATTCAATTGAGAATGTTTCCCTTTTCAACTTGGCAATATTCTTCTGCTTCTTGTAAATCTTAATTTGAGTACCTTGTTTGGTATTTCTTGCAAATAAACAATTTATTCTCCTTATTTCCTAATGTTTATTAGCATTTATTTCTACCCTGTTTTACTGGACTAACAAGCAACTGAACTCATTTTCTAGGAAGAGCATTATTAAAAAAACACATTTTTCGAAAAGGTCGTCTGGAACCATTTGAATAATAAATACATTTTTATGTAAACTGTTCTTTTACAATGTGTGTGATGGTGTATGTGTGTGTGTGATGTGACACTGTTTTCTAGCCTCTTTCGGATATGTTCATGTCCACTTACGTTGAATAAGGAGTCAGATTTTTTCAATTAGCCCAGATTGATGAGAATTCGTATATTTACCGATTTGAATAAGAACTGGAAATTAGCGCATCTTAGAATTTTGCCGGGTCTCCAAATTTCCATTCCATTTCCCTCACGGGTCGATATGTTTCACTTTCAGGAACCAAATACATCGAGATGGGCAAGTTCCAGATGGAAGTCTGGTACCAGAGCCCCTATCCGGAAGATTACGCCCGCCTACCCAAACTCTACATCTGCGAGTATTGCCTGCGTTACATGAAATCTCAGACGATACTCGAAAGACACGTGGTAAAGTGCGTGTGGCGTCATCCCCCCGGAGAAGAGGTGTACCGCAAGGATAAGATCAGCGTGTGGGAAGTGGACGGAAAAAGGTAATGGGATTTTTAAGACTTACTTTATTGCGATTCGATTCGAAACATTGTCTTTGTTAGAGTTCCGAGTTCGTGTAGATTTTTTTGCAAATTTCCATTCATAGCTGAAGAAGTACTTATCTTTACGATTTTGAATATTAACTTGGGATTTTTGTTTTCAATCGAGAATGTTTTGACGTCCGCAGGTATAAGCAGTACTGCCAGAATTTGTGTTTGCTGGCCAAGTTCTTTCTGGATCACAAGACTCTGTATTACGACGTGGAGCCGTTTCTCTTTTACGTCATGACTATGGTCGACAACGAGGGATGCCACACTGTGGGATACTTCAGCAAGGTGAGTCTTTCATTTGTTCCCATTTTCAGCTTCCGTACCTCAGAAGGAGTCGCCAACTAGAGTTGCTACGCGATTTCTTTTTTGTGATTTCATATCATAAAAAAAAAAATAAAAAAAAAAAATACAAAAAAAAATTACAAAAAAAAATTACAGAAAAAAAGCACAGAAGGAGTCGCCAACTAGAGCTGCTAGGGCTAGGGCTAGGGCAATTTAAAGAGGATCGTATAAAAAAATTGAGGTGGAATAGTTTTCGGTAATCATGTGCCGATTCCACCTAGTCTAATCAGGAAATCGAAACTCAAAAAGGCAAATTCAAAATGGCGGATGTGTTTGGTGAATTATGATCAGAATCCATTTAAAATTGGTAAATAGGAATTTATTGTTGAAGTTAAACTTTTTAAGATGGCAGACGAGTTTGGTGATTTTTGATCCCATTACGTTCAAAATTGGTGGGGAGATGTTTTAGTGGCCGGAAAATATGGATTACTTTGTCAAAATTCAACGACTTGAAAATGGCGGGTGAGTTTTATGAATTATGGTCTAAATTCCTTCAGAATTGGTAACCAGAGGTTTTTTCTAGTAGATCACAAAATTTGTATCGAAACTTAAGATGACAAATTCAAAATTGCGGATGTGTTTGGTGAATTATAATCAGAATCCTTTCAAAATTGGTAAATAGGAATTTATCGTTGAAGTTCAACAATTTAAGATGGCAGACGAGTTTGGTGATTTTTAATCCACATTTTCCAGCCACTAAAACCCCTACCTACCAATTTTGAATAAAATGGGATCAAAAATCGTCCGCCATCTTAAATCGTTGAACTTCAACAATAAAGTCCTATTTACCAATTTTCAATGGATTCCGGTCCTAATTCACCAAACACCTCCGCCATTTTAAAGTCGCAACCTTGAGTTTCGATTCAAAATTCCTGATCTCCTACTAAAAAACCCTTGGATACCAATTCTGAATGAATTCGGATCATAATTCATAAAACTCCCCCGCCATTTTCGACTCGTTGAATTTCGACAAAATAATCCATATTTTCCGGTAGAGGTTCCTACCTACCAATTTTGAATGTAATGGGATCAAAAACCCCTGTATACCAATTATGAATAAATTCGAACCATATTTCATGAAACTAACCCGCCATTTGTGAGTTCTGTATTCGTAAAACCCCTACCTACCAATTTTGAATGTTCTGGATTTTATGGTGATCAAAATCAAAGTTGAATTTTTGCGAGTACAACGTGGAGAATGGTCGATTTTGTTTATAGCCAGAACTTTAAAAGGACATATCGCATAAAGCATTGATCACTAACTTTTGCCAAAAAATTTAAATTATCCACTTGGGACCAAAACCGCAAAACACCATAATGCGGAAAAATATAAGGTTACCCGAACTCATCAGTCAAATTTTGTTGATGCATCCATATAAATTTCGACGTGCCGATTCCAAAAAGGTACTTGTCTGATCTAGGAAGAGTTTGTAGGAGCAAAAACTCGAAAATACCGAGACGATATGTCGATTTTATCACTTCGTGCGGAAAAACAAAAATATAAACCCCCCGATTTTCAAGCTGTATTGTACCAATTTTTTGGTATGAGTTGTTTTGTGGTTCGAGCACCAGAAATATTCGAAAATAGTGCATATTATTCGATAAATCCGGATTTTCCGACGGAGTCTTCCCTCAAATCCCCATAAAACATACACAAATGGGGTTAAAAAAAATCGTGTTTCGCTTTTTTGTGTACTTCCTGCAAGAGGTCCAAAGAATGATTAGAAAAAAATATATATCACAGAATATATACCCACACAGAAGCGAAAGAATGCGTCGGCACTTTGATGTTCTAGGGTCAAAAATTAGAAACATTAATCTCACTTCTAGCCACCCTGAGAAAAGTTAAAAGAAAAAACTCAGTGCAACTACACTGAAAAAACGGGATTCGCTTGTGAATTCCATCAATTTAATGACATCTGCAACTTCTTCCAGAATAATCACAATGGAAATCATTATAAGGATTCTAGAGTGAAATATTTTTTCGGATATAAGAAAATTGGAATTATTGTAGTCATTGCTTTTCTTATTAGTATAAATATAATATGTTAGGACATACGTTTGAGAGTATTATTTTTTATTGTTCATTTTTAAGAATTATTGTTTTCTTCCTTTATATGTATATGCTGATCCATATTTGTATATATATATATATATATATATATTATGTGAATGATGAGATTAATATAAATTTAGGTTAGAATGGGTTAGGTAAATATTGAGTTAGTGCACTCCAACTCCCTGAAACTAGCTGTTACACTTTTCTTACGTGCTTTTGACTCTTGAACACGAATCCGAGAGAATGTGGCGGTCTCATACCGTTTCTGAGTTGGAGGCCTTTTTTGGTTTTGGATCCCACTTTCTCAAGTACCGTTTTCTCGCATAAAAATCACTCAAAATGCTTCCTTCTTTCTATCAGCATGAACTACAAACAATAAATCACCCACATTTCCGGCACAATTTCGTACAAAGTACCCATTTCTATTGAATAAATCATCCTTCTTCAACACTACATCCTTACTCACACCTGACTCAGATTTAGTTTGTTTGTTCATTTGTTGGTGATGAGAGGTCAGATTATATGTGTACCTATTGAAGAAGGATGATTTTTTCGATAAAAAGGCTATATTTTGCACGAAATTGTGCCGGAAATGGGTGATTTAGTGTTTGTGATTTTTGGGCGAGAAAACGGTGCATGAAAATGTGGGATCCAAAATCAAAAAAAGCCTCTAACTCAGGTATAGCGCGTTTTTCAGATTCCTAGTCAGGAGGCAAAAACACGTAAGAAAATTGTAACAGCTAATTCCAGGATATTGGAGTACACTAACTCAATATTTACCTTCATTTAAACATAGTGTTTGTTACCTTCCAAAAACATCCAGGCAGTAATTATCAAAACCAAATGAAACAAGAAATCATAAACATGTATTTATTTATTCAATATGCTTCTACACAGAATAAAAATAATAACAATCATATATGTATCAAAATTGCAATTTTTCTTGGTTGTTTTTTAGTTTTTTTTTCTTTAAATTTCTGTTGGCATATTTGATAGAATAGAATATACGTAATCTTATGAATAACTTAATTACATATGAACGAGGAAATGAGGAACATGGATGAACAAAATAAACATTTTGAATGGTTTGCAAAAGAGAATTCGAAATTCCTGGAATTTCCCAAAGATCTTTGAACGAAGAGGAGAATATCTTTTCTAAATTATAGATGTAATGAACAAATGCTCCACTAGGCACTCTAAGTCCTCCAAATATACTTTTTTCGGTACCATAAGATTTAAAATATGCCAGCAAATGTCCAAAATCCAAATCTTCGATTGTTTTCGAATATTGGTTGCAGATGTCACAGTTATGGATTTTAAGTGCTTTCTTAATCAAATATCCACATACATAATTGAAAGGATTCTCAAAAGTCAAATTTTCTTTTTAGTAATCATAGTCTGGGAGAGTTATGGCCTTGGATATTTTATTCTCGGAAAAATTGTCGACTTTGGTTACATGTTGCGATTTCAAATTCATTAGTAGGTCATCCAAATCATCTTCACAATTCATGTTCATCAGAAAGATTTTGCTGGGTCTCAACACCAACAAAGCCTGTGGATCTGACGGAATCCCGCCGATTGTTCTCAAGAAATGTGCCCCCGAACTAACACCTGTTCTTTGCAAGTTGTTCAACCACTCTTACAATTTGGGGGTATTTCCGTCCAATTGGAAAATTGCAAGAGTACAGCCAGTCCCTAAAAAAGGCAAAAAGGCCCTACCTAGCAACTACAGACCTATCGCACTGCTATCTATTATTTCAAAGGTCATGGAAAAAGCCATCAACATCGAGCTCATGAAATATCTGGAAGACTCAGGAATTGTCAACGATAGGCAATATGGCTTCCGCCATCAGAGATCAACTGGTGACCTGCTGCTACGTCCTCACATATATGGCAGCTATCTATTGAAAAGCATGGAGAAACTTTAGCTGTGGCATTAGATATCTCCAAGGCGTTTGATCGAGTTTGGCACCAGGGACTCCTCGCCAAGCTTCCGTCTTATGGCTTGCCCCCTCAGCTGTGTTCTCTGCTTGCTAGTTTTCTCTCAAACAGGTCTCTCCATGTAGTGGTCGATGGAGTTTCATCTGACACTCTACTCATAAATGCTGGTGTTCCGCAAGGATCCATTCTCGCACCAACACTATTTCTACTTCACATCAACGACCTGTTGAAAGCAACTTCATGTCCAGTACACAGCTTTGCTGATGATAGTACCCTCCATACCGCTTTCTCTTCCAGGGCCCCTATATCAGCCCGTGAAACCAGAAATGAACGAGGAAGAAATGTTAATAATATAAATATGGACTTGGCAACAATTCTCGAATGGGGATCTAATAACTTGGTAGAATTCAATGCAAACAAAACACAAGCATGTCTTTTCTCTAGAAAAGCCGATCTCACTGTGCCTAACATAACTTTGTCAGGAGTAACCATACCACTGAAGCCATCCATATCGATGCTTGGTATTACTATCAGCAATAACCTTTCCTGGGAAAATCACTGAGGTCCATTGCCAAAGTGCATCCCAAAACTTGGTTTTCTGTTTCGTGCCAAGAGCTATTTCACCCCAGTCAGCTGCTTATGATCTATAAGGCACAGATCCGACCTGTCCTGGAATACTGTTCCCATATTTGGAGTGCGGCACCTAAACATATCCTGAGGCTATTGGATTCTGTCCAAAAGGGCAATTCGTCTCGTCGGTGATGCCTCAACAAAACTTCGCTCACTTGTCTGGAACACCGTAGAAAAGTTGGCGATTTGTCTCTATTTTATAGATATTTTCATGGGCTGATGCTCTTCTGAAATATCAACAATCGTTCCTGCTTTGGCAGTCTCTTCGAGATTAACCCGTCAAGTTCAGTCATCACACCCTTCGTGGTCACTTTGGAAACCTGCAGAACATCACTTTCCAAAGACTCGTTCATCCAACGAACAGCGAGGCTTTGGAACTCATTGCCTAGGGAGGTGTTCCCCGAGGCATACAACCTTCAGAAATTTAAGAAGAACACCAACTCCTACCTTCTTTCCCTAGGTTCCCACGATGTTCTCTGAACATTACAGGATATCCCTTTTCGTGGGAACCAGAACATAAAAAAAAAAAAAAAAATGTCATTTGAGTGTAGATAACTTTGGCAAAACAGTTTCTTGAAACCCCTTTGAAACTGAATTGGAGTAGGATCAATACAGTTTCCTCCTTGTTGTCTCATGCTACCGAAAAAATTCTCAAGGCAATCTTGATTAACATGTCTAGTTTGTAAATATTTGAAGCCGCTCTCTGATAATTTCTCCCATAATTTTTTTATACTATATATGGTTATAATCCGGCACTTCTTGGATCTTAATCTACCTGTGACATTTTCACCTTTTTTGTTGAAAATATTAATTTTGTTTATGAATTCGATCATCCCATTCAAATATTATTTTTGGTAGTCGCTGTTATCAAATGCATTTTTATATTTATTGGAACTTCCCAAGCAGGAAAGTTTATCAAATTTTCTTGAAAATTAAATTGTGCCTATTGCATCAGCAGGAAGTAAACCCAAAGTCAAGTGCATATTCATACCGCTACAAACACTGTTGCTAATGACTTGCGTGGCCAATTTAACCCGCATTTTTTCAAAGTTGGATGGATGGATATGCGAATCTGTAAGCTTTGGAGCAGATCTATAAAAACATTTTTTGTCCCCAACAAATACAAACAGATCCTCATCGACGAGACATTGTTCTCAAATTAAGGGGATTTGTACAAATGCTGGTGATAAATAATATAAATAGTTAATAGAGAATAATATTTCTACCAACGATTCAGTAACACAAATCGAATTTATCAATCTCAAACATGAAAAGTTTTCATTGACACTTATTGTTTGTTTTTTTTTACTCTGATTACAAAACCACAGAATAGATATCTATTCTTTTTTTGTCTTTGTCTAATTCACATAATATAAGCGATAGAATATTGTACTAGAGTACTGAAATCAAATCAGAGTTAGAACAACGAACACTTCACCCCCCATTGGTGTCCCACTTAGAGAGGGAGTGGCTTTTTAATTTTCTGATATCTGTGAGAGCCCGACATTTGCTTCTGTGTGGGTATATATTCTGTGTATATATTAACTGTTTGAAAGTAGTTGTGTAAGAAAGTTGGGAAAGCCCAAGAATGAGAAAAACTTCAGTTCTTGAAAAATTCCACAATTGGCATGCAAATTTGCGCGAATTGAGCACCAGAAATATATTTGATCAAATCTTAAAGTTGGCTAGAAACCCGCCAGTGTTTGATAAATCCCCAAATCGGCATCTGGCCTTGTCATTCAAATTCCGAAACACTTGGTATATATAATAAAAATTTAACATCTGGGGCTTCAAAACGCCACTTTTTACCTCGCACAGCCATCTCTTGATGAAAAGTAGAACTAAGCTCATTGAAATCAACGGGATCTTCAGTACCGACTTCGGTTTAGTGATTGCTCGGTAGAGGTCGCATCAATCCAGATCACCATTGAGGAAATTGTCGGTCGGGTCGATAAAAGATGGAAAGGTTGTGCAACAGAAGCGACATACGATTTTTTATTGCTACCGATACCTTTGAGTTAGCATTTGTTGTATATAATGAAGTTGCAATCTTCGACTGATTGAAATAGGTTTATTAAACCAATATTTATCCATACTATTTTTCAACATAATGTTTTTCGTTTCCTTCCATTTTACTTGTCACAGGATGAAAAAAATTAAAGTAAATTACGTACACATACACGTAATTTTAATGGTTTGGAAGAGATAATAGAAGCTCCGAACTTTTGTTTTTTAATTTAATTTTATTGGAGATGTCTTCAATCTCTGGAAATTCAAATAAAAATCTTTACAGTATGTTGTGTGTTCCAAAAAGACTAAAAAAACTTGTTTGTAACATCTAGGGAAGGAATGATAATAAACTCAACAAGTTGTTCGCGGCACTAGTAGCTTACCTATGGATACTATCGTTTGATCACAACTTCTTAATTGTCTTTTGCACATCGCACGAACATTGTGTGAATAAATCACCAGTCTGTGTTACTTGATAAACTTGGATCTATTCCTCGAAAAATAAAAAACGTGCAGGTATGAAAATAAATTAAGTATTCGTGAGGTATCTTCACATACAAAATCGGAGCATAATTGGGGGTTATTGCATTGCTGACAAGGTGGATTTTTTCCAATTTTTGACAAGCTTTTATTTAATTTCACCTGTCCCGATGTGTGTAATGAAATCTTACAAGTTAAATTTTACCCTCTTCTAGTTGTCCGATTGACGTGAAATTTGGCAGGTGTTCATAGTTCCCGTTAAGGAATTTTTGTTAGAGAAAAAACAAAATGGCGGCTCCAAGGTGGCTGACGAGATTTGTGTTTATGGTCCGATTCGATTCAAAATTGGTAGTGGGGGTTTTTGGAGTCGAATATTATGATCTTTTGTGAAAATGAAAAATTCAAGATGGCGGCTCCAAAATGGTGGACGAGTTCTGTGATTATGGTCCGATTCTATTCAAAATTGGTATGTGTTTTTGGAGTCGAATATTATGATTCTTTCGTGAAAATTAAAATTTAAGATGGCGGCTCCAAAATGGTGGACGAGTTTTGTTATTTTGGTGCGATTTATTCAAAATTGGTATGTGGGGGTTTTTGGAGTCGAATATTATGATTCTTTCGTAAAATTAAAAATTTAAGATGGCGGCTCCAAAATGGTGGACGAGTTTTTGATTATGGTCCGATTTTATTCAAAATTGGTATGTGGGGGTTTTTGGAGTCGAATATTATGATTCTTTCGTAAAAATTGAAAATTCAAGATGGCGGCTCACTGTATATATTTGAATGACTTCTAAAATCGAGATTTCATTATTAATACAGCTGTACACATTAATGATTTGGAAAATAATTACAGTTACTAATAGTAATCACGGAATAAATAGTAGATTAGAACAAATAATAGTTTAAACAAATTAAAAAAAACACGCTTTTATAAATAAACCAAACTAAAAAGTAGAAAATGAATAATAGTTTAAAAAAACTAAAAAACACGCTTTTTATAAAAAACCAAACTAAAAAATAAATATAAGTTTAAAACTAAAACACGTTTATAGAAATCAAACTAAAATTGAAAATAACTTCAATAATTTATTTAAAAAAAAGCGTGGGGTGCTTTTTAAGATTCAGATTAAGCACCCCTAGCTTTTTTTTAAATAATTTTTTTTTTCTTATTTACATTATTATTAATTTATATTTATTAAAAAAAATTACACTATTCCTAATTCAAATTTATTAAAATTTATTTTCCATTTTTTTAGTTTGGTTTTTTATAAAAGAGTGTTTTTTAGTTTTTTTAAACTATTATTTTTTTATGTTACATTATGTTCTATATTCAGTGAGCTGCACGATAGAATATAAAAAACTGCGTGTGCAGTAACTTGACAATGAATATATTATCTATATCTAGGGGTTTTCGGGGTTGTAGATTATGAATTTTTTGTCACAATCCATGAATTCAAGATGGCGGACGAATTTTGTTTATGGTCCGATTCGATTCAAAATTGGTGTGGGGTCGGAAATTGTGAATTTATTGTCAAAATTCATAAATTTAAGATGGCGGCTCCAATATGGCGGACAAGTTTTGTAATTATAGTCCGATTCGATTCAAAATTGGTTGTAGGTCTTCGGGGCGTTTTGAATTTATGGCGGACGAATTTTGTTTATGGTATGTTTCTATTCAAAATTGGTATGTGAATTTATTGGCAAAATTCATAAATTCAAGATGGCGGCTCCAAGATAGTGGACGAGTTTTGTGATGACGGATCGTTCATATTCAAAATTGGTATGTCGGGTTTTTTGGGATCGGAGATTATGAATTTAGTCGAAGATTGATTGAAACTGAAAACTTGGCGCGACAAGCTTTTGAATCTATAACTCACCGAATAACCTACGTCACACATCCGAAGCAATTATTTTTTACTTTTTAGTGCCTGTCGCGACAAGGTTTTAGATCGCATAAGAAATGAACATACTGATTGTAGATAGTATGTGCCATACTTATACTTCTATAGAGCAGCTTTATTTTTGTTTCAAAGATACTACTTTGATAAAAATTCACCTGATTCGGTACGATATGCTGAATGAATAATGAAAACTTAACACATTTTGGTACAAAATTGCCTTGATTAGTAGGGATTATGGAGGGTAGAGGTAAGGATAACTATCTCTGTTACAAAAGGTTTCCCTAAAAACGCGTTATAATAAAATGGCGTTACTATACCAGAATATCGTTTTCAAAGAGATAAACAACAAAATTCATACTCAGTGCCGGACTGGACCATCTTGGGGCCCCCAACGAGGCGGGCACATTCCCTTAGATTTCTCCATGGATTTCTCACAATCTCACTGGGCCAGTCCAGCGGCGGCGCTGCCACACACTCTGATACACGAGCGCCTTTCTGACGCGTTATTTAATGCTATTTGGTGGCCACTTTATGGGATTGTCCCCCTTACCTCTACCCTCCATAGTAAGGATTTATGACAATTCATCGAACATGTAGATGTTGCATTCTTAGCGTCCCACTTTGCAATCTAGTAATCTAGAAGAGTCAAGTTCGGACATCCATGGTTGAATAGTCCTTGTAGCTGAGGATATAAAAACATAAGAAGAAGAAGAAGTAACACAGAGCGAATTTGTGTTCTATGCAAATTTATTTTTCGACATGTGTCAATCATCTGAACTGTCATATTGTCAATAATAGGGAACACGCATACGCCCCCTTTCTAAAAAAAATAGATTTGGACTTGGATATTACCACCTAGGAAGTTCAGCATCAAACTCAGAAATTGAAAAAAATAATAATGTTTTTCATAATTAGCAATTGAGAACGCCAATTATTTCATCGCATTCAAAAATGTACTCCTAGCGCCTCTGATGTACGTATGCATCGTTACTTCACACAGTTCAAATTTTCACCGCTAGTTGCTTCCAACTGTCAACTATAATTTCACAGATCCTCGTTTATATGTTCTACTTATATTTTTTTTACCATAGTATTTTCAATTATTACTGAAACATTACATTAAAAATGTATGTTTGGGTTGTAAAAAATATGATTGTCTATCAGTATTCCTGAAACAACCACAATTGGCGCTAGTGTTTGGGGGAAGTTATTCAAGTGAAGGTCAAATCGAGTTTGAATTGGAGAGCACCTTTAAATTTAAAAATTTCGACAAAATTTCGGAATTGGAGAAATAATTTTAACAAAATGTAATTTCTGATAATCGAACTGATGCAAATAAAAAATAAAATGAAATCATGCGTGTTTACTATTGCATTGCCAAAATTCGGAGTCCCGAGTACCTAGCTATTTTCAAATTTTAGGAAAACTCAGGTTGTGTGAGAGCCACTGCGCATGCGAATTCCAAGTAGCACAGTGTCATAAAATTAACATAATGACTTCTCATACCGTCTTAAAGACCACGTATTTGTATGTTTTAGAACCAAAAAGTTAATGTGAGTTTTATAACCTTCAGGCGTTGCTATGACGTCGTGTACTAGATATAACGAGAGTACAATAAATAATTTTCGAGATGAAGTTGTACTGTGGTTTGTATGTAAATAAATTGTATGTGTCGTTAAGTAGAACTTGAGAGCAGTTGTTGTGAGGTTATTATGACAATGAACATATGTGGTTCTAATGAATAGATAAACGTTTCTACGACTACATATTGTACTCATGTAATGTAGTTTTATCAACTGATGAACTTTGGTCGTAATGATTACATTATGTATCTATGGTTAGATTATTTTTGTTGGTTATGTTATTTTTGTTGGATAGGTATATTGTGTTATGTATGTAGAATATTCAGTTCCGTATGAATGATTAAAATGCCAAAACAAAAATCCAATGTGCCTTACAAGAGAACTGGAGCGTATAGAAAAAAATATAAAGAGGAAGGATGAGTGCCTACCCCAAAATTAACATATGAAATAATTAATCAGTCTATCGCGGGACACTGCAAAAAAATGAAGTTCATCCAGTTCCTTCAATTGTTTTCACAACAAGGAAAGACATAAATAATATGTATGTGCACTTCGAGTGATAAATAAAAAATATTTAAATATTCAACATCAACCTAACCTCTATTGTAAATGTTATTTTTAGCGTTTTCCATTAGGCGGAACTAGCGGAATGCTTATGCACTCAGTGTATATCTTTTTCTGTTTTGATAGCGTTACGACGTTAGTACAACAAAACTTGATACTTGTGGTCACAGCGACTACATTACAACTTTTTCATGTAAGATATTGCGATGTCTTTGAGACACTCGTAAACTATTCTATGATAGTACATACCGGAGTAATTACAACTTTTCGACACTAGAAGGACGGCATCCATGTTTTTCGATTGATTGATAACATCATTCTGGTAGCCATATTGAAACAAAAATATTTAAAATAAAAAATATGGGACCCTGGGTGTTATATCAATTTAAAAATCATTGGAGATGTGCTAATTAAGTATCTTTCGTAATATGATCTACATATTTCAACGATTAATGAGAAACATTGATAAAATATATTTTTCTTAAATGAAAATAAATATTTATCTCTCTTTATATTCGAGGCGCATGAATTTTAAGTGAGTAGAATTGGATTTTGATCGTAAAAATGGATTTGCTTGGTCACTAGAGTTTCAGAACAATTCTTAAAGACACATAAATGAAAATCATTTTTATCTCGATAACTATCATGGTCACAGAGTATCATGAACATGTAAAGGAAAGCTGACTTATATATTATATTGATATTATATGAAATCTTTTGATATGGTATACATATTGTAATACTATATTAGAAAGATTATGACCTTCATGCATAATGATATAATGACTACACTAAGACCACAGAACGACCATTTTGCGACTGGCTTATATAAGTCTATATTGGCAAGTCATTACCACTACTTTATAACGTCGATGTGACGTCGCAAGAGTGTGCCTTTTTGTCGTATTGGCATACATAGCGACGTCTTAGCATATTACAAGACATAAGTCATGGACTTTTGCGAAAGGTCTAGTAGACGTCTGTACAACCGAATTATGACCGCTGTCTGCTACTTGGGATCCGTCACGCCCTACCAAAGGAAGGATTTCATTACTTTACTATCAATATTTACTTTGTGCTCTGATAGTTTTAGGTACTATTTTTGACAGAATTCTGGTACGCTAAAATTAACTGTTGCGGCAGCGCTTATATATAAAAACGGCGTACCTCAAGGAAGTATATTGGGACCATTGCTGTTTCTGCTGTATATCAACGATATTGTTCACTCGGTTGAAAACTGTCGAATCCATTTGTTTGCCGATGACACGTTATTCTATTACTGTTCTGGAGATATACAAACCCTAACAGATACACTCAACGCGGAGCTGGAAAATATTTTACAATGGTGTAATGGTAGTTTGTTGAAACTTAATGCAAAAAAAAACTAAATTCATGTTAATTAGCAACCACAAAAAGTATGCGGAGTTCAAAGATAATAATCATAGGATTAAAATTGGTAAGGAGGAGGTGGAAATGGTGGATAAGATTAAATACTTGGGCATTATTATCGATAGAAATTTAACTTTCAAAGAATACATTTCATACATTACCAATAAAATATCAAAAAACATAAACTTCTTGTTTAGAGTGGCACCATCTTTAACACCTTGGTCTAGAAAAACAGTATATAATACGATAATATTGCCCCATTTCACCTTTGCTTCGTCTATACTGTACCTGGCAAATAAAAATGAGATGGGACGGATGCAGAAATTGCAAAATAAAGCCATGAGAACTATATTGAATGTTCCAAGAGACTCGTCCAATCAAGTCTATGTTACGTACATTTTTTTTTTTTTTTAATGTTCTGGTTCCCCCTGTAATGTTCAGAGAACATCGTGGGAACCAAGGGAAAGAAGGTAGGAGTTGGTGTTCTTCTTAAATTTCTGGAGGTTGTATGCCTCGGGGAACACCTCCCTAGGCAATGAGTTCCAAAGCCTCGCTGTTCGTTGGATGAACGAGTCTTTGGAAAGTGATGTTCTGCAGGTCTCCAAAGTGACCACGAAGGGGTGTGATGACTGAACTTGACGGGTTAGTCTCGAAGAGACTGCCAAAGCAGGAACGATTGTTGATATTTCAGAAGAGCATCGCCCATGAAAATATCTATAAAATAGAGACAAATCGCCAACTTTTCTACGGTGTTCCAGACAAGTGAGCGAGTTTGTAAGCGAGGCATCACCGACGAGACGAATTGCCCTTTTTTGGACAGAATCCAATAGCCTCAGGATATGTTTAGGTGTCGTGCTCCAAATATGGGAACAGTATTCCAGGACAGGTCGGATCTGTGCCTTATAGATCATAAGCAGCTGAGTGAAATAGCACTTGGCACGAAACAAAAAACCAAGTTTTTGGGATGCACTTTTGGCAATGGACCTCACGTGATTTTCCCAGGAAAGGTTATTGCTGATAGTAATACCAAGCATCGATATGGATGACTTCAGTGGTATGGTTACTCCTGACAAAGTTATGTTAGACACAGTGAGATCGGCTTTTCTAGAGAAAAGACATGCTTGTGTTTTGTTTGCATTGAATTCTACCAAGTTATTAGATCCCCACTCGAGAATTGTTGCTAAGTCCATATTTATATTATTAACATTTCTTCCTCGTTCATTTCTGGTTTCACGGGCTGATATAGGGGCCCTGGAAGAGAAGGCGGTATGGAGGGTACTATCATCGGCAAAGATGTGTACTGGACATGAAGTTGCTTTCAACAGGTCGTTGATGTGAAGTAGAAATAGTGTTGGTGCGAGAATAGATCCTTGCGGAACACCAGCATTTATGAGTAGAGTGTCAGATGAAACTCCATCGACCACTACATGGAGAGACCTGTTTGAGAGAAAACTAGCAAGCAGAGAACACAGCTGAGGGGGCAAGCCATAAGACGGAAGCTTGGCGATGAGTCCCTGGTGCCAAACTCGATCGAACGCCTTGGAGATATCTTATGCCACAGCTAAAGTTTCTCCATACTTTTCAATAGATAGCTGCCATAGATGTGAGACGTAAGCGAGCAGGTCACCAGTTGATCTCTGATGGCGGAAGCCATATTGCCTATCGTTGACAATTCCTGAGTCTTCCAGATATTTCATGAGTTCGATGTTGATGGCTTTTTCCATGACCTTTGAAATAATAGATAGCAGTGCGATAGGTCTGTAGTTGCTAGGTAGGGCCTTTTTGCCTTTTTTAGGGACTGGCTGTACTCTTGCAATTTTCCAATTGGACGGAAATACCCCCAAATTGTAAGAGTGGTTGAACAACTTGCAAAGAACAGGTGTTAGTTCGGAGGCACATTTCTTGAGAACAATCTGTTTTGTTAGAGAGTTTGAGCCAGGCAGCGTTATGTACATTAAAGTCTCCCATGATTATGGTTTCAGCTGTTGGATGGTTCTCCTGAATGTAGTCCAGTTTGAGTGATAAAAACTCAAAGAGGTCGTTATATGAAGGTTCATTAGGTGATAGGTAAAGGCAGCAGAGGAACTTAGTCAGTTTGGTATCAGATAGCTTGAACCACATCACATCAAAGTCTTTCGGTTCCAAACTCTCTTCACGCTGGCATGAAAGGTTAGCCTTAGCGTAAAGGCAGACTCCACCTTCGAACCTGAATCGAGAATGGAGTTCGTAACCAGGACAAAGCATGTGGACCTTGTTGGTGGACGAGTTTACTTGTGTTTCTGTTAGAGCCAGAATATCCGGTTTTTTCGTCTGTAGGTGATGGTGGACGTCATTGATGTTCTTGTTGAGTCCGCGGATGTTGCAAAAATTAATCTTTAATGTTGAGTCCCCTCGAGTACCTCTCGCCCAGAAATCCGAATGGAGAGGTATTTTGCTTCCGGAGTGTTTTACTCTAGGAGACTTCATCATTATTACTATTAGGATGCACCTGAAAATAAAGGAGGAATTGGGGAAGAGGAAAGAGGGAGACCGGAAAGTATCGACCGAACACTGAAACATGGAATGATCCATTTCACAGCACACAAAGTCGATATGGTGGTATTTCACCGGGCGATGAGACCATCTTCCACCTACGGTTATCCTTTTAGTCGCCTCTTACGACAGGCAGGATTTACCATGGGGCTATTCTAAAGCCGACCCCATTGAATTGGCTCTCGATACAACATTACTTGGAGTACCATACTCTTATTTTAATCCATAAAATGAAAATGTCATTAACCCCATCGTATCTGTCATCTAAATTAGTATACAACAACAGTTTGCACAACTACAACACACGAAGAAGAGCTGATATACGAGTCTCAACAGAAAACAAAAAAAGCTCAGAAAACTCTATTTTCCATAAAGGCATAGTGCGTTACAATGAATTAGAAGATTTCTTGAAAACCTGCGGCACTATTACAATTTTCAAAAAAGAATTGAAAATATGTCTGTTACGCGAGTGTCACACATGATTGTCACTATTACTCTAGCCTACCTACCCAGTTCAGAAGTTTTAATGTGTTTGAATTACAATGTTTCTACTATTGTTTTTCTATTGTATAATTTATTTTTCACATCTTTAGTGTGATATATTTGTTATACTTGTGACTGTATTTTTACTTTGACAATGTGAAATTAGCTTTATGTGCTAAATAAATAAATAAATAAAAAAAATATTCAACCCTTCTGTGGTTTTGGGGTTTACACAACATTATGGGTTTTATGAACTCCTCGGTTTGTTATTTTCATTTTTGTGCGGTTTAAGAAAAGTTTATTTTTTAAATATTTTTTGTACTCTTTTACTGTACCTATACTAAGAAAATGGGCATATTGCATTAAAATAAAAATAGACTTATGCGAAATGCGTCACGGTCGAGTAAACATCAATTATTCGGGAGTATTGTACCTGCGTGATACTTTCGATCGCACCGACCCCAAATCGGGCCCCCCTACGACTTCGTCGACGTCGTTGCCACCTAAATGGCCCCCTTCTACTCCCCCTCTCTGCAAACTACTAATTCCCAAATACTCGGAAGTTCGACGAACTCGCCTCGTCGCGTGTACTTGAAATACATTTCAACTAGACTTTTTAGCATTAATTTTTTTTTCCTTGATACGAATGCGGATCCAGATCGCGGCCGATTTTGGGCATTCGGTTCGACAAGAGAAAGCTCGTATCGCGGGTACGGCGACATTTCCGAGCAACGCGCGATTATAGCCTAAAATTACGTGATTTTATTCAAAGGATCTTAAGTAAGATATTTTTGCTGAGTAACTTGTAAAAAACATTAATTTCAGATCGAAAGTTTATATATACAGGGTGAGTCAGAACAAACTCCGACTACTCCGACAAACTCCGACTACAGATTCCTCACCTCATTTCGAGGTGAAAAGTGTTAATTTGTTTTCTCCAAAATTCCTGAAGGATGAAATTTGAAACTTGGTACACTAATCAAAGTTTATCAACGTGCTAATTTGAGGTTATAATTTTTTATTTCCGTAAACCAGTGGCGTAGTTACGATGGTATAAGGTCATATGTTCCTTCATATTTTCTTGGGACAAGTGAATGGACAAATGAGCGTTTGACATCAGTTCGACTCATCAATACTCCACCTAAAAGTCATGACATTCCATGTGCCTAAAAGTGGAGGTTTCTGAGATAATTGAGAAAAACTGAAGATATGTCCTTAGTAGAGACATAATTTCCTATGTGCAATAATCGCATAATGCTAATTTCTCACAACATATCGGAATATGCGTCAACTTACTGAACATTTTTTAAGGTTCGGAGAATCGGAAACATAGTATGGGTGAATCAGAATGAGACCGATAACTTTTTCATTCATCATATTATTTGATCGAATCGATGTCGCGGATTCACTGATATGTTACCATACTTTCTTGCATATGATTGTTTTGACAAAACAACTGACAAACAAACCCAACCTCAGATTCATAAGAGTTAAGGTCTAAAATAATGTTTGCGAAAAACTGAAGATAAGTACTCTTAATTTGTTGAAGTTTATGTTGGAGTATCATTATCAAAGCCATTTCTAATCGAATTATCTAGAAAAATATTATCCAATCAACTTGTTTTTGATGAAGAAAAACAATTATTGTGTATTAATATCTACTTAAATGATAGAAAAGGTTTAGTGGGTACACTACATAGAAACAAACAAGGCATCAAAGCAAATGTTCAAATGGACAACCATTTTGTTCAATGCACAATTGGCATCTCCGTACCATCAACTGTCGCACGCTTTGGAATAATCCTGGTGTATCCTGTATTAACGTACATGCTGCTAAAATTCTTGCCGTTAAATCTTCCACAGATTCTACAGGTGTTTCATACACTAGGGATCTAAGGTATCCCCACAAAAAAAAAGTCTAGTGAAATTAAATCTGGAGAACGTACAGGCCAATGTATGGGACTAAGTATCCACCGATCATGGAATGTTTGATCAAGAAATTGACGAACGATTCGTTGGAAATTTGCCGGTGCTCCGTCATATTGATACCACATTCTTTGTCGAACCAATAGAGGTACGTCTTCAAGTAGCCCAAGTAAAACATGTTCGAGAAACAGTCGGTAGCTCTGCCCATTCAAACGGGGAGGAAGAAGATATGGTCCAACAAAACGATCTTCATCATTCCTACCCAAATATTCACTGAAAACTTTTGTTGGTGCTTTTTTAAAACATTCCATGCGGATTTTGTTCATCCCATAAATGGCTGTTCCTAGTATTGAAATATCCATCTCTTGTGAAACATGCCTCATCCGTGAAAAGAACATATCTAGAAAAGTCGTATGCTCCTTCATACATCCTCAAAAACCATTCACAAAAAATTCTACGAGGACCATAATCACCAGCATCTAGGGCCATCACCTTCTGTAGGCGAAAAGGATACAACAGTTGTTCACGTGCTATCATACTTACTGTTGATTGTGACACTTGTAACCTAAACGAAATAGCCCGAGGGCTGGTAAAAGAATCTTCCGTAACATTATCTGTTCTTGTTCTATTCGCACCACAATAGTTTTTACTGAATTTAAAGGACCCCGTTTGCTCAATTGTCGATGCATAGCTATAAAAGTAGTGAAATGTGGATGTCTTTTTGGATATATGTGTTGATATAATTCAGCAGCGGCTCTGTCATTTCCCCCTTTTTCACCATAATCTGTATATTCTTAAAATGAATAATCCATTTTGAAACGATGTTCACTGACTGAAATGATGACAGATGACTTGACAATAATACGAACTGTTTTGGGTTACTGTCAATTATGTCTAATGTAAGTATTGATATATCAGTGTGTTTCTATACCGGGAACAATAAAAAAAGGCTATTTTTCTTTTTAGTTCCAAATTTCGTGTGTTTTATGCGTTGATCAGTGGTGTACTGAACAGCCTACCACAAACTAGCATGAAAGGCTCGACTTTGCAACTAGTTATCACGAATCGAAAGAAATCATTTAAGTAGATATTAATACACAATAATCGGTTTTCTTCATCAAAAACATGTTGATTGGATAATATTTTCCTAGATAATTCAATCAGAAATGGCTTTGATAATGATACTCCAACATAAACTTCAACAAATTAAGAGTACTTATCTTCAGTTTTTCACAAAAATTATTTCAGATCTTAACTCATATCTAAGTGGAGTATTATTGAGGTTGGGTTTGTTTGTCATTTGATCTGTCAAAACAATCATATGCAAGAAAGGATGGTAACATATCAGTGATTCCACGACATCGATTCGATCAAATAATATGATGAATGAAAAAATGGAGTTATCGGTCTCATTCTGACTCACCGTTTCCGATTCTCCCAACATTAAAAAATGTTCAGGAGGTTGACACATATTCCGATATGTTGTAAGAAATTAGCATTATGAGATTATTGCACATAGGAAATTATGTCTCTACTAAAGACATATCTTCAGTTTTTCTCAATTATCTCAGAAACCTCCACTTTTAGGCACATGGAATGTAATGACTTTTAGGTTGAGTATCGATGAACCGAACTGATGTCAAACGTTCATTGGTCCATTCATTTGTCTCAAGAAAATATGAATTAACATATGACCACATACCATCGTAACTACGCCACTGGTTTACGAAAATAAAGAATTATAACTTCAAATTGGCACGTTGATAAACCTTGATTAGTGAACCAAGTTTCAAATATTTTCCTTCAGGAATTTTGGAGAAAACAAATTGAATCTTAATATTTTTCGTACTTTCGACACCCTTTATCTCAGAGGGGATGCATTTTAGGACATACCTTGATAGCAACTTTCCACCTCGAAATAAAGTGAGGAATCTGTAGTCGGAGTTTGTTGGTCTTATTCTGACTCACCCTGTATATATATATATATATATATATATATATATATATATGTATTTGTATTTTTCTTTCAATTTTGGTACATGCAGAATACGCATAAAAATACATTTTTCCATGATAAAGAATATTTTAATTTTCATCAGTAGCGCTCCTGTTAACATGCCCTGCAATATTTTTGAACAAAATAATGATACGCCAATGTTTTTTAAAATAAAAATGTCCTCTTGCCTTTTTTTCGCCAAGAGGACGGTTTTCGATTTAAAATGCATTAACTTGCTTGTTCCTATGAAAGCCAGTAGCGTCTCTGATTTGGGATCGAAATATGTTTTAAAATATTCTATAGGAGTGTTGTGTTTTGGTGGAAAATATGACTTTTTTTCGGCCATGAGAAAATGAAATTATGATGATCCGATTGACTATTAATACATACTTCCTCGTTTATGGCATATTTTTTCATTTTAACGTATTTTTAAAATATCTACATATTTAAATAAAATTAGTTATCTCTGCCTTGTTTTTTATGCTTCTGCAATTGTGAATGGTTTGACTATACTCGTAAACATTCTCCGTCGGGGAACCGAAGATCAAAAGAATCAATCAAAAGAGCCGCTAGTCAACGTGCGTTTGAGTGACAGCTGTTGGAGTTACCGCAAGCTAATGCTTGTAGGTGTATCTACAGTGCTTGACTAATTTTTGAACCACCTAGTATATCGCAACGAAATTTGGAGGGCTTAAATAGCAGATAAAAATCAACTTTTTCATGAAAAAATCACAGCCAAAAGTTTTAAAATGGCGGCTGAGCGCCATCTTCAATGATTTTTTAAAATAGAACGCCCCGCATATTATTCCATTTTCGAAATCTGCTCATAATTCTCAACAGTTTTCTCCAATAAACTTTACTCCTAGATTCAATTGTTTTCGAAATATTAACGTTTGAAAAGTGACATTCCGGTTTAAAATGAAGTATGGATTTTGGTCACTTCCGGTGAAACATTTTGCTAATTAAACGTTGTTATTAATTTGTAGTTGAATATCTTAATGAATTCGACTAATAAGAGGCGTAAAGAGAGTTCATTGAGGATAAACAGTACCGCTTACCGGAAAATCTCGAAGCCTACGAATGTGTTCTGTAAATTCACAATCAAAACAAATTAGTTAGCTAAAAAAATTATAATTGATTTTTAAATAACACTTTTAGTTAACCCCAATATTTATTTCATCAAGTGCTCAATGTGGCTCCCTTCTAAATCTTGACAATAAAGTGCCCTATTATAAATAGCTTCTCTCACGTTGATGAAAGTCTGTTCATCTATTTCTTCACATGTATCTACTATTCTGCGTTCCAACTCTTCTATTGTTTGGCATTCAGTGGCGTAGATTCTTGACTTCAGATACCCCTAAAGGAAAAAATCCAGAGGTATAAGTTACAGAGATCTTGGTGGCCATTCTGTACTTCCCCTGCGACCTATCCATCGCCCAGGAAAGTTTAAATCGAGGAACTCTCTAGCCATGCGATAGAAATGGGGAGGTGCCCCATCCTGCTGAAATATGATTTCACGATTTTAAAACTCTTCCTGATTGTTCAATACAATTTGTCTTATTCGAGGTTCAATTTCAGTTTCTAAAAGATTTCTGTAAAGAACTACTGTAAGATTGCCTCTGATGAAACGCGATTGCCCAAAATCCCCGCTCAAACATTCACCTTTTTAGGAAACTGGGTATGTCCCTCTCTAAAAATATGCGGATTAGTACCGCTCCAGTATCGTACATTCTGTTTGTTGACTTTTCCATTAAGAAAAAACGTCTGCGAAACATACACGTTTTAGGAAGCCCCGTTCTCCTTCAATTGTTCTCGTTAACCACTCACAAAATTCAACCCTCCGGTCTGGATCATCCTCCGTGAGAGCATGCAGGATTTTCATTTTATAGGGATGAAACTTTTCTTTTTTTTAGGACTCTTTGGACACTTTTTGAAATTACTCCACAGAATTCAGCAACTGCAGACGTCGACTGAGTCGGATTGATTACCATTTCAGCAACAATTTCTACCTTTTTTTCTTCTGAAAGAGGCGGTCTTCCTGATCTTGGAGCATCTTTCAGCGTACCAGTTGCTTGGAGCTTATTTGAAAGTTCGCGCAAATATGACCTCTAAATAGGATTCTAGGGAAATCTATAATTAAACATACGGACTGCTAGATGATAATTTCTCCCAGCTTCTCCAAATATCAAAACTGCTTCAAATTTATCGTCTAAACTACGAGCCATGATCACACTTTTCATAAAAGGATTTAGGCGCTCAACGGACTATTTGACAGTTAGCAGTTCAGTTTGTCAGTAAACAAGATGTTACCGCGACAACGATTTTTTCCAATGGAAAACTTGATTGAAAGCAACATTAGTGTTTTTGGTTGGGTTTGAAATAACCATTATGTCACTTTTCAAACGTTAATATTTCGAAAACAATTGAATTTAGGAGTAAAGTGTATTAGAAAAAACTGTTGAGAATTATGAGCAGATTTCGAAAATGGAATAATATACGGGGTGTTCTAAAAAAAATGTATTGAAGATGGCGCTCAGCAGCGATTTTGAAATTTTAGCTGTGATTTTTTCATGAAAAAGTAGGTTTTCATCTCCTATTCAAGCCCTCCAAATTTCGTAGCGATATACCAGGTGGTTCAAAAATTAGTAGGGGGGGAACGCACTTTAGACGAGCACTGTATACACACTGTATACGTTGAGACTAATAAATCACCAGTTTCAGGAGGTCTGACTAATTGAAAGCCAGTAGCGTGTCTGGTCTGGGATCGAAATAGGTTTTAAAATATTCTATGGTTGTGATGTGTTTTGATGGAAAATATGTTTTTTTCGACCATGGGGAAATGAAATTATGATGATCCGATTGCCTATTAATACATACTTCCTCGTTTATGGCATATTTTTTTATTTTAACGTATTTTTAAAATATTTACATATCTAATCAAAATTAGTTATCTCCGCCTCTGTTGCTCAAACGATTCCGCTGCAAGACTGGGAAACTTGTTTTTTATGCTTCTGCAATTGATAATGGATGAACTATAACACCATTTTGAGTTTGTGAAGTTGACTATATGAGTGGGTTTGCACAATAAAAGACATATACTTTTGATTCCCTGCCTAATGGAGTAGTAAGGGAGCGCACTGCAACGACATTTTAAAAAGGGACTACCCCATCGCCGCCGCCGCCGCATGTCTGCTGCCGGATACACCCCCACCCCTAACCTCCGCCCTTTCCCAACCGAATTTCACCTGTCTGGGGCGGTATGGGCGAGAGAGGCAGCCGCCGCCGCCGTAGCGAGCTGGGTTCGTCGACCTCGGAATTGTCGGCCGTCGCGACGCCCGATTCATACGTCCTCGCGTGTCCCCCAACCTCCTTTGCCGAAATTATTGCAAGAATACGCCTTGTGCGATTCGTTTTGGCTCGTTAGCTCGGGGAACATCCGAACTTGATTTACGTGATAGGTGAAAATAATGCAGATTCTCTTATAAAAACTTTATTTACATCCGTGTTATGTAGGGTAGAAGAAATAGTCGAAGAGGGGACTGCAGAAAACCTGACCGATCGAGTAACAGAATGAAATGTTTTTTAAATGTTAGTACTCAGAGCAAACATAAGAATAAATAATAGTTTAAAAAAACTAAAAAACACGCTTTTATAGAAAACCAGACTAAAAAAATAGAAAATAAGAAAAAAATGTATTTTATTTAAAAAAAAACGTGGGGTGCATGGTATCGCCTCGGTCAATAATGAAGTAGAAGTAGAAGTATTTATTTCTCTACAATATACATAAGTAATAGTAGAACGTCAGAACAGAACCGAAGGGATATATATATATATATATATATATATATATACATAGTGGCCACTTTTTTAATGGGATTGTATTGGTAACTTTTAAACCATAAGAGTTAGAAGGTCGGTCAAATGGAGAAAAAGTTGCATTCATAGAAGCATTGTCAAGCAGTTCAAACAAATCGAGATTATCAGGGCCGGTTATTGAGATATCATAAGAAAAGTAAATTCTGTCATTTTGATTTTTCTTTTTTTCCCACTTTATTTCGAATATTATCAAGAAATGTCACAGCAGTTTTTTATTCGACATTAAATTATCCTCAATTTGACATAATCAGATTTCGTATCCAACGTTTCGTACGCTCTGGGCCACCCTCAACCTCATTTTTTTCAATACGGACCTGCATATTTTATGACACTTTTCGAAATAACTTTTAACGCTGAATTCAACGATGTATCATACAATGTCATTCAAAGTTGATTTTCAGGGGATTTTGACCCATATCCAAATTTCTTTGGGTCGGATCTGTATTACATTTAGGTACCTTTAGTTTAATTAACAACATGCGATACATATCGATAAGAAAATCAACTTACTCATCTTCAACTGAATGGAACGTAACAGAATCAAAGCAAGAAACAAGTAATAATTATTTACAAATTTCAAGAGGTGAAAAACCTAATTCATAATAATTAAACGAAACTGTCATTTAATGAAAGAAAAATCAAATGATTATTCGAAAGTAAATGATGAACATTAATGAAGTAAGTGTTCGAAATGTCCACCATTTTGTGAAATGCACTTTGCGGTTCCGGAACCCATACTTCTTATACATTTGCTTATTTCGTCTCCTTGAATACCTTCCAATACATTCTCAATCTTCTCGCGAAGAATCTCTATTGTCGGGTTCGTAGTATCATAAATTTTATTTTTGAGATATCCCCACAAATAAAAATCCAGCGGATTCAAATCCGGAGATCTGGCAGGCCATGCTACTGGACCTCTTGTTCCAATCCATGAATCGGGAAAAGTTCGATTTAGATAGTCTGTGACTATTTTTGAGTTGTGTGGACCACATCCGTCTTGTTGGAACCATGGACTATTACGCCGATACCGTATAGAAAGATCATCCAACATTTCTTCTATAATTTCTACATATTTTGCTCCGGTTAGGTTGCCGTCAATAAAATAGGGTCCCAGTAATTTATAATTCAACAAACCGCACCATATGTTCAAAGAAAAACGATATTGATGTCTAACTTCATGAATTAAGTGAGGATTTTCCGTGGCATAAAAATGTTTGTTCCTTCGATTGAACATGCCAGAATTTGTGAATGTCGTTTCGTCTCCCCAAATGATATTGTGCGCAAAATAGTTGTTATTCCGCACCTTCCGTTGAAACCAATTACAGAATTGCAACCTTCTCTCAGGATCATTGCGATATAGTTTTTGCACGACTTGGTATTTATAGTCATGGTATCCGTGTCTCTTGAGTATTTTATTAACAGCACTTTTTGATAAATTGCATTCACCGGCCATAGTTCTCGATCCTATTTCTGGATTCATTCGAATTTGGGCCAGAACATTGATGTCATTGATAGGCTCGTTTCGTCGTACATAAGGACCTCTAGGTTTGATGAATGAATTTTGTGCAAGTAACGTTGTAGATAAACGTCGAAACATTTTAATATTTGGTGTTGTTCTTTCAGGATATAATTCACCATACCATACCTTTGTTGTGCTTTGAACGAATTTCTATCTAGTTTTATGTACACTTCGTACATATCTCTCTTCTCTTCATTTGTGTATCTTACCATATCGAATAAGTTAAATTGAAATTACTCAGAAAAGTATTCAATGACAAGTTCTTGTGACACAATAATAAACGAAGTGACAAATAATATGACATTTCTTGTTATGTTCTTTTTTATCCACGGCCTACTACTTGAAAATAATACATTCAATAAACCTAGAGTTGTGTGTATGTAAGAAAAAACAAGTCTATAAACGATATCAATGTTCTGACCCAAATTCAATTGAACCCAGAAAAAAAATCGAGAACTGTGGCCAGTGAATGCAATTTATCAAAAACTGCTGTTAATAAAATAGTCAAGAGACGCGAATACAATGATTTTAAATTTGAATACCAAGCCTTGCAAAAATTATATCGTAATGATCTCAAAATAAAGTTCGATTCTGTAATTTGTTTCAACGGAACAAATGACAAATCCAACAATAATGATTCCTCGCGAGAAGATTGAGAATGTATTGGAAGGTATTCAAGGAGACGAAATAAGCAAATGTATAAGAAGTTCCAGAACCGCAAAGTGCATTTTACAAAATGGTGGACATTTCGAACTCTCTTGAAATTTGTAAATAATTATTACTTGTTTCTTGCTTTGATTCTGTTACGTTCCATTCGGGAAAAGGTTTAATTCTTATTAATGTTCATCATTTACTTTCGAATAATCATTTGATTTTTCTTTCATTAAATGATAGTTTCGTTTCATTATTATGAATTAGGTTTTTCACCTCTTGAAATTTGTAAATAATTATTACTTGTTTCTTGCTTTGATTCTGTTACGTTCCATTCGGTTGAAGATGAGTAAGTTGATTTTCTTATCGAAATGTATTGCATGTTGTTAATTAAACTAAAGGTACCTAAATGTAATACAGATCCGACCCAAAGAAATTTGGATAAGGGTCAAAATCACCTGAAAATCAACGTACGAAACGTTGGATACAAAATCTGATTATGTCAAAATGAGGATAATTTACTGTCGAATGAAAAACTCCTGTGACATTTTTTGATAATATTCGAAATAAAGTGGAAAAAAAAGAAAAATCAAAATGACAGAATTTACTTTTCTTATGATATCTCAATAACCGGCCCTGATAATCTCGATTTGTTAGAACTGCTTGACAATGCTTCTATTAATGCAACTTTTTCTCCATTTAACCGACCTTCTAACTTTTATGGTTTAAAAGTTACCAATACAATCCCATTAAAAAAGTGGCCACTCTGTATATATATATATATATATATATATATATATATATATATATATATATATATATATATATATATATATATGGAAGATCAGAAAACAAATGAAACGTCGCAACGAAGTAAGTTTATTCCGGTCTCGTGGTGTGACAGTATCGATTGATGTTCACGGATGTTATGAGGAATGAAAATCGTGCGAATCCGCTGTTAAGCCATTATAAAGCCTTATAAGGTCCGATATACGTGTACGACATCCTCTTATGTGTCACGCAACGTACAGGATTCTCCAACGAATGAGACTCCCTACTGACAATGACTCGTATCGGCAAAATGCTCGAACGAAAAAAGAGAATTTATGCAAAACATTGAGTGGGCGACGTATACATTAATTGATAATTTTTCGAATAACACTGTAACAAAATATCATTCTGAGTTTATGAAAATCTGACAGACAAATGCTGTTGTTGTCGTAAGAGGAAAAAAGCGAGAATAGTACTAGTTTACAGCAAGAGTTGAAACGATTTAAATCAATTCATGTAAATACATGATTTAAATTGCGATATAATTCACATGATTTTTTCAATTCAAATCTTGATTAAAATTTCTGATAAGTTATAATTAAGAGTTTTAATTAATGGTTTATTATATCAAAAACATTATACACTGTATAATTATACCACTGTATCTAAATAATGTTTATTTTAGTTAATTGTAGTGCTTGTACAAAAAAAAAAAAATGTGCAGCTTTTTCCATTCCTAAGCGATTTCTGAGTTTGGAGAAAATTCTCTCGACTGATTCGGAAGAAGCAGCAGCACAAAATAGTTGTCTAATTATGAAGAATTCTTTTTGAATAATGGGTATATTTTGTTGTGACTTCCACCAATCTATGGGTTTTACATTATGAAGAATATCATCATGGAACATAATATTAGTGAAAGGTACTGATCTGGCAAGAAATTTGATTATGAGTGGTAGTAAACCACTATTTGGATATAATTAACCGACGAAACCAAAAAGGAGGAGGTTCTCTATTCGACCCGTATATTTTATGTTTTTCCATCATATTTTTTTATGTATGATCACGCATAACTTTTTACTGAGGCGTCCGATTCCGATAATTCTTTTTTCAGTGGATAGGGTGTACTTCGACTTTGGTCCCATTTGAATTTAAAAGATGAAATCCACCCCTAAGGGTAGAGAAATGAAGGATATTGATCACTCACCCTCTGAATTCTGGTCCGTTAACCGATTCTATCAGGCATAACTTTGTACTGGGTTCTTCGATTTGGATGATTCTTTTTTTAATAGATAGGGTATACCTTATATTTGGATTTCGAAAGGAATTAGCCACCCTTACGGGCATACGTCAAAATCAGTATATTTTATGAGAGGATGGAATGATATACAAAGTAATGAAATAAACTAATTGATTTTTCATTAGTGAACATTAGCACACACATACGTAGTTGACAATGACAGATCGCTACTGACATTATTCTTGTTCCGTCAAAATCAGTATATTTTATGAGAGGATGGAATGATATACAAAGTAATGAAATAAACTAACCAGAACAACGAAAATAATTTATATTACAACAAATAGTAAAAGTAGATATTCATATTATTTAACTGGTAATAACTGGTAGTAAGTAAGGTGGGTAAGTAAGTATTTTGGAAGTAATCAAAAAACAAGTAGGTAGTAATTGGTAGATTTTAGCCACAAAAAATTGAAAAATAAAAACTTTTCAACAAAAAATTAAACCGACGAAATACGGAACTGAAAAGTAAAAAATAAAAACTTTTTAACCATAAATTAACGACGAAAATCACTGAAAAGCAAATTAATAAACCTTCTTAGTTAAATGATATTGAGCTCCTAAATAATGTAAGTAACTGATTTTGAGTCGGCGCCAAACAAACAGCAATTGAATTAGGTGAAGCGTAAAATGATGGCAGCGAGATGCACGGTTTATTTTATTTTTTTTCAGTTGATTTTTTCGTCGGTTTAATTTTTTTTGATAATTGTTTGTTTGGCGCCGACTCAAAATCAGTTACTTACATTAGTTTAGGAGCTCAATTATCATTTAGACTAAGAAGGTTTATTTTATTTTTTGCTTTTCAGTTGATTTTTTCGTCGGTTTAATTTTTTGTTAAAAGTTTTTATTCTTTAACAGCTTTTAAAGCAACATTTTTTACTCTCTGTAAGTGTTTGCTGAGTTTTCGTGGGTCAAGAAGATATGCCAAGAAATAATATGGGGTTATATACTGTTCATAACGCCTTTATTTTTTGCAGATATTTTAAAGTTATGTCAGTTTTGTCAAAATGGGTTTCAATATTTTAATTTCTTCCACAACATCTGAAAGACTGGCACTGTTTCTTTGTAGTCTATCTATTGCGATAGAGGTAGGCTTAAGTATTTTTCTTCTTATAATATTGTCAATTTCGTTTTTGTTGTCCTCAGAAATTTTGAAAAGTATGGGCCATGGTCGTTACCTCCTAAACAGTCGGCAATCGAATTCCATCTGACATCATTTGGCAAAACTGGTTTTTTGCCTCCTTCTTTGGCAAATGCTGCAGAGGCAAAATGGTTGTTACGGAAGTATTTGGCAATGTAAACAACATGTTCTTTAATATTAGCGATTTCCAAATCCTTACATAGTATATTTAAAATATGTGCAGCACAATCATATGTGATAAGGTTTAATTCAGTAGTAGATGTTTTTTATTTGATGTCGCATTGCAGCCATATTCTGCATTATCTGTGACAAAACTTCATATGTACAGTCATATTCGGTTTTGAGCTTATTTATGAGTGCTGTGGCAATTTCTGTTAAATACAGACGTATGTGGACTCCCAGAAGTATCTAGAGTATCTACTAAGAAGGAAGATCCATTTTCTGTTGTAACCGTTGCACAGATTATCTATCGGTTCATTATGCACATTGGACCATCCGTCAAGTGACAGATATACAAATGTTCCCGACAAGTTTTCAAAGCATTTGATTTTTTCTTCATTATAAATATCATCAAGCAATTTATTAGAAACATCATATCGAGAGGGTGCTATGTATCCAGGCCGTAAGAGAGCTATAGCTTTTCTTACTTCCGGTTGCTCTGGCAATGTGTTCGACAATTTCGTCTTTAGTAGATTTGCTAGTGCGTACGACAAAAGATGACAAAGATCCAGAACTGGAACTTTCTGACACTGCTTTTCTTTTCCTCAATCTTAAAAAAGACAATATTTTAAGTTAAAGCGAAATCTTTATCTGTAGTACGTTATTTACAAAAATCGAAAATAAAATTTTAAATTCAAATTCAAAATATCTCAGAAACGTCGCATTTCCGGACATAAGTTTATTTGGCAAATTGGCTTATTTTCTTGTATTCTATGTTGGGTGAGTGATCAATATCCTCCATTTCGCTACCCTTAGGGGTGGATTTCATCTTTTAAATTCAAATGGGACCAAATTCGAAGTACACCCTATCCACTGAAAAAAGAATTATCGGAATCGGACGCCTCAGTAAAAAGTTATGCGTGATCATACATAAAAAAATATGATGAAAAAAAAAATATACGGGTCGAATAGAGAACCTCCTCCTTTTTGGTTTCGTCGGTTAAAAATTAAATTTAAAGTAACAAAGTGATTCATTGTCCTTTTCGATGTATGTATTTGTTTCACTACACTTTGGCCAGTGCGTTCTTATCCGTTCGACAAGACCTTGCATTTCATGTCTACATTTTTTGCATATATCTCTATTCCCAGATTTTCCTTCAGTTTCATTAGATTTTTCTATAAAATGTATCCAGATAGGATCTTTTTTTCTTCTACTTATTTTACACTTTTTGCGGATTTGTAGGTAACCTTTAGAAATTCAAAGCAGAAATCACGCGTCACTGCTTATTAGACGGCCAATTATCAAATAATGCGAGTTAGGGCGGACGCATCTTTATACAGGGTGGGTCAGAATAAGACCGACAAACTTCGACTACAGATTCCTCACCTCATTTCGAGGTGAAAAGCTGCTATCAAGGTATGTCCTAAATTGCATCCCCTCTGAGATACAACGTGTCAAAAGTACGAAAAAAAAATAGATTTAATTTGTTTTCTCCAAAATTCCTGAAGGAAAAAATTTGAAACTTGGTACACTAATCAAGGTTTATCAACGTGCTAATTTGAAGTCATGATTTTTAATTTTAGTAAACCAGTGGCGTAGTTATGATGGTATGTGGTCATATGTTCCTTCATATTTTCTTGGGACAAGTGAATGGACAAATGAGCGTTTGACATCAGTTCGACTCATCGATACTCAACTTGAAAGTCATAACATTCCATGTGCCTAAAAGTGGAGGTTCCAGAGATAATTGAGAAAAACTGAAAATATGTCCTTGGTAGAGACATAATTTCCTATGTGCAATAATCGCATAATGCTAATTTCTTACAACATATCGGAATATGTGTCAACCTCCAGAACATTTTTTAATTGTGGGAGAATCGGAAACATAGTACTGGTGAGTCAGAATGAGACCGATAACTCCATTTTTTTATTCATCATATTATTTGATCGAATCGATGTCGTGGATTCACTGCCATACTTTCTTGCAGATCAACTAACAAACAAACCCAACCTCAAATTCACAATTCTCCGCTTAGATAAGAGTTAAGGTCTGAAATAATTTTTGCGAAAAACTGAAGATGAGTACTCTTAATTTATTGAAATTGATGTTGCAGTATCATTATCAAAGCCATTTCTGATTGAATTATCTAGGAAAATATTATCCAATCAACATGTTTTTGATGAAGAAAAACAGCTATTGTGTATTAATATCTACTTAAATGATTTCTTTCGATTCGTGATAACTAGTTGCAAAGTCGAGCCTTTCATGCTAGTTTGTGGTAGGGTGTTCAGTACACCACTGATCAACGGATAAAACATACACGAGGTTTGGAACTAAAAAGAAACGTAGCCTTTTTTCATTTTTCCCGGTAGAAACAAACTGATATATCGATACTTACATTAGACATAATTGACAGTAACCCAAAACAGTTTGTATTATTGTCAAGTCATCATTTCAGTCAGTGAACATCGTTTCAAAATGGATCATTCATTTGAAGTATATACAGATATGCATTTCGTTTATGGTGAAACAGGGGGAAATGCCAGAGCCGCTACTGAATTATATCCAAACAGACATCATCCACATTTCACTAATTTTATAGCTGTGCATCGACGATTGAAGGAAACGGGGTCTTCTAAAATCAGTAAACACCATTGTGGTGCGAATAGAACAAGAAGAGATGATGTTGCGGAACAACAAATTCTTGAACGATTAGTAGCAGATCCTTCTACCAGCAATCGGGTTATTTCGTATTAGTCACAATCAAAGTAAGTCGGGTAGCACGTGAACAACTATTGTATCCATTTCGCTTACAGAAGGTGATGGCCCTAGATGCTGGTGATTGTGGCCCTCGTAGATTTTTTTGTGAATGGTTTTTGAGGATGTATGGAGCAAACGACTTTTCTAGATATGTTCTATTCACGGATGAGGCATGTTTTACAAGAGATGGATATTTCAATAGTAGGAACAGCCATTTATGGGATGAACAAAATCCGCATGGAATGTTTCGAAAAGGCTACCAGCAAACGTTTTTAGTGAATATTTGGGTAGGAATGATCGAAAATCGTATCGTTGGACCATATCTTCTTCCTCCCCGTTTGAATGGGCAGAACTACCGAGTGTTTCTTGAAAATGTTTTACCTGGGCTATTTGAAGACGTACCTCTATTGGTTTCAATATGACGGAGCACCGGCTCGTTTCCAAAGAATCGTTCGTCAATTTCTTGATCAAACATTCCATGATCGGTGGATAGGTGGTCCCATACATTGGCCTGCACGTTCTCCGGATTTAACTTCACTAGACTTTTTTTGTGGGTATACCTTGAATCCCTAGTGTATGAAACACCTGTAGAATCTGTGGAAGATTTAACGGCAATAATTTTAGCAGCATGTACCTTAATACAGGATACACCAGGAATATTCCATAGAGTGCGACAGTCGATGATACGGAGATGCCAATTGTGTATTGAACAAAATGGTGGTCCATTTGAACATTTGCTTTAAGTAGTGTACCCACTAAACCGTTTCTATCATTTAAGTAGTTATTAATACACAATAATTGTTTTTCTTCATCAAAAACATGTTGATTGGATAATATTTTCCTAGATAATTCAATCAGAAATGGTTTTGATAATGATACTCTAACATAAACTTTAACAAAGCAAGAGTACTTATCTTCAGTTATTCGCAAAAATTATTTCAGACCTTGACTCTTAGGGCCGGTATTATAAATATGTTTGGAAGTTAACTTTAATTTTATCAGTCAAGTTAACTTGAGCTTCAAAATGTCAGTTTTATAAAAGTACCATTTTTTTAATAAAAAGAAGAAGAAGGCAAAAAGGTAACCTACAATTTTTCTCTTGGCAAAACGATCCCGTTGTACTGGAATAAGTTTTCATCATTTTCCATGAGAAAATTAACGTAATGATCTGGTGCAGAATAATCTAGGATTGAGCGCGTTTTTAGACAGACGATGGGCTCTTGAAGAAGAATCCAGTCCCTTCCAAAAATCCTCCTGTATCGTCTGTGGGCAATATAAAAGTGAAAAAGAGAACCTTCATAGAGAGTTGTGAGGAAAGAAAATAGAGTTAAGAAGAGAAAAAATGGATATATTCAACATACCGAAAATTATTCATACAGAATGGAAAAAGAGTGGCTATAAATGTATGTTATATCAAAAAATCCAGGCATTCTACGCAGTGATTCCACAACGCAGTTGCAACATTGTTGCAAGAGCAAATAGGACAAAGCCAAGTCAGCATTTATCCACCTGGGCTCCAGAAGCCGTAAACAAGGCGCAGTTCTGAGTCAGCACCACCGCATCTATAAGAGGATCCCAAGAACCAAAGAGCGTCACTTCTATCTCAAACTTCTATTTTGCACTTCGAATAGTTGTCATATTTAAAATCATTTTTTGTAACCAAAGTATAAAATAAAGTTTATTTAAAAAAAGTCATTTTAGTGAATATCACTACAACATGTATATCTAGGTGATGACACATTGTTTACTTTTCGAAACATTCATGTTTATATGATTTTAGCCATTGTACACTTAAAACTTGTCGAATCTCTTGTGATTGTTGACATTCAATGAAATTCTGGTTTACCTGGTGAATATTATGTTGACTATTGTATGTGTGGCCAAGAAAAAAAGTGAAAAAGAGAACCTTTGAAGAGAGTTGAGAAGAAAAAAAAAGAGACTCAAGAAGAAAAAAAAGAGATATTATTCGACATACCAAAGATTATTCATACAGTATGGAAAAAGAGTGACTATATATGTTTATCTAGGTGATAAGGACACATTTTCACACCATCTTGTTTGCTTTAAATGAAATAAAAAAACTGTTTTTGTTAGTTTTATTTTTAATTCGAACATTCACAAATAATAATGTGTAACATTTCTTCAAAATAATTCCCGATGACTTCACTAAGCTGAACAGAAACTCCGAAAAAGATTTTTTTGCAAGCAATTTAGAGCATACTTTGTGTACTTCAAAGAGAGTTTTCGCAAATGATATTGTCTTAAGATTTAAATACACCACAATAACACTACACAAAAAGTCTGGCATTGTTATGTAAATAGACGATAACAATGCAATTTCCTCTGTGACCTTTCTAATAACACTGCTAGCAGTTGACTTGTGAATACCTCCAAAATCTCCAGCAACTACCAAGAATGAACCAGTTGCATAAAATCTGAGTGTAATCAACACTTGCGATAGAGGATGATTTCTAAAAATATGTATAATTCTACAATAATTAAAATAGGTACTAGAAATGCTGACCTATTAGTTGGTCTTTGTAAATTTGCTTCAATGTGCCCCATTACAAGCGTACAGACTCTCTTGATAGTCGAAATCGGTTTTTAAATTATGTTTCCTTCCACAAGGTGAAATGGTCTAACCGATTCCTAAATATCCTTTGTCGCCGAGGGGCTTCAACAATATTCACAGCATCTTCTTCATCATCGGTCAAAAGTTCCTCAAAAATAACGTGGATATCGTTTGCTAACATTTTGCGAAAACGAAAAATCAAAACAATAAAATTGAGGTTATATGACTCATATGCAATATTGACAGGAGCAGGAGAATTGTCGACGATCAAAAACCACCATTTTCTACAAAGTTAACTTTAACCGACACCCGATCCACCCGATAAAGTTAACTGCTACATTTTGAAGTTAACTATAACATGTAACGTCATCCACAAGTTAACTTCTGGTTATCTGTCGAAATAGTTTTGTAATACCCACCCTTATCTAAGTGGAGTATTATGGATTTGAGGTTGGGTTTGTTTGTCAGTTGATCTGTCAAAACAATCATATGCAAGAAGGTATGGTAACATATCAGTGAATACGCGACATCGATTCGATCAAATAATATGATGAACGAAAAAATGGAGTTATCGGTTTCCGATTCTCCCAACATTAAAAAATGTTCAGGAGGTTGACACATATTCCGATATGTTGTAAGAAATTAGCATTATGCGATTATTGCAGATAGGAAATAATGTCTCTACTGAGGACATATCTTCAGTTTTTCTCAATTATCTCAGAAACCTCCAGGTTTAGTCACATGGAATGTTATGACTTTTATGTTGAGTATCGATGAGTCGAACTGATGTCAAACGCTCATTTGTCCATTCTCTTGTCCCAAGAAAATATGAAGGAATATATGACCACATACCATCGTAACTACGCCACTGGTTTACGAAAATAAAAAATTATAACTTTAAATTAGCACGTTGGCAAACCTTGATTAGTGTACCAAGTTTCAAATTTTTTCCTTCAGGAATTTTGGAGAAAACAAATTAAATCTTAATTTTTTTCATACTTTCGATACCCTGTATCTCAGAGGCGATGATTTTAGGACATACTTCGATAGCAACTTTTCACCTCGAAATGAGGTGAGGAATCTGTAGTCGGAGTTTGTCGGTCTTATTCAGACTCACTCTGTAAAAACAGTGAAGGGTTTTCTAACTTGTTCTGACAGGAATTTGCAGGACTGAGCGTTTTTCGACAGGAACTATCTTCGTTAAAATTTGAAGAACGGTGGGAAAAAATAAAACACTTGTTGAAAATAGAAACTTGTCTTCAACTCTGACCAAATCTCGATATTTTTTGTTCTTTTTCAAGTACGATTAGTCGAAAAATATGTTTCCTCCGTAGATGAAGTTCTCCTCTGAATCCATTACTACAGGAAAAACCTTTTAAAAAATCCAAAATGTGACTTTTTTTTCTGGAAATAGAAAAGCTAGATTGGGATAGCAGCATAGCCCCAAATGTCGTATGGGGTCGGCTTTAGAATAGCCCCATGGTAAATCCTGCCTGTCGTAAGAGGCGACTAAAAGGATAACCGTAGGTGGAAGATTGTCTCATCGCCCGGTGAAATACCACCATATCGACTTTGTGTGCTGTGAAATGGACCATTCCATGTTTCAGTGTTCGGTCGATACTTTCCGGTCTCCCTCTTTCCTTTTCCCCAATTCCCTTTATTTTCAGGTGCATCCTAATAGTAATAATGATGAAGTCTCCTAGAGTAAAACACTCCGGAAGTAAAATACCTCTCCATTCGGATTTCCGGGCGAGAGGTACTCGAGGGGACTCAACATTAAAAATTAATTTTTGCAACATCCGCGGACTCAACAAGAACATCAATGACGTCCACCATCACCTACAGACGGAAAAACCGGATATTCTGGCTCTAACAGAAACACAAGTAAACTCGTCCACCAACAAGGTCCATATGCTTTGTCCTGGTTACGAACTCCATTCTCGATTCAGGTTCAAAGGTGGAGTCTGCCTTTACGCCAAGGCTAACCTTTCATGCCAGCGTGAAGAGAGTTTGGAACCGAAAGACTTTGATGTGATGTGGTTCAAGCTATCTGATACCAAACTGACTAAGTTCCTCTGCTGCCTTTACCTATCACCTAATGAACCTTCATATAACGACCTCTTTGAGTTTTTATCACTCAAACTGGACTACATTCAGGAGAACCATCCAACAGCTGAAACCATAATCATGGAGACTTTAATGTACATAACGCTGCCTGGCTCAAATTCTCTAACAAAACAGATGATGCAGGTCGTCAAGCCGAGGCCTTCGCCATCACTCATGGTCTAGAACAACTGGTCGAGCTACCAACCCGCATCCCTGATGTCAACAACCAGTCTGCCAATACACTAGATCTTTTCCTCACCACCAATCCTGACCCGTATAGAATAGAAGTTTGTGCCCCACTTGGAAACTCTGACTACACCCTCATCTCCACAACATGCTCTTTCCATTTACCATCGAGCTACACAATACCACCCCGTCTCATGTGGCATTACAATTCGGCCGACTGGGAAGGTCTTCGTATGTTTTTCTCAGCGTTTCCATGGAAGAGAGTTTGTTTCTCTTCAGTAGATCCAACACGATGTGCTGAGACAATTTCTGAAATCATCATGTTGGGGATGCAAACTTACATACCGAATACCGAAAGAAGAACATCATCCGATAAGACCTGGTTTAACAGAAACTGCTCTAGAGCTGTGGCTTCCAAACAGGCAGGATACCATCGATGGCTAAAAAATCCGGGCCCTGAGACTAGAGCAGCATATGTCGAGGCTAGAGGCATATGTAAAGAGACAATAGAATGCTCAAAAGATGCCCACAAAGCCAAAATAAGATCAAAACTTGCTGAATGTCCTAACGGATCCCGTTCATTTTGGTCTTTCGCCAAAGCTGTGGGAAGAAACTTCACTTCCAGCTCATTTCCTCCCTAACCAAAGAAGATGGAACACTAGCAACGACTGCCCAGGAAAAGCCAATATCTTTGCGCACCTATTTGCTGGAAATTCCACTCTGATTCATCGGGAAAACAGCCCCGAACATTACACCTATTGACAGTCACATGCCCGAGATCACCTTTTGCCAACGTACTATCAGAAAGATTTTGCTGGGTCTCAACACCAACAAAGCCTGTGGATCTGACGGAATCCCGCCGATTGTTCTCAAGAAATGTGCCCCCGAACTAACACCTGTTCTTTGCAAGTTGTTCAACCACTCTTACAATTTGGGGGTATTTCCGTACAATTGGAAAATTGCAAGAGTACAGCCAGTCCCTAAAAAAGGCAAAAAGGCCCTACCTAGCAACTACAGACCTATCGCACTGCTATCTATTATTTCAAAGGTCATGGAAAAAGCCATCAACATCGAGTTCATGAAATATCTGGAAGACTCAGGAATTGTCAACGATAGGCAATATGGCTTCCGCCATCAGAGATCAACTGGTGACCTGCTCGCTTACGTCTCACATATATGGCAGCTATCTATTGAAAAGTATGGAGAAACTTTAGCTGTGGCATTAGATATCTCCAAGGCGTTCGATCGAGTTTGGCACCAGGGACTCCTCGCCAAGCTTCCGTCTTATGGCTTGCCCCCTCAGCTGTGTTCTCGGCTTGCTGGTTTTCTCTCAAACAGGTTCTCCATGTAGTGGTCGATGGAGTTTCATCTGACACTCTACTCATAAATGCTGGTGTTCCGCAAGGATCCATTCTCGCACCAACACTATTTCTACTTCACATCAACGACCTGTTGAAAGCAACTTCATGTCCAGTACACAGCTTTGCCGATGATAGTACCCTCCATACCGCTTTCTCTTCCAGGGCCCCTATATCAGCCCGTGAAACCAGAAATGAACGAGGAAGAAATGTTAATAATATAAATATGGACTTAGCAACAATTCTCTAATAACTTGGTAGAATTCAATGCAAACAAAACACAAGCATGTCTTTTCTCTAGAAAAGCCGATCTCGCTGTGCCTAACATAACTTTGTCAGGAGTAACCATACCACTGAAGCCATCCATATCGATGCTTGGTATTACTATCAGCAATAACCTTTCCTGGGAAAATCACGTGAGGTCCATTGCCAGAAGTGCATCCCAAAAACTTGGTTTTCTGTTTCGTGCCAAGAGCTATTTCACCCCCAGTCAGCTGCTTATGATCTATAAGGCACAGATCCGACCTGTCCTGGAATACTGTTCCCATATTTGGAGCGCGGCACCTAAACATATCCTGAGGCTATTGGATTCTGTCCAAAAAAGGGCAATTCGTCTCGTCGGTGATGCCTCGCTTACAAACTCGCTCACTTGTCTGGAACACCGTAGAAAAGTTGGCGATTTGTCTCTATTTTATAGATATTTTCATGGGCGATGCTCTTCTGAAATATCAACAATCGTTCCTGCTTTGGCAGTCTCTTCGAGATTAACCCGTCAAGTTCAGTCATCACAATCCTTCGTGGTCACTTTGGAGACCTGCAGAACATCACTTTCCAAAGACTCGTTCATCCAACGAACAGCGAGGCTTTGGAACTCATTGCCTAGGGAGGTGTTCCCCGAGGCATACAACCTTCAGAAATTTAAGAAGAACACCAACTCCTACCTTCTTTCCCTAGGTTCCCACGATGTTCTCTGAACATTACAGGATATCCCTTTTCGTGGGAACCAGAACATAAAAAAAAAATCTAAAAAATAACTTCATTTCTTTCCTACAAAGGTATTGAGATGCTCTGCAAATACTGAGTGAAAGCAAATTAATTTATTCTTTCCACTTTTTGATCAAATAAAAACGCGTTTCTTTTCTTCAAATATGCATATCAGATGAATCAATTGTGTTGAATATCCATTCTCCCGACATGCCCGATTTGGTTTTTTAACGCTTCTACGCCTCTCACCGACAATCGCTCGGGGGTCTTTGGAAATCAGATGAAAGGTTGACAGGAAAAAAACGGACGATTATCGCTGCTCCTACGCCACCGTGTTCGATTCTAATTTCACTTTATTTCTGTCTCTTCCTTCAAGCGTTTGTATCACGATTGTTGTAGGATGCGTCGTTGCAGTGCCCACTCCTGTATTTCTATTCAGCTGGAAGTTGCAGGAAGTAAAAAAAATGTAGCACGTCTGTTAAACATGGGGGTGTTGATCTAATCTCATCCTTGAAATTGGATGTGGGGGTATCCAAAGCATGAGCTCAAAATAATCAGATGAAATAACACATATATTTTCTCTTGTAATAGAATAGGAAAGAGTATAATAATAATAATAATAATGAATAATAATAAAATCTTTATTTCCTTTTGACAATGACATTGTATGGGATTTTTTTAATAACTATACTCTGATTCCTAATGTGAGAGAGTGAGCAAATGTAAATTTGCAATGACAGAACCCATTAAACAAGGTGGGCAACTTGAAGGTTCTATTGTAAACTTGCAATGATAGACGTACGCACCATGAATCGATCCTAAGTTTTCCGAATGAAATTTATGTGACAGCGGCGTAACTACAGGTATAGTAGAAATCTCTAAATCAATATTAGCCGACGACCCTCATCATTACCTATTGTTCGAAATATAGATAAGCAATAAAAGTGTGTGTCCCTTCAAAGATTCCCAGGTCCGGATTGAAATATCTCATGAAATAGTTTGGCATTTTAATAACAGTGGGCTCTCCATTATTTTTGGCTTTTGTTTTTAAATTTATTTGATAAAAATCTCGTAAGGTTGATTTAGAACCCTTGATAAGGATATGTTTAAATGTGTGTAAATAATAAAATTCACTTACCTGGCCACCAGACTTTCAGTACTAATGGGCTATTAACTAGAGTATGGCGATAATGGTCTATTTACGGTTACAAAATAAATTACCTACCAGATTTGGAAAACAAGACTGTTTTGAGAACTGACCGCTTTCCAATTTCAGAAATAAAAGGAGGAAAACATTTAGTCATTACCTACCTAATATTCCGTTGTGTCTATTTTTAAAGTGTCTTTCCGATTTTTGTGTCGTGAAAAATGTGGTGTCCATGGGCTCATCCAGAAGCTATTACTTCAACTGGTGGTCGTAGTATAGTTATTCTAATATCAATTGCAGAAGCATAAAAAAGTCTTGCCGCGAAATCCTGTGAGCAGCAGTGGCGGAGATACCTAATTTTATTTAGATATTTTAAGATTTTAAAACTACTTCATAAATAATGCAATTTCATCACTCTTTTGTGCAATTGCATTTTCCCATGGTCGAAAAAAAGCCATATTTTCCAACAAAACTAGAATATCCTACAACGAATTTCGATCGGCACACACCAAGACCACAGACGCTACTGGTTTTTAATCTTTCAGAGCTATTAAAACACAAATATAACGCGTGATTTATGACCTCCCATCGTATAGACATACCTGCAAGCATTGATGTCCGACTTGATTGGCCCAGACGAATCGGTTGTAGAACAGACATCAGTCATTCAAGTCCACGTTGACCAGCGGGCTCTTTGTGCCGACGGAGACTGTATACAAGTAGTACAGATTATGTTTCGTTCCGTTTCTTCGCATATACGCTCGTGTTAGCGAAGTGAGTTTTTATTTGCTCCCTATAGAAACAGCTTCTGCAATTGATATTGGATGGACTATACCACTAGTCGACGAATGTTAGACCCTCATAGGAAACAAATTATATTAAATGTTTATACTTCCCTTCTGGAACGTGGAATGTCCAAGGATCAAGCTGTACAAGAAAGTGCATCTTTAACAAAAAAACCGTATTCCACAGTGTTCAGAATAGTAAGTAACCCTATTTTAAAAAGAAAGAAACGGAAAGACTCTGGCGGTTCAAGGAAACTAGATGGCTGTGATGTAGATATAATCCGAAGAATAATATATGCCTTGTATAAAGAGCATATTGTGCCTACATTAGATATTTTAATGCAACGGCTCAAAAAGAATGAAACTGGTATCCAGTATTGCAAAGAGATTTTACGAAAGTCTCTTTTACAAACCGGATTTAAATTTAAAAACTGACTAGTAGCAGAAAAATCTTAATGGAATCTGTGCGCCTTAAGAAATGGAGATTTGAATATTTATTGGCAATAAACGAATTTAGAGAATATGGTAGAACAGTAGTGTAACTGGATGAAACTTGGTTCGATACACACGATATTCCAAACAAAAGTTGGGTAGACTCATGTGACTTGTGCCAAACTAATGCGCCATATAATAAAGGAAAACGCATTACAATAATTCACGCAGGAACCGAAAATGGTTTTATACCAAATGCGCTGTCTTTATCGGCAAAGAATATTATGGACTCTTCAGTCGATTATCATGATGATACTACACCCGAATTATTTGAAGACCGGTTCCAAAATAAACTCATACCAAATATTCCACCCTACAGTAACGTCATGGATAGTCGAAGACTAGATAAAGCACCATGTTCAAATGACACCAAAGCCACTATACAAGAATATATGTTAAATAATGATATGTACTATGGGGAAAAGTACACAGAAAACAGTTACTAGAAGTTTTACGCAGTTATTCGATAAAAAAGAAATATTTTTGTGATTCATTGGCTGAAAGCTTGGGACATACAGTGCTCAGACTTCCTCCTTATCACTGTATGTTCAACCCAATTGAACATAAATGGCATCCGCTTAAGTCAGCAGTTCGAAGAAATATACTTCTCCAACCTTAAGTTCAACTGTGGTAGCTCTTATTCATACAGCTGGGCCAAGTGTGTTTCCCATATTAAAAAGGTGGAAAAGTCATATAGAAAATAAAGAAAAAATTCCAAACGAAAAGTTTATTATCAATTTGGATGACGACAGTGAAAGTGAAACTGATCCTCGTGAGTAATTTTGTTTATAAATATTTTTTATCGAGAAACTGAACTTTTTATAAAGTATAAAGTTTGACATTTTACATTAATTAGGTATATCATATATTATTATATAATATAATTATATATATATATATATATTATTATCATATATTATATTTAAATAAACAATTCTCAATTATTTTCAAGCGATTTTTCTCAATAATTATCTGAACCCAATATCATTATACCTACCTATAAAACAAAATGTAATGGCTAAGCCAGGGAAAACTCTGCTTAGAATCCACCGCCTGCTGATACCACCCTCAAGTGGTTTGTGATTCACGTCCTTCTTAGATTTCTGGTTCTACTTTACCTAGTTTATTAGAATAATAAGTATAATAATAATTGTACATGATTATAATTATAGAGATGGGCAGATAATTGAGATATTAATTAATCTATTATTAAGTAGAAAGTAATAATAATATAAATTGGAATAAATATTGATATTTATAAAAAAATCTACTATTTACAATTTGACTTAATTTTTAAATTTAAGTCATCATGTTCCGAGTATTCCGATGAACTATCGTCGTTGGGGTCCAGAGAATCAATAACAGTGTTTTCTAGCATGTTATCAGCTTCCCACATTCTTTCTTCTATTCCAATCACATGTTCGACGCACTTACTCCATTTTTTGCAATCCACTGTCTTTATTCCCTCTTGCAAGAGGTTTGTAACGTCTCTTATTTTAAAGAAGTTATGCCTTTTGAAGTTATTTTAAAGAAGTTATGCTACCAACCTTGCTACCAACCCTTTTAATTGCGCCCCCACCAATTCTATGGGGTTTTATTCACATATGTTGGAATATGTTGGAAGGCGAAGTATATTCCGTTTTGAAGCGATTTCGTCGACATCAAATTTCGTACAAACAGGTTTATTCAACTTTACAGTCTCCAGTAGCTCCTTTTGCAGCATATCATTGTCAAATATATTTGTTTCAAACAAAGTTTCAATTACAACGGCGACATTGAAAATGCGAGAAAACATTTCAATATTATATCACTATGAAGTAGAAGAGTGATCTCAGATATTTTATTTTTACACAAAATCATCTCAAATTCCGTAGATAATGCTAATATACTGAATGAAATTCAAATCAACGTTCCCATTCGGCCACTTAGAACTAGCCACTTGTTCCGCATACCATTTCGGAGAACTAATTCGACTCAAAACTCTCCTCTATGTAGAATTGTTCGAAATGCTAACAGGTACACTGATCAAATCGATATTTTCTCCAAATCCCACCAAAAATTAAAGACCACTTTGAAACGACTCATGTAGCAAATAGTTTCTGCTTAAATTAGTAAAAGCAAACAACTAACAAAAAACCACTTTATCTTTGTTACTTTGTCTCAATTGCTGTCTGAAATTAGTATTATTATTAGTATATAAGTTTAAGTATAAGTAAAATTAAATGTAATAATGTAGGTACTTTAGTGGACTTTTGTCTGTCTGTATCTTTCATGACCATTAAATAAATAAATAAATATCTTTGTGAAATGGCGTCTTATTTAAAGTAAGCCAATTAATTATGTAATTCTTTTTGCAAGAAGACGATGGTATTTTTTCGGATTTTCGTGAGTGGTAGCTGGCATTATCCATGAACAACAGAAACAGGAGGAATAAGATCTAGCATCTGCTGGAAGAATTCTTCAAAAACATCAGCGTTCATGTCTTCATGATAGTCTCCAGTTCGTTTTGAATGAAATGCTAGTAAGCCACCAGATTAATCCGTTTTTCAGCAACAAATTCAGAAACAATTTTCAAGAACGAACTTTTCCAACAACTACCAGAAAGTAACATTAAAAAAAAATCAAACACTAAGGCACAGGTAGGTAAACTACCTGTGCCTCTACCCGAGCTTATAATCGTTTCCTTAGAAAAACCCTCCATTTGTGAAACACATCTTATCGCAGGGACGGATTTATAACTACATAATATTTTTTGTTGAAAAAAAAATTTGAAGTAAGAAAAAGATCAGGTAGATGATTGTAAATTGATTATTTTATTGTATCTGGAACAGTAAATAACAGAGCATACTTTGTCCATTGTTAGGAGCTAATCATATTAACGGTCACTAAGCTGGTAGGAAAATCTTTGAACCAACTTTACAGGGTTATTGGTTATGTTCGGGTTGGATATCCTCAATATTTGAAGAGCTAGAAAAATGGTTGAATAAGGAAAGTTGTAGCTTTTTTTCTGAACCGCCAGGAAATGTAAATAGAAAAACAATTGAACGTTGCATTGAAAAGTTATGATATAAACTTTTGTTTTTTATAATGGGACACCCAGTATATTATTGAATTTTTGGGTTCTCCGGAAAATTCTACTTGCATATTCCTATCCTAGTTTTTCATAAGCTATCCAATAACATCAACTTTAGATTTAACCTCGTACGCCTATGGAATACGGTTTTACAGTTCAATAATGATTTATTACTCTCTCACATTAGGAAACAGAGTATAAACCACAATAAAATAGAAAAACTTACAAACTAAAGATTCACTGGACTTATAGTTAGTTGAAGTTACATTAAAAATTCCGACAGTGAATAAAAACAGTTTTCCGTTAAAAATAATTTCAAGTCTTTCTTAAATAGTGAGATATTTTCGTAATTTTTAATCAGTAAGCTATTGAATATCTTGGGAACTATTTAAATTGGGGGTATAATATGCCGTATTAACTTTTGCAAATGGAATATGCAGGGAATATTTACCTCTAGTATTATGAGAATGAATATTAATTCTTGTTCGAAACAATTACTCATTTTTAAAAACATACGAGAACATTTCAAAGATGAATATACAGGGGAGAGGCAAAATATTATAAAGTTTGCACATACAGTGCTCGTCTAAAGTCCGTTCCCCCCCTACTAATTTTTGAACCACCTGGTATATCGCAACGAAATTTGGAGGGCTTAATTAGAAGATAAAAACCTACTTTTTCATGAAAAAATCACACCTAAAAGTTTTAAAATGGCGGCTGAGCACCATCTTCAATATTTTTTTGAATAGAACACCCCGTATATTATTCCATATTTGAAATTTGCTCATAATTCTCAACAGTTTTCTCCAATATACTTTACTCCTAAATTCAATTGTTTTCGAAATATTAACGTTTGAAAAGTGACATTCCGGTTTAAAATGAAGTATGGATTTTGGTCACTTCCGGTAAAACATTTTGCTAACTAAACGTTGTTATTAATTTGTAGTTAAATCTCTTAATAATTCGACTAATAAGAGGCGTAAAGAGAGTTTATTAAGGATAAACAGTACCGCTTACCGGAAAATCTCGAAGCCTACGAATGTGTTCTGTAAATTCACAATCAAAACATATAGTTAGCTAAAAAATTATAATTTATTTTTGAATAACACTTTTATTTAACCCCAACAATTATTTCATCAAGTGTTCAATGTGGCCCCCTCCTAAATCTTGACAATAAAGTGCCCTATTATAAATAGCTTCTCTCACGTTGATGAAAGTCTGTTCATCTATTTCTTCACACGTATCTTTTATTCTGCGTTCCAACTCTTCTATTGTTTGGCATTCAGTGGCGTAGATTTTTGACTTCAGATACTCCCAAAGGAAAAAATCTAGAGGTGTAAGATCCGGCGATCTTGGTGGCCATTCTGTACTTCCCTTGCGACCTATCCATCGCCCAGGAAAGTTTGTATCGAGGAACTCTCTAGCCATGCGATCGAAATGGGGAGGTGCCCCATCATGCTGAAATATGATTTTACGATTTTCAAACTCTTCCTGATTGTTTAATACAGTTTGTCTTATTCGAGGTTCAATTTCAGTTTCTAAAAGATTTCTGTAAAGAACTCCTGTAAGATTGCCTCTGATGAAAATCGGTCCAACAACGCGATTGCCCAAAATCCCCGCCCAAACATTCACCTTTTTAGGAAACTGGGTATGTCCCTCTCCAAAAATATGCGGATTAGTATCGCTCCAGAATCGTACATTCTGTTTGTTGACTTTTCCATTAAGAAAAAACGTGCATTCGTCTGCGAAACATACACGTTTTAGGAAGCCCCGTTCTCCTTCAATTGTTTTTGTTAACCACTCACAAAATTCAACCCTCCGGTCTGGATCATCCTCCGTGAGAGCATGCAGGATTTTCATTTTATAGGGATGAAACTTTTCCTTTTTTAGGACTCTTTGGATTCAGCAACTGCAGACGTCGACTTAGTCGGATTGATTACCATTTCAGCAACCATTTCTACCTTTTTTTTTTCTGAAAGAGGCGGTCTTCCTGATCTTGGAGCACCAGTTGCTTGGAGCTTATTTAAAAGTTTTCGCAAATATGACCTCGAAATAGGATTCTCGGGAAATCTATCATTAAACATACGGACTGTTAGATGATAATTTTTTCTCCAGATATCAAAACTGCTTCAAATTTATCGTCTAAACTACGAGCCATGATCACACTTTTCATAAAAGGATTTAGGCGCTTAACGGACTTTTTGACAGTTAGCAGTTCAGTTTGACAGTAAACAAGATGTTACCGCGACAACGATTTTTTCCAATGCAAACTTGATTGGGTGGTTTGAAATGACCAAAATGTCACTTTTCAAACGTTAATATTTCGAAAACAATTGAATTTAGGAGTAAAGTGTATTAGAGAAAACTGTTGAGAATTATGAGCAGATTTCGAAAATGGAATAATATACGGGGTGTTCTATTTAAAAAAAATTATGAAGATGGCGCTCAGCCGCCATTTTAAAACTTTTAACTGTGATTTTTTCATAAAAAAGTAGGTTTTTATCTCCTATGTACGCCCTCCAAATTTCGTTGCGATATACCAGGTGGTTCAAAAATTAGTAGGGGGGGAACGGACTTTAGACGAGCACTGTATGAGCAATAGTACGCAATATTCGTTTTTGGCACACCCCTGTATCTAAGTCTCGAATCGATTTGGACATAATATAAAGCTAGTAACTGCTCCTGATTGAGAAGTTTCCTGAGACTGAGGAATAGGAAATTCAAAGTGTTAAGTTTGGAAGCCAGCTTGCGACAATGTGTTTTCCAGCTCAGATGTCGTCTGAAAACATTCTGACGCTTTGTTGTGTATTAGTTAATAATGTTGTTAACAACAAAATCCAGGTTTTCAATTTTATTTTGACAATTATGACTATCACAAATGTGAAAAAGATGCCCAGTTTTTTTTTTCTAACTGGCGTGATTTATTTTACTGGAACCAAAACCGATGTGTTTCAGAGCCCTCACAAAAGTGTTGTTTTTATAACTTCGGTGGATTAATAATGTAGACTGTCTGCACTTCGTTCCGAATACCACGAGATCTCATTGGTATGTGGCGTTTAGGCGTACCAGTTCGAGGCAGATGCAAATAACTGTGACCAATAATCTCTCCGACATTTACAGCTATGATTTCATAGTTATCATTGCCTTTAATGGACTATGCGTCCACAAGAGATGATACTAATTGGTATCGGAATGAATTATGACACGTTTTAATGCGTTCACCCATTCCACACGTCGAGCCAATCTTTTCGACGTACTCGATTTGAAGCATTCGAATTCCTGTACGAAGAGGTTATAAACTTACGAAAATTCGTGATTCATCATGTTCATAGTTCATGAAATATTCCAAATATTGAAATGTACCGGCCAACCAATAGAGAAAAAAATAGAGGCTATTTTCATACTTGAATAAATACGCAAATAACTTGTACTACCTTTTGAAAGATAGTTTGTAGATGAAAACCCCCGTTGTCGGCCCCTGAAAAATCGCTTTGTGGAATTTTTTTAACAAGAAATATCGTCAAAAGTCACCATTTTTTAGTTTTTTTTACAAATATCTCAAAAAGTATTGAAGGGATCGTTTCACTCTCAACTCAACTTTTGGAGAGAATTCACAAACCTACAAAATGGTTTTTTTGGGCGACCGGATCGGTGCATTTTCCATTGAGAAAATCCGGGAAAACCTCTAAAAAATACCATTTTTCAAAAATTGGAAACAAAGTATTTGATATTAATTTTCATTTAGATTATAGACATATTTAAAATCTGGCAACACTGCCGATACAAAGTAGAACACCAGTGAATTCGTACAGCGAAAATCCGGAAGTCAATAGCTCATTCCATTCTACAGTTATAACTCCTGAAAGTATGGTAATGTGAGCGATTTGTGGTGGAAGCGATTTTGTAATAAAAATCTGACTACGCCACTGGATTTGTGAATTATATTCCCTTAAAATCATTTATTTAAGTTTAGGTTATAAGGGTATGCGAAAATAACAGAAAATTTAAAATTCATTTTCAAGTTATGCAGTCTTCCATAGCCGATAAAAACGAAATAAACCGAATCAAGTTTTAAAGTTCGTGAGTTCGATTCTCGGCCAGGGCAGAAATTTTTCTATTTAATTTGAGAGAATTAAATGTTAAATTTCGTAGCCGGACCGAGGATGGTCCTCGACGATTCGCTGTTGCGTTCAAATTAACAGTGCTGCTCCTAGGTGGCGTATGGAGTTAGTAACAAGGCCTACCCAGAACACTATGAAATGATACATAAAAATACTCAACTTGTGACTGGCCGAAATGACGAAATGTCAAAGCCATTAAAAAAAAAAAAAAAAAAAGTTTTAAAGTATCAAAATTATTTATTCTATAATAAAACAGAAAGCAGGACAAAAAATGTTCCTTTTAAATTCTGCAAAACTCAACTAAAACAAGCTTTTAGAGAAGGTATCAATAATTTGAGGAAAGCTGAACTAATACTTTAGGCATAGGTATTGTACTAAATCAATAGTAGGCGGTGATTTAGTACACTACAAATCGCTCACATTACCATACTTTCAGGAGTTATAACTGTAGAACGGAATGAGCTATTGACTTCGGATTTTCGCTGTACAAATTAACTAGTGTTCTACTTTGTATCGGCAGTGTTGCCAGGTTTTAAATATGTCTATAATCTAAATAAAAATTATAATCAAATACTTTGTTTCCAAAATTAAATTTGTTGTAACTTCGTTGTTAACCAATATTTTTTTATGAAATTTTGATGGTTTTCATTTATAACGACTACGAATCAAGTGGTGTAGTCAAATTTGAAAACAAAAATTGCCTAATAAACTTTTGTCGTTTTTGACAAAGAAAAAAAAAACCATAGAGTGCCTTGGAAATGAAACTAAAGTTATGAAATTTTTTTTGAGATTGACTGAAAAATACGTATTCTACAGGGGTGGTTCCATTTTAAATGGGTCACACTGTATAATTGATTTGTTTTTTTTTTAATAATTTGGTCATGAATTGTAAACATTGTTCAAATAGGTTTAAGATATATATTAGACCAACATATGTCTACAGTGGTCCACTTAAATACTTGATTATCCATCGTTATATTTTGTACTGGTTGATTGAAATTGCATCCGAAGAATGATACGGTTACGTAGTTAACCACTACGAAATTTGAAACTTATTATTAATATTAGAAGCAAATTATTTTGTTTTGTTGCAATGTATTTGCCTGTTTGCATTCCGCATCAAATTGGCCATGTAAGTTGTTGTTTTGTTTTCTTTTTTATTCTAGTAGCTAAGCGACCCTCTAAAAACACATGAATAAAAATTGACAAGTTAGTCAAAAATTCATTTTTATCTTCAGTTTTCTCATTGAATCATATCAGAGAAAAAAACAGAATAGCAGCAAACATACAAACAATCACTGTTTTCGACTAATCAGCGAAATAAATGTAATCTAACATTTTCGAATGCAACAATCGAAAGAGTAAAAAATTTTGCTAAATTCTGCTAAAACACTATTGGATTAATTTTTTTATCGCATTAGAAACGACATGCAATCATTATTCATTTAAAATGTTCACTTGTCACTACATGACGTTATAGCAATCGAAGAGATTTTAAAATGAACAAACGATGCTCTATGGAAGTAAGGATATTAAAACGTTATCGATTGTAAATCTCGCAAGTATATAATTTTCATTATCAAACAGAAACGTTGCTGAAAAATACATCTCAAATTTAATTTTTACAGGTATGTATTTCTTGAATTTAATAAAATTGTAATTTACCTTTCCACTCGACTTTCTTACTACAATTGTGGTTTAGCGTGGAAAATTCCATTGAATCCGAATACTTTTCTCGATTTCAAAAAATATTGAAAATAAATATGTGGAAAACACTGTAACGTAACACAGTTGTAGGTTAATCATACTAATGTTTTTTAAATCTCAATATTTCTTCCATTCTTTAATGAATCATGAAAATTATGAAAATGTGTCGAAAGATTCTCGATCCTCCATCAAACGTACTCAGAGGATTTTTTTATGCAAATTCCTAAAATTGTAATATGATGTTATGAATTCATATCGAAAACGTTAGCTTTCAATATTGAATGATAGTTAATTTGGTAACACAATGAATGTCATTTATTAGATATATAAAAATATTTATTATTCAGATAACACGGGTGTTGCAAAATAATACATATTTTTTTAATTCCTAATGGTCCGCATTGTAACATAGTATGCAAATTATTATACTGCCACCAATTGGTAAAATGAGCTTTCTGCCCGATTTGCAGAACTTTTGCTTTTTTTGCTAGAGTACAAATAAGATTTTTTTTATTTTACAGTCATTTCCGTGTTGCAGACGAGTTTACAAATTAATGAAAACATTCTACGTCAGGACATCTCCACCTGCAACCATTATTTGGAACCTTTGTAATAATTCCGATATTTATTTTAATAAAAAAAATCAATTCTATGAAAAAATATACTTTCCGGTTGACGCAAGAGGTTGCAAATTGAAACTCTTCTCAAAAACATTATTTTAGTTATTTTTTCGACTTTGATAAAACAAACATTTCCGTTTTGTTTGAATGGTTGCAAATTCATCAGAGGATGTACATTGCTATTTTTTGAAACCTCGAAAGTTTGCAGAACTTTTGCAAATTTTTCCCATCTAATAATGTGAAAATTCATTAAATCCTGATTTTCAATATCTTCCGTTTGGAAAAAAGGGTTGCAAAATTAGACTAAATATCATTTGAACGTACTCTTCACTCTACTGAAGTTTCACAACTTTTGTAATAAAAATTAAATTTTGGAAAAATCATGTCTGTCTCTACTGGCCTAAAAGAAATTTTTCATCACAGTAGGGTAAATATATACAGTGCTAGTCAAAAGTCCCCTCCCCCCCTCGTATCTTTTGGACGGGTATACTTATAATAATGAAATTTGGAGGGTGGAAATAAACGGATGTAGGCTTCTCAACTGGTCATAACAGGTGACGCAATAGTCATAAATGACGTCACAAGGCCACTGTGACCAATAATTTTAAATGGGACCCTATGGCAAGTGACAGCTCGTTTGAAAGGTATTGAAAATACCTATTCAGTCATACCAATTTTGTTTGGGTTTCGGCTGATTTTGATTGATAAATTGAAGAAATACGAAAATTATAGTTTCGCATTTAATTAATAAAGATTTAAGAACCAGTTCTTATAATAAGTGTTCAAAATGTGCTCCATCTACTTCCTGGCAGTAATGCATCCTATTGCTAAACTCTTGTCGTACTCGTCCCAGTGTGTCAGCGGAAATTGCCCTACATTCTTCAACAATTCGTTGTTTCAGAATGGCAATACTGTCAGGTGCTGTAGCGTAAACCTTAGATTTCAAGTACCCCCATAGAAAAAAATCTTATGGTGTAAGGTCCGGTGACCGAGCTGGCCATTCGATCGAACCTCGTCGTCCAATCCATCTACCACGATATTCTTCATCTAGGTAATGTCTTACTGCACCGTAATAGTGTGCAGGAGCACCATCTTGTTGAAACGTTATTTCCAAGTTGTCGAATTCATCTGGATTATCTTCTAGAATTTCAAGAATTAACGCCTCAATATCATTTTGTAACATCTCCAGATACAATTCACCGATTAAGTTAGCATTGAGAAAAAGAGGCCCAACTATGTGGTTTCCCAAAATACCTGCCCAAACATTTACTTTTTCTGGAAATTGAGTATGTTTTTCACGAAAGATGTGAGGATTTGTGTCACTCCAATACCTCACATTTTGAGTGTTAACATTTCCATTGAGAAAGAAAGTACTTTCGTCACTAAAACAAATTGTCTGTATGTAGCCTGGTTGTTGGTTCATTTTATTGGACATAGTTTCACAGAATTCTAGTCTTCGGTCGGGGTCATCATCTGAAAGTTGGTGCACCATTTTTAATTCGTATGGATGAAATTTGTTTTTAGCCAACACCCTATGTACTGTCCTTTGACTGACTTCACAGATAGACGCAACTTGGGCTGTGGAAGAAGTAGGGTTTACTACCATTTCTCCAATTATGTCAATTTTTTTGTCATCACTAATTGTTGGTCGACCAGATCGTTTGGCATCTTGAACACTACCTGATGCTTTAAACTTCCGAAGAAGCTCCCTCAAATAAACCCTCGATATAGGGCGATCGGGGTACCTCTCATTAAACAGTCGTTCCGCTGCATGGAAATTGTTTCTACATTTACCAATTATTAAGATAGCTGCTACTTTGTCGGCTACAGTACGTACCATTTTGCCTATGTAAACACTTAAACGTCTCGTTGAACAATAGCTTAGGTAAATTTTCAAGGTATAAACACTTTTGACAAGTAGAGAATTCAAAAACGTCAACCTTTTTGACAATTAACCAGAGGCGTACTTTAAAATCTTTATTAATTAAATGCGAAACTATAATTTTCGTATTTCTTCAATTTATCAATCAAAATCAGCCGAAACCCAAACAAAATTGGTATTACTGAATAGGTATTTTCAATACCTTTCAAACGAGCTGTCACTTGCCATAGGGTCCCATTTAAAATTATTGGTCACAGTGGCCTTGTGACGTCATTTATGACTATTGCGTCACCTGTTATGACCAGTTGAGAAGCCTACATCCGTTTATTTCCACCCTCCAAATTTCATTATTATAAGTATACCCGTTCAAAAGATACGAGGGGGGGAGGGGACTTTTGACTAGCACTGTATATTAAATATATCTCAGGAATTTGTACATTGGTTCAGGGTTACTCTATTTGTACTAGGCTAAATATTCTTTGTAGGTTGTAATATGATTTTTCTATAAATAGTTCTTGACCTTTTTTTAAGAGTTTAAATTCTCAGTTTTTTTTATTTCAACAGGTAGATGGTTATATAGTTTGATACCGTTATAAATGATGGAGTCCTTCCCAAAAGCAGATGTAGGTTTAGGTTGTTCGATGATGAGATTATTAGATTGCCTTATTGTTTTTATTTTTATGAATAAGGCAGGCAGTTTCAAGTACAAAAATCGAGGCGAGTGTTAAAATTTTATATTTTCTGAATAGTGGCCTGCATGTGTATCTTGGTTTTGCTTTTGCAAGATATCTCACTGTGCGCAAGATGGTTTCTGTCCGATGTAGTTTTTGCACAATCGCGTTATAAACAATTTAAGGGCTTATCTTGCAAATTGCGCCCATTTAAGGGAAATCGTCGTATTAAAATTCTGAAAAACGGCATCTGGAATATCTACAATTTGTATATTTGGGATTTTCACCTGAGATATGGGAAATGTGTTGAAAATGTCACTGAGCAACTTTCAGTGACATTTTCAACACATTTTCCACCCAGGTGAAATTCCAAAATATACAAATTGTGGATATTGATCTCTACTTCCAGATGTCGTTTAAAGAATTTGTAACCAAGAATCTTCATTGAAAGAATTATTAGTAACATTTTCCAAAGTATGGCGCTTTAAATCGTCGAAATCTTGAAGCTCATTGGGACTTTTCCAAGATGGAGAACATCTGAGGGTATACATCAATTTTGGTATAGCGAGGCAATTTCTCAAGAGAAAGAATGAGACGTGAGAGTAACTGCAGAGAGTCCTTTTTAACCGACGAAACCAAAAAGGAGGAGGTTCTCTATTCGACCCGTATATTTTATGTTTTTCCATCATATTTTTTTATGTATGATCACGCATAACTTTTTACTGAGGCGTCCGATTCCGATAATTCTTTTTTCAGTGGATAGGGTGTACTTCGAATTTGGTCCCATTTGAATTTAAAAGATGAAATCCACCCCTAAGGGTAGCGAAATGAAGGATATTGATCACTCACCTTCTGAGCTCTGGTCCGTTAACCGATTCTATCAGGCATAACTTTGTACTGGGTTCTTCAATCAATCAATCAATCAATTTATCCATCATAAAATATACATATAAATTCAATCACAAGGACCAAAGACAGATGCATGTTTATGACAAGTCATAAATAAACATCAAAACAAAATAAATTAAACATCAAAACAAAATAAAATAAAATACATACCATTAGATTGAAATATATGATAAAAATTGAGAAATTCATCTTTGCAGGAACATACTTTTCGGACAATATATCATGAAAAGGTAGAAGACGTGAATGCACAAGAGACAACAAGAGAGACAATCGTATATATAAGTATGCTATATTGAATACAAATCAAATCAATTGCATATATCGCGAACATAACACAAATTATACTAAGTACTCATCTATAGTGTAGCAGGCCTTCTGAACTAGCTGCTGTTTCAGTCTTGTTTTGAAAATATTTAAATTGAGGGAGCTTTTAATATGCTCATCAAGAGAGTTGTATGATTTACAGCCAGTAAAAAAAAAACTTTTTCGGTACAGCGTAGTCCGGTGATTCTCAGGTTGTAGTTGGCCTTTGAAACGTGTATTATGGTCATGCTTCTCAGCAGTATTCAAAAACTTGTTTTTATTTTCATAGACGTATGTACAAACTTCCAGTATATATAAGCTTACAACAGTTAGGATTTTGAATTTTTTAAAATAATCTCTGCAGCTCGTTCTAGTATCGATACTAGCAAGAATTCTAATCGCATATTTCTGAAGTACCAATACTCTATTCACATGTGCACAATTTCCCCAAATCAAAACTCCATACTTTATATGGGAATGAAAATTTGCATAGTACAATGACAGTAGTGTGTACTCACTACAGTGGTTCTTCATAAATTTCAGACTATAACAGCTACTCTGAAATTTTTTACACAAACAATCAATATGACAATTCCAGTGAAGTTGCCTATCATAGGTAATCCCCAATAGTTTCACTGATTTACTACTTACTATTTCATCATTGGAACCTTCAAAAAGTTTGATTTCATCAGTCCTGCCATTACCAAAAAGAACAGTTATTGTTTTACGATGATTCAGTTGTAGGTTATTATTGTTGGACCATTTTACAATATTGGCAAATACCGCTTCAGCAGTAGTTTTCAGCTTATTGAGATCCTTGTCGACAACCAAAATATTCGTGTCATCTGCATAGCAGATAACATGAACATTCTGAACCCTTGAATATAGAGAATGAGATAGTTAGCAAAATGTTGAAAAGTAGAGGACCTAAGACAGAACCTTGCGGCACACCTTTGCTCTACATCCATTTTTTCAGAGAAAATGTTATTGACTCTTATCATTTGTTTTCTATTACTGAGGTATGACTCGATTAAAGTTAAAGGCAAACCTCTTATTCCATATCTCTCTAATTTGGCAGTGATTAATCGATGATCCACTAGGTCCAAAGCTTTCGAGAAATCAATGAAAATACCCAAAGCAAACATTTTTTTGTCGATACTTGAAATGATCCGACCGCTGAACTCAGATAGTGCTGTCTCTGTACTTTCGTTACTGCAGAAACCATGTTGGTCGGACGATAAGAGTTTGTACCTAAGTAAGTAATTGGTTAATTTGGATTGATTCTTTTTTTAATAGATAGGGTATACCTTACTTTAATAGATAGGGTATACCTTATATTTGGATTTCAAAAGGAATTCGCCACCCTTACGGTTAAAAAAATAGGGTATAATTGATTTTTCACTACTGAACATTGGCACACACATACGTAGTTGACAATGACAGATCGCTTCTGACATTATTCTTGTTCCGTCAAAATCAGTATATTTTATGAGAGGATGGAATGATATACAAAGTAATGAAATAAACTAACCAGAACAACGAAAATAATTTATATTACAACAAATAGTAAAAGTAGATGATCATATTATTTAACTGGTAATAGTTGAAGTAAGGTGGGTAAGTAAGTATTTTGGAAGTAATCAAAAAACAAGTAGGTGGTAATTGGTAGATTTTAGCCAAAAAAAATTGAAGAATAAAAACTTTTTAACAAAAAATTAAACCGACGAAATACGGAACTGAAAAGTAAAAAATAAAAACTTTTTAACAAAAAATTAATCCGACGAAAAAATCAACTGAAAAGCAAAAAATAAAATAAACCTTCTTAGTCCAAATGATAATTGAGCTCCTAAACTAATGTAAGTAACTGATTTTGAGTCGGCGCCAAACAAACTAGCAATTGAATTAGGTGAAGCGTAAAATGATGGCAGCGAGATGCACGGCTGCGTTTTGATGACTTCTTTCATAGATAATGATCTTCGATAATTGTTTGTTTGGCGCCGACTCAAAATCAGTTACTTACATTAGTTTAGGAGCTCAATTATCATTTAGACTAAGAAGGTTTATTTTATTTTTTGCTTTTCAGTTGATTTTTTCGTTAAAAAGTGTTTTTATTTCTAATATGTCCAGAAAGAGCATTTATAGAAAGGAGCGCACCAAGAACTTTTTTTCCTTTTTCCAGAACTTTTATACCAGTGGCTAATGATTGGAATTTGTATTCAAAATCAGTTTTGGGCTCTAGTAGATAGATAGATAGATAGATAGATAGATAGATAGATAGATAGATAGATAGATAGATAGATATCTTTATTCGTTCTGTTAATTTACATACCTCATAGAAGTGTAGAACATGTCAAATAAATAAATAATCTTAAATATAATTACAATTACAATGATTACGGTAAAATATTCACATGTATGTCGTTTCATACTGCCTGTCATAATAAAATCATTGAAAATGTATAAAATTGAGAAACTTGCACAGATATTAAAAGGGAAAGTAATCAAATCCCAATTACCAGACTTGTCGAATAAACGAAATAATGGGTTTCTAAATAAACATACTCTAATAGGTACTGATATACACTTACACAGACACCTTTGTGTATACACATACATAGTAAGTTGTCTTTATTCGTTCTGTCGAATAATATACCTCATAGAGGTTTTGTTTTTTTTTTTTATGTTCTGGTTCCCACGAAAAGGGATATCCTGTAATGTTCAGAGAACATCGTGGGAACCTAGGGAAAGAAGGTAGGAGTTGGTGTTCTTCTTAAATTTCTGAAGGTTGTATGCCTCGGGGAACACCTCCCTAGGCAATGAGTTCCAAAGCCTCGCTGTTCGTTGGATGAACGAGTCTTTGGAAAGTGATGTTCTGCAGGTTTCCAAAGTGACCACGAAGGGTGTGATGACTGAACTTGACGGGTTAATCTCGAAGAGACTGCCAAAGCAGGAACGATTGTTGATATTTCAGAAGAGCATCGCCCATGAAAATATCTATAAAATATAGACAAATCGCCAACTTTTCTACGGTGTTCCAGACAAGTGAGCGAGTTTGTAAGCGAGGCATCACCGACGAGACGAATTGCCCTTTTTTGGACAGAATCCAATAGCCTCAGGATATGTTTAGGTGCCGCACTCCAAATATGGGAACAGTATTCCAGGACAGGTCGGATCTGTGCCTTATAGATCATAAGCAGCTGACTGGGGTGAAATAGCTCTTGGCACGAAACAGAAAACCAAGTTTTGGGATGCACTTTGGCAATGGACCTCACGTGATTTTCCCAGGAAAGGTTATTGCTGATAGTAATACCAAGCATCGATATGGATGGCTTCAGTGGTATGGTTACTCCTGACAAAGTTATGTTAGGCACAGTGAGATCGGCTTTTCTAGAGAAAAGACATGCTTGTGTTTTGTTTGCATTGAATTCTACCAAGTTATTAGATCCCCATTCGAGAATTGTTGCCAAGTCCATATTTATATTATTAACATTTCTTCCTCGTTCATTTCTGGTTTCACGGGCTGATATAGGGGCCCTGGAAGAGAAAGCGGTATGGAGGGTACTATCATCGGCAAAGCTGTGTACTGGACATGAAGTTGCTTTCAACAGGTCGTTGATGTGAAGTAGAAATAGTGTTGGTGCGAGAATGGATCCTTCGGAACACCAGCATTTATGAGTAGAGTGTCAGATGAAACTCCATCGACCACTACATGGAGACCTGTTTGAGAAAACTAGCAAGCAGAGAACACAGCTGAGGGGCAACCATAAGACGGAAGCTTGGCGAGGAGTCCCTGGTGCCAAACTCGATCGAACGCCTTGGAGATATCTAATGCCACAGCTAAAGTTTCTCCATGCTTTTCAATAGATAGCTGCCATATATGTGAGACGTAGCGAGCAGGTCACCAGTTGATCTCTGATGGCGGAAGCCATATTGCCTATCGTTGACAATTCCTGAGTCTTCCAGATATTTCATGAGCTCGATGTTGATGGCTTTTCCATGACCTTTGAAATAATAGATAGCAGTGCGATAGGTCTGTAGTTGCTAGGTAGGGCCTTTTGCCTTTTTTAGGGACTGGCTGTACTCTTGCAGTTTTCCAATTGGACGGAAATACCCCAAATTGTAAGAGTGGTTGAACAACTTGCAAAGAACAGGTGTTAGTTCGGGGCACATTTCTTGAGAACAATCGGCGGGATTCCGTCAGATCCACAGGCTTTGTTGGTGTTGAGACCCAGCAAAATCTTTCTGATAGTACGTTGGCGAAAGGTGATCTCGGGCATGTGACTGTCAATAGGTGTAATGTTCGGGGGTTGTTTTCCCGATGAATCCAGAGTGGAATTTCCAGCAAATAGGTGCGCAAAGATATTGGCTTTTTCCTGGGCAGTCGTTGCTAGTGTTCCATCTTCTTTGGTTAGGGAGGAAATGAGCTGGAAGTGAAATTTCTTCCCACAGCTTTGGCGAAAGACCAAAATGAACGGGATCCGTTAGGACATTCAGCAAGTTTTGATCTTATTTTGGCTTTGTGGGCATCTTTTGAGCTTTCTATTGTCTCTTTACATATGCCTCTAGCCTCGACATATGCTGCTCTGGTCTCAGGGCCCGGATTTTTTAGCCATCGATGGTATGCTGCCTGTTTGGAAGCCACAGCTCTAGAGCAGTTTCTGTTAAACCAGGTCTTATCGGATGATGTTCTTCTTTCGGTATTCGGTATGTAAGTTTGCATCCCCAACATGATGATTTCAGAAATTGTCTCAGCACATCGTGTTGGATCTACTGAAGAGAAACAAACTCTCTTCCATGGAAACGCTGAGAAAAACATACGAAGACCTTCCCAGTCGGCCGAATTGTAATGCCACATGAGACGGGGTGGTATTGTGCAGCTCGATGGTAAATGGAAAGAGCATGTTGTGGAGATGAGGGTGTGGTCAGAGTTTCCAAGTGGGGCACAAACTTCTATTCTATACGGGTCAGGATTGGTGGTGAGGAAAAGATCTAGTGTATTGGCAGACTGGTTGTTGACATCAGGGATGCGGGTTGGTAGCTCGACCAGTTGTTCTAGGCCATGAGTGATGGCGAAGGCCTCGGCTTGACGACCTGCAGGTGTAGAACATGTCAAATAAATAATCTTAAATATTACATTAGGGTAAAATGACTTAAGTAAGTATTTATATACATAATAATACATTTAATACATTTAAAAAATTATGAGATTCACCCGCAAATTAATTCCAGTTATCCAGAATAAATTGCAGGATGAATACATTAAGATTGAAACACTCACATATTAAAACTAATAAATTTTTTGTATCATAGACTTTCCATATTATGTTGAAAATACTCTTCAATTTTATAAAACATTTTTACTCAAAAAACCTTGAGTCTTTTTAATAATTCCATTTTCCATTAACCTAATGTTATTTGGTAGCTTATTCCATATTTTCACCAAACTGTACTGCACATTTTTTTGGATATACGTATATTTAACTTTATCATTTCGTAAATCACATTTACTTCGCGTATTGTGCTTATGAGATACTACCCTGTCATTAAACAAGTATTTATTATTCAAAACAAAATTAATTGATTCATATATATATAAAGAGATAACTGTCAATATATTATTTTCTCTAAATAGGGGTTTGCAACTTTCGTAACGGGCAACTTTAAAAATTTTCCTCACACATTTTTTCTGAAGAATAAGTACTCTCTGTATGTGGGAAGAGTTTCCCCAAAATATTATTCCATAACGGAGTTTGGACTGTACATATGCGTGATACGACATTAGAGCAGCATTCACATTAATATTTTCAGAGAGTACATATAAGGCATATGTATATTTTGATAGATCTCGAGTCAACTGATCTATATGAGATTTCCAATCTAGACGATGATCTATTATCACCCCCAAAAAAGACATATTTCTGGATGTTTCAACTACTGCATTGTCGATTACTATGTTTAATGCGTTGGTTTTTTTTCTATCAAAATGCATAATTTGGGTTTTATTTACATTTAACAAAAGATTATTGTCTGAGAACCATCCATTTAACTTTTGTAAATTTTCATTGACCGTTGCAACAGCCGACAATGAGTTATCTTCATTGATGATCAAGGATGTATCATCTGCATACAATATAACAGCTTGCTTAACTATTTCTGGAAGTTCGTTCGTGTATAAAACGTACAAAAGTGGGCCTAAAATTGAACCCTGTGGTACCCTCTTTTAATTTTAGCCATTTCTGATTTAATGAGGTTTCCGCTTTCATCCTTTTCTACCACAAATTGTTGTCTGTTACATAGATAAGATGCAAGCAGTCTATGCGCCACTCCACGAATTCCATATTTTTCCATTTTGTCCAGTAATATCTCATATTCCACACTATCGAAGGCTTTCGAGAGATCTAAGCACACTGCTAAAGTGCACTTGCCATCATTTTGAGCATCAAGAATTTTTTCCAAAGCTTTATAAATTGCCAATGCCGTTGTTCGTCCCTTTCTAAAGCCGTTTTGACATTCCGTTATAACTTTATTTTTTTCTAAAAAGTTCATCAGTCGTTTATGAATCAGTTTTTCTGGGATTTTGCTCAAATTTTTTAACTCATCTTTTTTCCTTTTTTAAATATGGCTTTTATGTGAGCTACTTTCAATTTTTCCGGAAAGATTCCCGTTTCAAAACAGAGATTCATAATATAAGCCAAAGGAATTGCTATGAAATCTGCTACATTCTTCAGGAGTGAAATAGGAATTTCATCGAAACCCACTGATTTCTTATTTTTTAAGCTATTTATGCATTCAATTATTTCTAAAGGAGTAACTTCATCTAGAAATATACTATTGGGACAGTAATTTGGTATTTCACAAGTAGTATTGGATTTAGTTCTTACGTTCGGACATGCATTCAAGAAATAATTATTTGCCTGATCCAAGATACTTTTTCTTTCGCAGTCAAAGTGATTAAAAATATTTTTTTTTATTGAGCTCTTCTTTGTTATATTATTTATCAAACCCCAGGTGGCCTTCCCTTTATTTTCCGCTGTGTTTATTACTTCTAAGCTATTTAGCACTTTCGCTTCCTTAATAACTTTTTCAAAATTTTACTATAATATCTATAATACTCCTTGGTTACTAGTCCTCTACTAAGTTTTTCAAATATTATTCGTTTGTTTTTGCATGATACTTTGATTCCAGCCGTTATCCAGAAATAATATTAAATATTATTTGCATCTGAATTTTTGAGGACTACGTCCCAGTTTTCAGACTGCAGCTCATCTCTAAAATGTTTTAATTTTGTTTTGGAGAATATTCTTTTAGTTTGATATGTAACTTTTTTAGTGGAAACCATATTTTCCAGGTTTACTATTTGACCATGGTGATCAGACAAGGCTGTAACTAACACTTCACTCTCCACATCCTCGAAGTTTACGAAAAATTATCAATAAGCGTTGCAGTCTTCTTTGTTACCCTTGTTGCCTCAAATATTGTTTGATGAAAATTATGGGAAAGGAGTAGCTCTAAAAATTCGATAGATGTGTTGTTTTTTTAAAGAGATTTATGTTAAAATCTCCACATAGAACAATCTTATGATCACCAAAATTTGTGAGCAACTCCTGAAGAATATTTTCAAAACTTTCCATGAAGACATCTATTCTACCCAAATTTGAACGATAAAAACATAAAATAACCAATTTCATCTGTCTACATTGCACACAAGAGTATTCAATATGACCTTCTATACACTTTTCCTTTAAAACATTTAAATTTTCAAAATTATCTTCTCTTGTATAGATACAAGTGCCTCCATGAATCATATCCTTCCTTGAGAATGAAGACAATAGTTTGTATCCTGTCAGTTTGGTAATTTCTTCTTCATCTGGTTTCATCCAGTGTTCAGAGAAGCATAGTACTCGAGGTTTTATATGCATGGTATCAACATAAAGTTCTTTATCTAAAATTTTATTCTTTATACATTGTATGTTCTGATGAAGAATGACTAATTTATTTTCTTGTTTGCTCTTTGTCACATTTCCATGAATATTTAAATTAGACTCGAAAAAACTGCAACGATCCCGAGTTATCCAATTTTGTGTAATGCTCGACCGTCTTTATTGTTTTCAATACAACAGAAGACTTGAATGAAAAGAAAATGATTTTGATTTCTTCACAGATTTCAAATTTTTTATTGTCTTCATTCTCGTCAAGGAGATATTTTATAGAAGAGTTTCTGTTTGCCGACTTGAAACGTTTCACAGCATTAGTAATATTGTTATGTATTCTATAGTCTGAGTTTGTATCAAGACTGGATATTATAATTAAGTTCGTAGTTCTACCTAAAGATAGTAAATGTTTCATTGCAATATTAAGTGTTTTGGTATTACTGATATTTTGAGTTTTGAACATAATTATAATATAATCATCTTTACCATAATTTACGGTTTTTTGAAAATTATTTATTATCAGGTCGCATATTTCTATACTAGTAGTACTGTGTTCTTGAATGTTATATTCAGATGAACCATTGATAATTATGTTCAAAACATTTGAAAAACCTTCTGAATATTGATCACCCAATATCAAGATATGATTCTTCAATTCATTTTCACAATCCGAGCTTTGAAGGATGACAGAGTTTTGGAACGACTCCATCTTTTCATCATTTGCTTCGTCAGGTATCGATTTAGATAGCTCCACTTTTCCTGCTTCATTTCGGCTAAATTCTTGACTTTCCTTTTTTTGAATGCCACTGTTTTTCATTGTCATAATCTCCTTTGAAATTTCCATGGGTTTTTTTTTCTTCTCAGCTGTTTTACCTATGCCTCTTTTGTCAAACCTGGATTGCTTGACTTTGTTCTTCTTGCCCTTATTCTTATTGGAATTGTAGTGAATGAATCCCCCAACGGTATCCAGTTTGAGACAACCTTTGTCCATCGACAGCTCTTCACCTGAGCTTGTATCTTTCTTTTGGTTCATGTTTAATATTTCACTTTTCAGATCTTTCAATTCCACTTCAGCCTTTTTTAGTTTGATCTTATCCTCTTCTAGTTTCGAAATTTCTTGTTTCAGGTCATCTATGATCAATTTTGTTTGGACCATTGAATACTTTTCAAAATTTTTCGCTACGCCACTGTCTGTGGTTTGGGTTTCCTTTTCGTCAATTGATTTTGGCTTTGCCGATGCAGTGTTTTTTATTGGCCCTAATAATGGATCTGTTTGTGAGACAGAGTTTTTTGCGTGAACATCGGTTTTTTTAACATCTATTTGTAGTTCAACGATTAGATAGTGAAATTTAAACTGTTGCTGGTAGCGAAAACACGGTCATGTATTATATTTTTTGGTCTTGGAAGCTTGCAAACCTCGAGCTATGTATAATTTGAAGCCTGCGAAAGCAACGAATCGAGCATCGTCCGTCAGTCGTTCGCGAAATCGTTTCTTCCCGTGGCATATAAACTTACTTCATTACGACGATGGGTTACGCCTACGCAGACACTTTTATGGCTTCCACAAATCCATCGAGGAGGTGTCTCGCCGATTTTTTCCGAGAAATCTTTATGCCGAAATGCGCGCTTTTGACCTTATCAATAATTTTAATAGTCGCCCAGGTCACCGCCTTTTGAGCGGCCAGACAGAAACAAACTGTTGATTTTGGCATGCTCGACCAACGATCTCTCTAAATATACATACGTATTTGATATCGTGACGGAAATACGATTTACAAGATTTTGTTGTAACAATATCTCATCCGATTGTATGTCTGTCTGACTGTCTGTCACAACTCGGCATGGTAATTGAATTTACTGAACCGCATTTCCCCTAGAGAACAAGAACATAACAAACAAAACCGAAACAAACACAAGAACATAACAAACAATACCGAAATAGCAAATACATTTAATCAACATTATGCACGTATAGGAAAGAGAATGGCGGAAAAAATTAGGAATCCCAAAAATTCTGTTTTAAATAGAAGCACATCCAATGCTACTATGTTCATGAGACCTACTTCCTCAGTAGAGGTGGTGACTGTAATCAAAGAATTGAAAAATAATAAGAGTCCAGGAACAGATGGCATAACCTAGTGGATCACATAAAGGAACCCTTGACATACCGGGTGTAACATAAGTACGTTAAAATATTCAAGTGACGTATTCCTGAGACAATTTTAAGAAAAAAAGTATATATAAACTTGTGCCCAGAAATGCTTCGTTTCGGAGATACAGGGTCTTAAAATTGAATTTTTTTGTTCGCTTTTTAAAAATAACTTTTGCAAAAAATAAGTTATTTGCACGAAATTTGGTACCCAGGGTTTTTTGACGTGGGAATACTTAATTCCGTATTAATTTTCATGTAACATCTAGAGGGCGCTGCGTACGCTGTCATTATTTATTTCAATTTGCCCTAACATTTTTGACAGTGAACTTTTGGTACTTTTCATGAAAAAACCTTATTCCCACACCTTTTCCAAGTAAAAAAGGTACACTTCCTCAACAACGCTGGAGGTGATCGTTTTCGAGATATTTACAATTTTCTATATCGATGCATGTTACTTAGCTCCTAGGGCGCTAAGTGAAGTTGCTGAGAACATTACAAAAACTAAGTATGTGGTAGGTCTCGTCAAAATAAACTACTTTTTTCCTATGAAATGTTTATCGAAAAATGAAATCGAGATACAGATTGTTGAAATTTTTCAAAACTTGGTTGGTTTTTGTCATAAGTTATTTGCAAAAGCAGTTATTTTCATCAAACTTTAAGCGCAGACTTCTTTCAAACTGAGCATTATCAAACTGCTTAATCAATCCAAATTAAAAAAAATTGTCAGGTTTAGTTATTCAATTGGAAAATGCTACATTTCGGAGTTTGTAAAAAAACAATTCGGAAAAGTACTATTTTATTTATTTGGCAATTAAACATATAAAAATTGAACGAAACAACTATTACAACAACTGTTCAAAGTGACGACCCCCAACAGTAATACAAGCTTCTGCTCTCCTCATCAAAGAATTCCGCACCCGTTGAAAAATGCCGGGAGTGTTTCTTATCGTTTCGCAGCAAGCTATGATGCGATCCCTTAACATTTCCTAGTTTTCAATGGGACTCGCAAAAACTAGTGATTTTAGGTGTCCTCAAAAGAAAAAATCGACGGGATTAAGGTCCGGTGACCTCGGGAGCCAATGCTGAGTGCCTCCTCTTCCTATCCATCGTTGGGGATATGCTACGTCTATTCTGAATAGAATGAAAATTACATGAACTGCAACTTATTATAATTTTAATTATCTTTTTCTTCTTCATCGTCGTCTCCCAACCGCTGTGGTGCTTCGAAGTCTTCTTCTTTATCATCTTTGGCGACATTTATCTCCAGGTCTTCCATGATTTCGGGGTCAAAGGTTCTGTCTTCATTTACATCGCTCTGACATGGTGAAGAATTAAGACAAGCTTGCCCATTACACTGGCCACAAGCTAAAGAGCACTGCAACCCCGATTTCCTGCATCCACAACGCGAACCACAACCACTCTTGCAGTTGCAGAAGATTGTGTTGAGCAATTCCTCTGGAGCAGGTGCTAAAATGGTCGTGATAGGTTCCAGGAATCCGTTACGCATTGTCCAACCCCACTCCTGGGGTTCCAAATTATGCCCTTACCAAGTTTTAACTTGATAATATACACGATTGAAATGTTGGTGAGCTGCTGCACTTGTTCAATCAAATATTCCACATTTGATAACTGCACAGGTTTATTCAGTTTCGTAGACTTGACGCATTGTGCATAACGAAGATGATCAATACTGTCCACAGATTTTGGAGCATTATAGACTGCCAACAAGATTTGAATTCCAGTCTCAAATAATCTTTGAACAAATTCGGCAGTTTCTCAAATGCTTTTAGAAACGTTTTTTTTCCTTTTTTAAAAAGCGCAGAAGTCTTATCACAGCCACTTAATGCGTGCAGAAACAAAATATGTTTCTTCGAACGAGGATATTTATCAAAACTTTTGGAAGAGTATATGTTTGTTTTTACATTTCCTTTGCCGACTTTTTTAAAGAAACAAAATCGATTGGCGACATGTTGTCGTACAATGACGATTTTGTGGTTTTTCTCATACCATCATTATCAAATAGTGCTGTTGGATACGGACTCAATTCATATTGTATTGTATTGGAAATGAGAATATAATTAAAATGTAATTAAAGTTTGTCCCTTAATTATTTTTAATTTTAGGAATCGGTTGTAAGTATTATTGAATAGATAGATTCAACTGATGAAAAAAATGATTAAATATAATGTAATAGTTGATAGCAAATGAAAATTATTATTAATCATTTATTTATCAATAATTAATAAACTATATATAGCGTGTTTTGACCGGGACTATACCGGTTGACCTTAGATTATGCTCTAACCGCGCGCTCTCCGCCCTCTATCTCGAAAACGATTCAACGTATTGAAAAGTTTTTGAAACAAAAGTTGTAGGGAATTTAATTCTCTACAATATTGATGATGAATACAAATAGCGAAAAACCAATAGGAAATGAGATATTTGTAAAAAATATGCAAACAATCGATTTTTGTGACCTTTGACCTCAAATTTTAATAGACGCGTATACCCTACCATATCTAGGTTTTGAGACAACTTTTAGAATGCCAAAATACAAGTTTATACAAATATTCAGCTGGGTATCTCAAATTCCCAGATTCTTACCTAATTTTGACTAAGATGACTGGCCTATACAGTGCGCGTCAAAATTATGGAACAAATTCGATATTTCGCAAGCCATGTACTTTTGACAAAAATCCTAAAATAGGTCGATTTTTATTTTAAAATGCCGATTTTTTTATGTATATTCTAAAGAGGTTATGTCACTGGTTTTGACATGGTGACGTAATCGGTAATTTTTTTAAATTGGAATAGATGTCTTGTGATACCTCATCTGAAAGGCCTTTCAATATTGCATTCAATGATAATAATTAATTAGATTTTTTGTACAGGGTGAACAAAAATTAATATTTTATTTCAATAAGAGAATAACTTTATATCCAACAAAATAGAACAGTCAAATAAGATGTTCAAAATGCCATCCACCAGTCTCTTGACAATAAGAAAATCTACGGACACATTCCTCTTGCACATTGCGAATAACTTCCGGAGTACTTCTGTTAATTTTGATCCTAATTCGATTTTTCAACTCTTGTAGATTTTGCGGCCTATCTACATAGACCTTCGATTTCAAATAACCCCACAAGAAAAAATCCAGGGGCGTAAGATCTGGAGATCTTAGGGGCCACTCTATCGGTCCGCGTCTACCAATCCACCTCCTAGGAAAACAGTTATTCAAAAACTCGCGAACATCACGTGCACAGTGCGGGGGTGCACCATCTTGTTGCAACCAAATACTTTCATTTGGTGAGTTTGGATTGTTGGCGTTTGGAAAAATATATTTTTATTATTATTACATTATGATTATGAAATTCTTGTATTGTCATCGGTCCTTGATATGTGCGACAAATTTCAGATTATTCGGAAGATTGGAAGTGGGTGAATATTTACTTCCAAGATTTTATTACATTGTGAGTTATTTAGTTACAAGTAAAGATAATAAAAGCGTGTTAAAAAATGCAAAATTTTACTTTTTTGAGCCAAGGCTCTGATCCCTTAGACTGCCCTGGCAGACTAGTGAGTCAGTGCTCTACTACACCAATGGATCAATGGATCCTATCCAAATATTAATAGTTAGCTATTTCCTAGTCTAAAATGGAAACAAAAGACAATCACAAATTAATGCCATAATAGGCAAGTTAGTGTCAAATAAATGTCAGTTGAAATATCAACAAATATTCTTCACAAATTCTAAGTGAAAAGGTTCTAAAAGTAAACTATGGCTACTTTAAGTGAAACCCAACGCATAGAAATTTTAATTTTTATTGGATGCGGAGATAGAACCAGAACTCAGCAAGAGGTATGCGACTCGTTCAATGCGAAGTATCCAAATAGACCTATCAGTCGTTCAACAGTCAGTAAGATTGAGAAAAAATTAAGAGAAACTGGTCATGTCAAACATATTCCGAATGCTGGACGTCCTAAAATAGAAGAAAACGTGAAACTTGATGTTCTATTGGGTGTAGAGAATAATCCTCACAATACTTCACGACAAATTGCAGCAGACCTTGACATATCCCAAAGTTCTATATTACGTATTCTAAAAGCAGAAAAGTACCATCCATACAAAGTACAGATACATCAACAACTCAATGATGATGATCCCGATCGCCGTGTGGAGTTCTGTGAAATAATGCAGGATTTGTGTAACCGCAATCCACGTTTTAGGCTACGTTTTGCCTAAATGGTTCAGTAAATCGTCAGAATTGCAGATATTGGAGTAGGGATAATCCTCACTGGATGATGGACGGGCATACTCAATACCCTCAGAAAGTCAATGTTTGGGCTGGGATAATAAACGACAGGATTATTGGCCGTATTTTTTCGAAGAAAATCTCACAGGGGAGCGTTACTTGAAATTTTTAAGAAATGAACTCATACCTAGCCTTGCCGATATTTTTCCAAACGCCAACAATCCTAACTCACCAAATGAAAGTATTTGGTTGCAACAAGATGGTGCACCCCCGCACTATGCACGTGATGTTCGAGAGTTTTTGAATAACTGTTTTCCTAGGAGGTGGATTGGTAGACGCGGACCGATAGAGTGGCCCCCAAGATCTCCAGATCTTACGCCCCTGGATTTTTTCTTGTGGGGTTATTTGAAATCGAAGGTCTATGTAGATAGGCCGCAAAATCTACAAGAGTTGAAAAATCGAATTAGGATCGAAATTAACAGAATTACTCCGGAAGTTATTCGCAATGTGCAAGAGGAATGTGTCCGTAGATTCACTTATTGTCAAGAGACTGGTGGATGGCATTTCGAACATCTTATTTAACTGTTCTATTTTGTTGGATATAAAGTTATTCTCTTATTGAAATAAAATATTAATTTTTGTTCACCCTGTACAAAAAAAAATCTAATTGATTATTATCATTGAATGCAGTATTGAAAGGCCTTTCAGATGAGGTATCACAAGACATTTATTCCAATTTAAAAAAATTACCGATTACGTCACCATGTCAAAACCAGTGACATAACCTCTTTAGAATATACATTAAAAATCGGCATTTTAAAATAAAAATCGACATATTTTAGGATTTTTGTCAAAAGTACATGGCTTGCGAAATATCGAATTTGTTCCATAATTTTAACGCGCACTGTATATTCTTTCGTTGCTGGAATGGAACGGTTGAAAAAACTGATACGAGGGAATGCAAAGGTGAAACTAGTATACCCATCCAATCGGCTCGTTGGTCCTTGTTCCTTGTCGAATATTTGGAATAACATCGAATTAAGAATTGTAATTTATTCTCGGTCATATGATCCGTACTTCCACTTCCTCCGAAATTATTTTCTGGTAGCCCGCATTTCACAATTGAACGAACGATTCATAAACGAAATTAAGACAACATCCTACATGATTGTGCGCTTTCGCTTCAGACGGCCATTAACAAATGTTAACAGCATATCTAATATGTTAATCGGCATGGAAATGATTATAATGAATATCGTTATTCGAAAGACATTCGAATCCGCATTAGTTCCGGATTCGTGAATTGCCGCCGACCTAGATTAGATCTATCATTTCGATATAGTTCTTTGGTCGTCGCCATTGATATATTTAATCTTTTCCGTTGTCCCTTGTTTAACCGACACACGCAGAGGCGTACGTTTATGCATTTGCATTTTTCAACATTCGAAATTATTCCAGGTCCTAGATCTGAGATATAAGAGAGTACAGAAGTTACCACTCTCGGGTATAATAAGTAGCATTCTATTATACAGGGTGTTTCTTAATAACTTGCTTATATTTACAGGGTGTTTCCTAACTACGGTACGAAACTTCAGAGGGTGATTCGTTAGGTCATTTGACAAAAAAAAGTTCCTATGAACATATGTCCGGAGTTGCTTCGTTTCTGAGATACAGGGCGTTGAAGTATTAAAAAAAAAGAATTTATAAAATATCCTGAATATCGTGAAACCAATGTGGTTGAAATGTGGTACAGCTATTTGAAGTAATAAGGCAATTATTTGGCCCCAAGTAGGTCCAGGGGCGTCTCAGTGGGCACCACAGCCAACAATACTGAGAAAAAAAAGTACTTTTTTTTGTAGTATTTTATTTTTTTAGATTGAACAACTGAAAATACAACTCTTTGGTCCCTTGTGTTTTATTCATATCAAGCTTCGTTTTCGATAAAAAAATACTTTAACTTATTCTACAAATTATCCATGGACAACATAAAATACAAACCTAAAGTAAAAAATAAACAATTTCGACCTTAAAGTAAATGAGCAAAATGTGCACCGTCTGATAAAATACACGACTGCAATCGATGTGTCATTGATTGTCTGACACGTTCAAAAATACCTGGAGTATTCCTTATGACATTGCAATTGTCACTTATTCGATTCCTCAAGTCATTCACATCTAGTATAGGGGTTTTATAAACGAGAGCCTTCAGATGACCCCATAGATAGAGATCTAGAGGATTCATATCAGGACTGCGAGCGGGCCAATGTTGAGGTCCTGCACGTCCAATCCAGCGATTAGGGTAGGTGATGTCGAGATGCTGACGAGCAAGAACACTAAAATGAGCTGGAGCTCCGTCGTGCATAAACCACATGTTGCCTCTTACAAGTACGGGTACTTCTTCCAACAAAATGGGCAAATGAGTTCGCAAAAAAGCCGTGTAGGATGGACCTGATAATCTTGCTGGTAAAAAAAAGTGTCCAATTAGGGAGTACCTTAAATCGAAGGTTTACGCCACTGAACCTGACAACATTGACGTTTTAAAACAACGTATTGTTGCAGAATGTGAGGCTGTTTCCGCAGACACATTTGCAAAAGTACGAGAAGAGTTTAAAAATAGGATATTTCACTGTCAGGAAGTAAATGGAGGTCACTTCGAGCAATTTCTTTAAGTAGATACTGATTCTTAAATCTGTAATTAATATCATACTGAATGGAATTTAAATTTTAATGTTTACTAAGGAGCCATCAAAACTGCCATAAACCCAAACAAAATTAATATCATTGAATAGGTTTTTTCGATACCTTTTAAAAGAGGTGTCGCTTGCCGTGGGGTTCCATTTAAAATTATTGGTCACAATGGCCTTGTGACGTCATCTTTGACGATTTCGTCATCTATCAGCACTAGTAGGGCAGTTTACAACCTTTAATATTCAGTTTCCAAATTTCACTTGTTTATGTGTAATCGTTCCAAAAATAAGAGGGGGGGAGGGGACTTTTGAGAAGCACTGTATAATTAACATTTCAGGAGGCGCAATGAACTATAGAATATTTGAAATTTCGTAGTGACATCACACGTTTTCTTCGAAATATTCTTTTGGATTGCTTAATCATGAAAAATGAACACTAATATTTGACAACTTCCTTACACTAGCGTATAGATGGTGATTGAAAATGTATGCACGGCGAGGAAATACGTGTAGCATTTATGTTCTGTTTATTAGGAAAGCTAAAAAATGTCGTATGCAACACGTACGCAAATGGCTTTAGCGGACATCATCTTCATGTTCCGATTCGTCCGCTAAAGCCCCACTTTGCAAACTTGTTACATAAACTACTATTATTTTTACCGCGTTTTTATTAGCTTGCTTATGTGTCTGTCCGGTACAAATCTTGCAATGGATTTTAAAGTAACTTCGCCATGAGCTAGAGACTTCAAACTTCGGAAATGGCTCAGAACTGGATGACAATACAATATTAACTCGTTTCATGTCTATCTGTTTGTTTTTTATGGTCCACAAAAAATGAGGTTAGGTTAGGTCACACAATCTCTCCATACCGGTGACGAGCGGACGTTGTTTTGCGATCTAGAGACTGCTCCGCGATAATGAACACTATTGCGATTCTCGACCTTACAGGCATCGCGCAGGGGAGAAAGTGAGGTTGGAAAATCTAAATATTTGTGAAGGTAACTTCCTAGCCCCATACAGATTTATATCCCCATACAGATTCCTAACCCCAATACGTGAGAACAGCTGGACCGATTTGGATAATTTTTGTTAATGTTCGTAATAGCCAGAGGATGGTTGATACCGAAAAAAGAAATCTGTCGAGTCATGGTTCAATCAGATAAGACTGTAAATGGCTCTGTCAAATTTTCGGGCAAAATGCTTTCTCGAAAATTTTGAGCGTTAAAACCGATGGTCGATAAGATGATGGTATGTTTTTTCAGAGCCTAACTGTGATTTCTTGTCAGTGTTATTCCTTTTTAACCAATGAAATCAAAAAGAAGGAGGTTCTCTAGTCGACGCGTTTATTTTTAACCGACGAAATCAAAAAGAAAACGTTTTTCTAGTCGAGGCGTATTTTTTTATTTTTTTTATGTATGATCAAGCATAACTTTTCACAGATCAGTTCGATTGCGATGATTTTTTTTTCATTGGATAGTGTTTACTTTGAAGTTGGTCCCATTTGAATTTGAACAAAAAAAATCCATCCCTAAGGGTAGCAAAATGGAGGATATTGATCACTCACCCTCTGAATTCTGGTCCGTTAACCGATTCTATCAGGCATAACTTTGTAGTGGGTTTTCCGATTTGTATGATTTTTTTTATTAGATAGGGTATACCTCATAGTTGATCATATTTCAAAATTTGGAATGAAGTTATCCGCCCCTATGGGTAGAAAAATATGGGATTATTGATTTTTCACTTGTGAACATTGGCACACATACAGTGCTCGTCTAAAGTCCGTTCCCCCCCTACTAATTTTTGAACCACCTGGTATATCGCAACGAAATTTGGAGGGCTTGAATAGGAGATAAAAACCTACTGTTTCATGAAAAAATCACAGCTAAAACTTTCAAAATGGCGGCTGAGCGTCATCTTCAATAATTTTTTTAAATAGAATATTATTCCATTTTCGAAATCTGCTCATAATTCTCAACAGTTTTCTCTAATACATCATTTCAAAATTCAATTGTTTTAGAAATATTAACGTTTGAAAAGTGACATTCCGATTTAAAATGAAGTATGGATTTTGGTCACTTCCGGTAAAACATTTTCACTTGTGAACATTGGCACACATACAGTGCTCGTCTAAAGTCCGTTCCCCCCCTACTAATTTTTGAACCACCTGGTATATCGCAACGAAATTTGGAGGGCTTGAATAGGAGATAAAAACCTACTGTTTCATGAAAAAATCACAGCTAAAACTTTCAAAATGGCGGCTGAGCGTCATCTTCAATAATTTTTTTAAATAGAATATTATTCCATTTTCGAAATCTGCTCATAATTCTCAACAGTTTTCTCTAATACATCATTTCAAAATTCAATTGTTTTAGAAATATTAACGTTTGAAAAGTGACATTCCGATTTAAAATGAAGTATGGATTTTGGTCACTTCCGGTAAAACATTTTGCTAACTAAACGTTGTTATTAATTTGTAGTTAAATCTCTTAATGAATTCGACTAATAAGAGACGTAAAGAGAGTTTATTAAGGATAAACAGTACATCTTACCGGAAAATCTCGAAGCCTACGAATGTGTTCTGTAAATTCACAATCAAAACAAATTAGTTAGCTGAAAAATTATAATTTATTTTTGAATAACACTTTTATTTAACCCCAACAATCATTGCATCAAGTGTTCAATGTGGCCCCCTCCTAAATCTTGACAATGAAGTGCTCTATTATAAATAGCTTCTCTCACGTTGATGAAAGTCCGTTCATCTATTTCTTCACATGTATCTATTATTCTGCGTTCCAACTCTTCTATTGTTTGGCATTCGGTGGCGTAGATTTTTGACTTCAGATACCCCCAAAGGAAAAAAATCTAGAGGTATAAGATCCGGAGATCTTGGTGGCCATTCTGTACTTCCCCTGCGACCTATCCATCGCCCAGGAAAGTTTATATAGAGGAACTCTCTAGCCATGCGATCGAAATGGGGAGGTGCCCCATCCTGCTGAAATATGATTTTACGATTTTCGAACTCTTCCTGGTTGTTTAATACAATTTGTCTTATTCGAGGTTCAATTTCAGTTTCTAAAAGATTTCTGTAAAGAACTCCTGTAAGATTGCCCCTGATGAAAATCGGTCCAACAACGCGATTGCCCAAAATCCTCGCCCAAACATTCACCTTTTTAGGAAACTGGGTATGCCCCTCTCTTAAAATATGCGGATTAGTATCGCTCCAGTATCGTACATTCTGTTTGTTGACTTTTCCATTAAGAAAAAACGTGCATTCGTCTGCGAAACATACACGTTTTAGGAAGCCCCGTTCTCCTTCAATTGTTCCTGTTAAGCACTCACAAAATTCAACCCTCCGGTCTGGATCATCCTTCGTGAGAGCATGCAGGATTTTCATTTTATAGGGATGAAACTTTTCTTTTTTTAGGACCCTTTGGACACTTTTTCAACTCACTCCACAGGATTTAGCAGCTTCAGACGTCGAGTGAGTCGGGTTGATTACCATTTCAGCAACAATTTCTACCTTTTTTTCTTCTGAAAGAGGCGGTCTTCCTGATCTTGGAGCATCTTTCAGCGTACCAGTTGCTTGGAGCTCATTTAAAAGTTTGCGCAAATATGACCTCGAAATAAGATTCTCGGGAAATCTATCATTAAACATACGGACTGCTAAATGATAATTTCTTCCAGCTTCTCCACATATCAAAACTGCTTCAAATTTATCGTCTAAACTACGAGCCATGATCACACTTTTCATAGAAGGATTTAGGCGCTCAACGGACTATTTGACAGTTAGCAGTTCAGTTTGACAGTAAACAAGATGTTACCGCGACAACGATTTTTTCCAATGCAAACTTGATTGAAAGCAACATTAGTATTTTTGAAATGTCACTTTTCAAACGTTAATTTTCGAAAACAATTGAATTTAGGAGTAAAGTGTATCAGAGAAAACTGTTGAGAATTATTTTAAATATAATATACGGAATGTTCTATTTAAAAACATATTGAAGATGGCGCTCAGCCGCCATTTTAAAACTTTTAGCTGTGATTTTTTCATGAAAAAGTAGGTTTTTATCTCTTTTTTAAGCCCTACAAATTTCGTTGCGATATACCAGGTGGTTAAAAAATTAGTTGGGGGGGAACGGACTTTGGACGAGCACTGTATGTAGTTGACATTGACATATCCTCTTTCATCCTTCACAATAATTACATTCTATGAAAGAATTGAATTATATACAAAGTGATAAGATTAACTAACCAGAACTTCCAAAAATAATTTATATTATATAACAATAAATAGTAAAAGTAGATAATCATATTATTTAACATTTAATAGTTGAAGTAAGCTAGGTAAGTATGTATTTTGGAAGTATTCAAAAATTAAGTAGGTAGTAATTAGTAGATTTTAGCCACAAAAAATTGAAAAATAAAAGCTTTTTAACAAAAAATTAAAAAGACGGAAAAATTAACTGAAAAGCAAAAAATAAAATAAACCTTTTTATTCTTAATGATAATTGAGCTCCTAAACTAATGTGAGTAACTAATGTTGAGTCGGCGCCAAACAAACTAGCAATTGAATTAGGTAAAGCGTAAAATGATGACAGCGAGATGCACAGCGGCGTTTTGATTACTTCATCAAAGTAATATAATTATCTTCGATAATTGTTTGTTTGGCGTCGACTCAAAATTAGTTACTCACATTTGTTTAGGAGCTCAATTATATTAAGACTAAGGTTTATTTTATTTTTTGCTTTCAGTTATTTTTCGTTGATTTAATTTTTTGTTGAAAAGTTTTTGTCATCCAATGTCGTTGAACTCTAGTTGGCGCATTAATTTCTGTCAAATTTATATGTCAACACAATCAATCGATTCCTATCTGAGTTGTGAAAAAAAAAATGTGTGTAAGGTGCCTTGTTTTACTCTTACAAATTGTCTTCTTAAAAAAAGTTTTATAATTTTGAAAATAAAAATCCGGACATCATTCTGTGACAATATCAAATTATAACTTCATACGTTGAACGATTGAGGTTTTGGAAGACTATAAACAGGCAACAGTACTTTGGTGATAAATTTTTCGCGGAACGAGATCGACTTTCACGGTCTGCTCGATGACGGTGTTCGACTTTAATTGAAATTCGGAGTCGTTGTCTCGCCATTGCGCTCCGTGACATCAGCGCCATACGACAGTCATGACTGGTAATTGTGAAAATATTTTAATTGATCCGAACGAACGCTTTCGCACGCCTTTTTTTATCACTTCTCGGAGAGAAAATTATAATAAACGATATGCGTCATTGGGTCGGCCGTGGACATTCCGAATATCGGCATCTATCTATAAAAATACGTGCGCAAGAGACGAGTGGGCGACTAAGGCTGGTCACAAACTAGCGATAATAATTGAAATCGCATAATGAATCATGCTCGTTCAAATCGCTTATTGCAAAATTGAACGTGTTCATATAAACGTCGTTTATTAGGTACATTATTACGAAGGCGTATAAGGGCCAACAACAAAATATTTTTTAAAATATTAGGAATTGTCACTTCAAAGTGACAATTGTCACTTTGAACTGACAATTGTCACTTCGAACTGACAATTGTCACTTTGAACTGACAATTGTCACTTCGAACTGACAATTGTCACTTTGAAGTGACAATTGTCACTTGGAAGTGACAATTGTCACTTCGAACTGACAATTGTCACTTTGAAGTGACAATTGCCACTTCGAACTGACAATTGTCACTTGAATGACAATTGTCACTTGTGTTGTTTATAGTATCAAATAATTGATTTCGATAAGTTCTATAATAGAATTGAATGTGCCGAAAGGTCCCATAAAATTTTGTTAAATCGATAGGTTACCCCATACATCGTATTAGCGTAAACTTCAAAAATGCATATCTTAGAAACGCAACATACAAAGTTGATAAAACTATCGTATAGGATAGTCAACGTTTTCAAAATATTGTGAGTAAAATATGGTCCAAATTAACGGAACAGTTTTCTAGATATTCAATAAATTCTATCATAACAATTAACTTACCCATAAAAAATAATAACTATATAGGAAGCTCCTCCCTCACAAGAAAACTCGATGCGAATGCCTTTCATAATATCAATTTGAACCTATTATCATGCGATTGGTTGAATAATTCTATTGACGTTAATGAAATCTACAAAAACTTTGAAACACAATGCAGAACAATTACAAACCGTTTTGCACCACTAGTGGAAATTGTTATAAAAAATAGGCAGGTCCCTTGGTATGATGAAGAAACAAAATCAGCTTCTAGAGAAAGAGACACAGCATATAAACAATTCAAAAAAAGTTCTGGTCCTGAAAAAAATGACTTATGGAACCAATACAAACTAAAAAGAAATACCGTGGTTAACCTACTAAAAACCAAGAAATCACAATATTTTGAGAATCACATTGATGAAAATAGGAGTAATGCAAAAGAAATGTGGAAAACACTAAAAAAATTGATAAAAGGTGAAAAAAATAAGTTAAACTACAAATGTATCAATTTTGGCACAGACACCGTAGCTCAAAACGAACTCGAAGCAGCTAATATGTCTTTACTGAAAGTATAAAAATTATTTCCGATCAGATTACACCTGAATCTGAATGGAATCATGAAGATTTGCCATTAATAACTAGTAACTTTGTAAAATTTGAGAATGTTAGTCTTACAGAATTAAAAAATATTATTTTTTCTCTTCCGAACAAAGGCAGTGTCGAAGAAGTAGTCAATATAAAATTTTTGAAAGAAACATTTTATACAATAGGATATGCATTTCTCAATCTCATCAATGCTTCACTTACATCAGGAAACTTTCCTGAGAATAAAAAAATGAGCACTGTAATTCCTATCCCTAAAATTAACAACGCAACTGAAGTAACAGATTTCAGAGGAATAAACACGTTGCCAAACATCGAAAAAATCTTAGAAATCATTGTACATCAACAATTGTCAAAGTACTTCGAAACTAATCAACTTATAATTGGTAATCAGTCAGGTTTTAGAGAACAGCATTCGTGCGAAACCGCCTTACAATTAACGATATCAAACTGGAAGCAAGAAATAGATAAGGGTAACTATATAACTGCAGTTTTTCTTGATTTCAAAAGAGCCTTTGAAACCATCGACAGAAAAATGCTACTAACAAAACTAAAATATTACGGTATTGAAGGTAATGTGTTGAAATGGTTTGAGCAATATCTAAACAATAGGTCTCAGAAATGTAAAATAGAGAAATCGTTCTCTAGTGAGCTGGCTAATGATATAGGGGTGCCACAGGGTAGTGTCTTGGGGCCTCTCCTATTCATTATCTACCTGAATGATATCACTTTCGTTACGGGCTATGATTTTCTTAACCTTTTTGCGGACGATACTTTGGTAGCATGCTATGGTAGTGACTTGAGTGAAACGTTAACGAGACTAAATCATGTTTTAAACTCATTCGAAGCATTTTTGAAAACAAATAAGATGAAATTAAATTTAAATAAAATAAAGGCAATGATCCTGGGTACAAAATACAAATTAAAAAATATAAACTATCAAGTTGAAAAGGGAAACATTCTCAATTGAATATTGATAGAAAGATTTTTCTGTGAATTGAAAAATCCACGACTAAAATGAAGTTATTTTTTTCTGAATGAAAATGCAAATTTTCAATTACAGATTTTTTCTTTTGAGTTAGGGTCTTTTCAGAATATCTATCAGATGTAGTTCAATGTCCAGCGTGGCTTTAGCCGGGGAAGTAGTTGTTTTCTGTTAGACATTCACAAAAAATAACTTCATTTTAGTCGTGGATTTTTCAATTCACAGAAAAATCTTTCTATCAATATTCAATTGAGAATGTTTCCCTTTTCAACATGAATACCTCACAAGAGGTTATCTTGACGATGGAAGATAGTGACTAAAGTTTATCTTTCAGTCGCAGATGATTCCACATCTGATTTTATGAACATCCTGTTTATATTTTCAACAAATCAATAAACTATCAACATTTGCACATTAAAATAGAAGGTGAAAATCTGGAATGGGTAAAGGAATTTAAATATCTAGGTTTTATGATAGATGATAGATTGAGTTTTAAAAGTCACTGCGATTACATCTGTAAAAAAATATCAAAAAAGTTATTCTTTCTATCTAGAGTATCCCATAACATGTCTCTCTTTTCCAAAATAACCATCTATAGGACAATAATACAACCCCACTTTGATTATTGTGCTAGCTTACTGTACCTTTTGGACAAGAACTGTTTAATGACCTTACAAAAACTTCAAAATAGGGGTATGAGAATCATTCTGCAATGCAATAAATATGTTCCAATTGATCAGATGTTACGAACTTTGAACTGGCATAACGTAAACAAACGACTGTTTTTCATGACAATGGTGCTCATTTATAAAATAACAAAAAAGTTAGTTCCAAGTTATCTTAGTTCATTAATTACGTATAATAATGGATCATTCTCCCAAAACATTATTCTTCAAGGGCTTAAATGATTTCAATAACCTCTCAAATGAAGTGAAAAATTCACCGTCTTTAAACACATTCAAAACTCGTTTAAATGAATTCATTTCACCACTGTACATGTGAAAATATGAATTATGGAAGGCATGTGTATGAGTGGATGTGCGTGTGTGTGCTATGCTACCCATGTATACTGAGTGTACATGAGTATAATATATATTAACTCAATCTCTGATGATTGTGACACTATAGGTGTATTTTTGTATATTTTTTTATATTTTTATGTTTTTTTCTTTATATTTTTTCTTTTTCTTTATATTCTAGTATTTTCTTTTGTTTAGCATTAAATATTTTTATTACTAATTACAAATATTAGAAATGTATGTAAATTAGGATGTTTCCTATTTCAAAAAATAAAGATTTCATTTCATTTCAAAAACATTGTGAATGAACTAAAAAAAAAAAAATGAAACGCACCCTTTATCTAAATGAAAGGTAATATTGAACAATTGAGTTCATCAGAATGTTACCCTATCTTTTATTCAATGGGCAGTAGCAATTAATTCTTTTTTTTGTAATCAAAAACAATCTGTCAATTGTTTTCAGTATAGGGGTATACTCGAAAATAAAATAAAAAATTTTTTCGCCTACAATAGACTGAAACTATGATATCTCAACAAAATATAACTTGTTGGTTTTGAAATAGTGCTGGAAAAAAAATCCGGAAAAATGATTTTTTTGACAAGGCCCCGTATACACCCTAATGTACTATCATCAATAAGATTATAATTGAACATGTTTATGAGTTCCGATCGATACATTTTCATCCTTACTTTGTCTTATTTCGACTAAAAAAACAGTTTTTTTCTTTGTCAATCCTACGAACTTTGGCCGCTTAGATCTCAGAAAACTAAACATTCAAAATCATTTGAACTCACACTTTTTTCTAATGACCCTAAACATAATAAAATTTCAGCCAATTCGACCGAGAGCCAATTTCTTCTTTGGAACTAAAAAAACAAAAATGACTTAAATTACTCAGACTTTTGTATGAAGTAGAAGTACAAGTATTTATTTCATTACAATATACAATAGAATTAGTAGAACGTCATAAACAAAACATGGAAAAGATATAAATGTGTAAATAAACATAGCATAATAATATAATTAAAATTGTGAATAACTCCTGTGTAGAGTGTCCATCACATACAGTCAAATTCATTCTTGTTTAAAACAAGATACTCATTGACATTATAGAAACAATTTTTTAGTAAAAAAGTTTTCTTAATCCTAGAAGGTAGTCTGTTATACAAGTGCAGGTTGAGAGAATTTTTTTGCGACATCTGTAGTCTGAATCTAGGAGTTGAGATTAGATCAGCATGGCGAGTGGTATAATAGTGGACTTCAGATTGGGCTGAGTATTTATTCTTAGTTTCATGAATTTCAAGTAAACATGAGTTTATAAATAAAGTAGGAAAAGGCATTATTTGGAAACTGATGAAAAGAGGGCGGAAATGATCACGATGATGAACACCCCCATGACTCTGATAACTCTCTTTTGGAGAATAAATGCCTTATGAGAGTGGCACGAATCACCCCAAAGAAGAATTCCATAAGACAAATGGAATAAACCAAAATAAAACATTTGGAACGTGAACACTGACGAAATTTTTCAAACGTCAATCAGAAAAGGGATTCTCTAGACAGTTTCTTCGATAATATACCGATATGTGGGCCTCAGTTGAGGTATGATGTAAGAACATCATTTAGAACAACAAACACATGAGATCTATACTAACACACACACACAAAACCAAAAATCGACGAAGAAAGTATCAAAAACTGTGTTTACAACATACCTTGATCGTGTGGTGATAGTTATATAGGTGAACCGTCAAGACCATTAGAAGTGCGCCAACACATCAGAAATCGACAAATAACCGAATCAAAAATTGCAGAACATATCCTCACATCCAATGGCGATCATACGATTGAATGGAATAGGACGAAAATCTTGATGAAAGAACCACATCAAGAAAGGAGAAAATTGAAAGAACGGCCTTTCCAATAACAACTGCTTTTCAACAAATTTTGTTGAAATTGACCATACATGGATACCTCTAATTAGAGAAGAAATGAGAAATGGCAGAATGCTAATAAACTGATCTGAACAACACCCCATATATCAAATGAGCAAATACATCACTTTCATTTTTTTTGGCAGATCTCAATCGACATCCGTTATTTGAAAAAGCTACAAAGACTCTACAAGATAAAAAAACAAATTATTCAAACTATTAAACGGGATTTTGAGAACGGGGGCAGATATAGTCCCCTTTCCTATATAGAAGTATCTTTTGCATTTTTACTATTTTTTGATAGGCAAATTCAAAATACGGCAAGTTACTGACTAATTGAATAATTTTTCTTTAGGAAATATAATTTGGTGAACGCAGTAATTTATCGGGATGAACTAATTATTTTGCCTTTTCTAGACTTGTAAAGATTTTCCTGATTATATTTTCATTCAATACTTGTTTGGATTTGAAATTTACACTCTCTTGAAGACATTCTAAAACAAATCAAACGCCTAGCAATTTTTCAAATACGACTTCAACGAATGACACTAGATATTACGAACAAAACTTTTTGTGGGAATATTTAAAAAACTGGAAGTAGAAAATACGTTCATATGTTTTTGTTATGAGGGGGTAGACATAAAACGAATTCGGTATAATTTATCTTTGGGTAAAAACACCTTTTTTTGTAAACCAGTGTTATTGCTACTACGAATTAAAATATTTGTGAGGCCTCATTGGATTTCTGTTGACATCCGGAAAAAGTTCAGACTCGCACATAAACAGTTGCAAAAGTTATAAACAATTGAATATTCCAAAAAAGGAGTCTAGTTTTTTGCAAAAAACTATTAACGTTAGAGAAATTTAAAAAAGTTCTTAGAAAGGAGAAAATTCCCGAAAAAAATGTCGACTCCGGAACTATATATCTGCCTTGAAACGGCCGTTTCACATATTTTTTATACTATAAATATTAATTTAAAAATTATGTATTAGCTAGACGCTTTACGGAAAAAAATCCGGAGTTTTTTTACAGTTTTCAAAAATGGGCTTATTGTTAATTAACTAATTTTTTAAGTTCTCGTTTACATTCCAAGTCGGATAAATGTTAAACAGAAGCTCCCAAAATTATTAATTAATGAGATTATCAATTTCCGGCATTTTTAATTGTTATAATTAATCTATTAATTATGAATTATTTGAGCAACAACAAATTAAAAAAGGAGTCCATTTTTTAATAAATTTATTTTTATTACTGTTTTAAGACATAAAAAAGCTGTTACGTACTATTCGATTTAAATTTTTTGTGCCATTTGTTTAAACAATGGCCCAACTAAAGATCGTCGGTGAATTTACAAAGGGGCGAATATAGATTTGAACAATTTCTGAGGAGATAAAATTTGAGGTTTACTGGTTTTTCATGTTGTCACTATCGGAAGAAAAGTAGGTCCATTTCATTTAATTTTTCTGAACATCGGAAGATAATAAAAATTTTATTGTGGGAGGAGTGATTTTGAAATAAACGATATGTGATTTATTAAGATTTTCATTTTACCCAATGAGCTTAAGAATAAAATACAAACAAAAATGTAATGCAGTTTCAGTCAAATATCTAAAACAAAAATAATTATATATAGCAAATGAATTGTTCTGAGAGAAAGATACAAATAGATCATCATTTATTGAAATGGGGAAGATTTCGATAGAATGTTTGGTATTCTTCAATCCGAATGACGGGAGTCGATCCTGCAGAAAGTGACATGAGAGATGAATTATTTTTCAATGGCAGCTTGAACCGAGCATTTTTGAGTTTTTTAACCTTTCGTTTTCGATATATCCACATTTCTTTGTAAGGAGATCGTCTGAAATGTTCCTTCCATGTGACTATTTTTGTAATAGATTTTGTTAGTCGACTTCCTATCTACCATTATAGCAGACATTTTTATCCAATTTAACGTTTCATCGTCAGGCTTCATTTCACCAGATTGACGAACACGTAAAATTCTCAGATCTCGGGAAAGTCTTGAAGTCTAGAAAATCACTAAATGTCTTTCATGAACAATGTATACTTTATGATCGGGATTATTTGACTGGATATGAAAATATCCCCAGCCTGTTTTACTGCTGCACTATCTGCCGAATCGCCCCCATTTTGGCAGAGGCATGCCTCAAAAAAATGTAGAGTCATGTTTTTTATATTTTTGCTCTCATTGAAATAAAAGTAATAGTTAAAAAAAATAAAAAAACACGCTTTTATAAGTAAACCACACTAAAAAGTAGGAAATAAATAATAGTTTAAAAAAGAAAAACACGCTTTAATAGAAAACCAGACTAAAAAAATATAAAATAAGAAACAAATGTATTTTATTTAAAAAAAAAGCGTGGGGTGCATGGTATCAATAATTATATAGTACATTACACACCTAGGGCAGGCGATACCATGCACCCCACGATTTTTTAAATTTTTTTTTTATTTTCCATTTTTTTAGTCTGGTTTTCTATAAAAGCGTGTTTTTTAGTTTTTCTAAACTATTATTTTTTCATTTACAGACCTAGGTCCATAAAAGCGAGTTACTACGCCTTTGATACATTAATAACCATTAATATACAGCTTAGAAAGAAAAAACCAGCTCAAACTGAACTGAACCTTCGTCCCGATTCTTGGTAACAATGACTCGTCTGGTTGGCATCACTTGTTAATGATCAAATGGAAGACTTAGGAGAAAAACAGATTGAGAACAAAGCAAAATTCAATTTCAGTTATTATTTTACGATAATATGCTTAGTAATGCATTGGAAGGCGGGGAAGGGGCGGCGAGCGGGGAGTACCTCACAACAGCCTCTCCATCAAATCGATTTCGTGCGATGCAGAATATTCCGCGTAGCGAGGCAAAGGCAGCATCAGCAGACTGGAGCCTCGATTCTGCATGCATACACTCTTCCTGGTTTATTGTATTTCGATGTCCCCACTCGCCGGCACTCGGTAGGTTGTCAGACGCTGTTGCTATGTCGTTGTCATTGGGCCGCCGCCGCCGCCACCACAGAGAAAGATGTTGAAAGTCGAAGTGGGCCGTTGAAATGGTTCGATACCAACTAATAACCATATAAGCGGCATTCCGATACTGTGTGACCGACTCAGAGCGTACATGGGGATATTGAAACATATCGGGTGTGCCAGAATTATAGCAGAATATTCGAGATTCGAGCTAATATTTTTGTTGTGGTTCTCTCCAACTCCTATTAGACCAATCAGTAGAGACTTTCAGTTCTATTGGGAATTCAAAATTTGATGCCAGCGCCAGTGTGGCGAAAATGCAAACCAGACATAAGTACAGGGTGTTTCATAATTGAATGCTGATCCTGAAGAGCGATAATGATTTTAAGAAAAATTCTTCATGTGAACATAGGTCCACAACCGCTTTATTTCTGAGATACAGGATGTTGAAATATAACAAAAAAATCAGTTCTTCCCCGATATCTCTGAAACCGCTCTGGCTTTTTTTTTCAATTTTGGTATATCAAAATGGCATAAAAATACATTTTTTCCATATAAAGGATTTCTTATTTTTCATCAGTGGCGTCCCTGTTAACATGCCCTGCCATATTTTTGATCAAAATAATGATACGCCACTGTCTTTTTTCCAAATAAATGATATTTTTGTAATTGTCCTCTATCTTCTCATAAAAATGGTCTCTTGCCTTTTTTTCGTCCGGCGTACGGTTTTTGAGTTAGAAAATAAAATGCATTCATTTGATACGAAATCAGCTGTTGAAGAGTAGTAGGATTATCTTGTGGGCCAGAAACATCTAGTATGCTAAGAACACATTTCGTTGTTTTCAACATAAACAATTTTGACACTTCTTTAGCTAGATACGTGATATTATTTACGTTATGAAAACTTGTTTATTAAAAAAAACATGGTACCTAAATTTTTCAAATACAGAATTAGCATCCATGCATTACTTGTATGGACTTGCTGACGGGTACGCATATGAAGCCAGGCGACTGTATCAAGAGCGCTTCCCAAATGCTCGAACGATTTCAAACACCCACAGAAGGTTATGTGAAACAGGAAGTTTTGAGCCAAATCATCACGTGAAAGGAGCACATCGGACTGCAAGAACTCCAGCAATTGAGGTAGCTGTTTTAAATTCAGTTGACGAAAATCCTGAAATAAGTACGAGGCAAGTTGCCAATAATTTGAATATCGCCCATATTCTAGTATTCTTCACGATTATTCATTATATCCCTATCACATTCAACGGGTCCAGGCTCTGCTTCCTCGAGACTTTCCATTACGAGTGAATGTCTGCCAATGGTTTCTCCTAAAAGTTACCGAAAATCCTTTATTTGACAGGGAAATTTTATTCACGGACGAAGTTAGTGTTACTAAAAACAGGATCAGAAATTTTCAGTAGTAATATCCCTAGAACATTGATAATAGACGAGATAATTTTATGACAATCGAAAGCACGAAGGCTGAGGGCTGTTACCAAGCAACGAGCTTGAGAAATTTGTCATAAAATTATGAGGCATTTGTCAATGTCCAAGGGATATTCGGCGGAAAATTTTTTGACAAAAAACTCAACACAATGAAACATTTATTTATTTATTGAAAGTACAGTTAGTGAAAGTACAATTATTAAAATTTAACTTAACATTAGATTCGTTGCTGTTCTCTACTATACAGGGTGTTTCCTAACTACGGTACAAAACTCCAGGGGGTGATTCGTTAGGTCATTTGACAAAAAAAAGTTTCTATGAACATATCCGGAGTTGCTTCGTTTCTGAGATACAGGGCGTTGAAGTGTTAAAAAAAAGGTATTTATAAAATATCCTGAATATCCTGAAACCGATTTGGTTGAAATGTGGTACAGCTATTTGAAGTAATAAGGCAATTATTTGGCCCCAAGTAGGTCCAGTGGCGACTCAGTGGGCACCACAGCCAACAATACAGGGAAAATAAATTTTTTCTCCTTTTCAGTGCATTTGAATATAAGCGTGGGTTCTAAAAAGTTTTTTATAAGCGTGGTAAAAATACAACTTCCTGGCCTACTGTGTGTTTTTTCATATTTAGCTTAGTTTTCGAGAACAAAAAAAATGAAGGCACTCTACAATCATGATTACCTGCTATGGAGGTACTTACTTCAACGCCCTGTATCTCAGAAACGAAGCAACTCCGGACATATGTTCATAGGGACTTTTTTTTGTCAAATGACCTAACGAAACACCCCCTGAACTTTCGTACCGTAGTTACCCTGTATATATCTTGGGTTCTAGTTTGAGAAAAAAAACTTCAAATAAACATATGTCCTGTGCTGAAGTTTATTTTTTTTTTATGATACCTTCTGTATGACCATATATATTTTTGTGAAACGTAGTAAGCATCTTCAATGCATCAAAAGGTATTTTCTGCTGTGCAACATATTTTTTTATACTTGCCAGCGTTTGTGCGGGATTTGCAATGAATCATTTTAAAGAGAAAAGTGAAACGCCACTGCTTTTTCTTAAACTGAAATTTTTGAAATCCTCATTCCTTTCCGAAAAATCTGTCTCTTGATTTTTTCGCATAAAAAAAAAAAATTCATTCATTGCATCTCACAGACCTCTTACGGGAAAAACTATTTATGTAACTTTAAAAAAAAGTATTTAAAAGAATAATTTTTAAACAGTAAAATTATAAAATTAAAGTAATCTAAATACATTTTGGAAGGCTTACACCAAATTACCCTTATTGACCGCCCAATCTTTTAGTATCAACGCCAATTCTTCTGAGCTTCTATGTTCATTTAATTTATATTCTCGTTCAAAGCAAAATTCCATAAATATTCCCCAAAATATATTTGTGACTGTAGGTATTTGACTGTATTTATGTAGGTATAGGATATTTAGGTATATGTTAGGTATATGTAGGTATATGACTGTATTTCTGAGGATTTTTTCTTTTATTAGCGCATTTATACTTTGAACATTCGCATTGCCAAAACGTGACATTTTGAATTTTATTTGGAATGAAGTTGTCAAACTCAATCGTGTTGTCATAGTGATTGATAATTGCACTGAATGCAATTATCAGTGTAATGTTGACATGATTGGGTGAAATTGTAATTATAATTAGTGGAAATGAGAATATAATTAAATTGTAATTAAAGTTTGTCCCTTAATTATTTTTTAATTTTAGGAATCGGTTGTAAGTATTATTGAATAGATAGATTCAATTGATGAAAAAAATGATTAAATATAATGTAATATTTGATAACAAATGAAAATAATTAATAATTATTTATTTATCAATCAATAATTAATAAACTTTAAACGTGTTTTGACCGGGACTATACCGGTTGACCTTACATTATGCTCTAACCGCGCGCTCTCCGCCCTCTATCTCGAAAACGATACAACGTATTAAAAAAAATTTTGAAACAAAAGTTGTAGGGAATTTAATTCTCTACAATATTGATAATAAATACAAATAGCGACAAACCCATAGGAAATGAGATATTTGCAAAAAATATGCAAAAAATCGATTTTTGTGACCTTTGACCTCAAATTTTAATAGACGCGTACACCCTAGCAAATTTAGGTTTTGAGACATCTTTTAGAATGCCAAAATACAAGTTTATACAAATATTCAGCTGGGTATCTCAAATTCCGAGGTGAACTTACTAAGATGACTGGACTAATACGGACAATACTGAGTAAAATCGTATCCCAAAATCTGTCACTATTCCACGGTCTATATCTGTAGTGTTTCGATTTTCCTCTATATGAAGAAGCAAAAATTCGTGTAAACGGTCATCTGAAATATAAAAGAGACATTTGTCGGATAAATCAACAAGGTACGCCAAATTTCAGACAAATTATTCTATCCAGTTCTAAGGCCATGAGAAGGAAAAAATGCCGTCTAGACTGGCTCGAATCGAAAATAGACTTGGCAACAGCTGAATAAATAAATTACTTTGGAAATAAATTCACACAATTTTGCCGAGTATTTGAAATTCGTACTTCCTGGAACGAAAAAAGATCGTCTGAGACTTCATGAATCGAGTTGAAATGCTGACATTCCAAGCGTACTAAGAATCCAACCATCCGTTTTTACCAGGTGATTGCGAAATTAGAATAGAATTACGTGTGTTGATTTGTATTTTATTTGTTTTTCGGTATTATGGAAAGTCAATACTGTCAGTTCGAAATAATTTTTCCACACTTTTAGTGATCTTGAAAATAATTGCTGGAACATGAGGAATTTAAAATGTTTGGACTAGTGACAGTTCGGTAAGAAAAATATATATTTATCTTTGAGATTGAGACGCCGAGTTCAACCTTGACTAAAAAAGTTTAATTGCAATTTATTTTCTGTTTATTTTTTCCTCGATAATACCACTCCTATTTCAGTTAGGGTTTATTTGCATTGATTGTTTTTATAGCGAAAACGGCTTTACTTAATTTCAGCTTTTATATAATGGTGTTATGTAATAAGTGTCCGATTGATTTGTTGAAAATATAAACAGGATGTTCATAAAATCAGATGTGGAATCATCTGCGACTGAAAGATAAACCTTAGTCACTATCTTCCATCGTCAAGATAACCTCTTGTGGGGTATTCATGTTGAAAAGGGAAACATTCTCAATTGAATATTGATAGAAAGATTTTTCTGTGAATTGAAAAATCCACGATTAGAATGAAGTTATTTTTTGTGTCTCTCCAAAAGAAATGATTCTAACTTTTTCCATCTTTGCAAAGTGAGATTGCTTCTTGAAAATGTGTTTCCCATTTCTTCCGGTCTTCCTGATGATCGTGGAAGCGTGAAATAGATTTTCGTCGACAAAAATGTATTGAAGACCTGTTGATCGTGGAATTTTATTCACAGATGTAGTTCAATGTCCAGCGTGGCTTTAGCCGGGGAAGCAGTTGTTTTCTGTTAGACATTCACAAAAAATAACTTCATTTTAATCGTGGATTTTTCAATTCACAGAAAAATATTTCTATCAATATTCAATTGAGAATGTTTCCCTTTTCAACATGAATACCCCACAAGAGGTTATCTTGACGATGGAAGATAGTGACTAAGTTTATCTTTCAGCATTGAATTTTATGAACATCCTGTTTATATTGTCAACAAATCAATCTATCATACCCCATGACAGGTTTTAATGTCAGAAAACACTAATTTCAAAGTGTCTCTCCAAAAGAAATGATTCTAACTTTTTCCATCTTTGCAAAGTGAGATTGTTTCTTGAAAATGTGTTTCCCATTTCTTCCGGTCTTCCTGATGATCGTGGAAGCGTGAAATAGATTTTCGTCGACAAAAATGTATTGAAGACCTAGTGAATGCGATGTCTCTCCTGCGTCAATGTTACGAATGATTTCTGGTGAGTACTCTCTTTTGGAAAACATTCTTCTTTGCCTCATTCATCTTTATGAGTTCTTAATTAAGACTGGAATAGAAAATCAAATAACTATCTGAATGAAAATGCCTTTTCAGATCTGATAGATAGATAGATATCAGATGTAGTTCAATGTCCAGCGTGGCTTTAGCCGGGGAAGTAGTTGTTTTCCGTTAGACATTCACAAAAAATAACTTCATTTTAATCGTGGATTTTTCAATTCACAGAAAAATATTTCTATCAATATTCAATTGAGAATGTTTCCCTTTTCAAAGTGTCCGATATTTTACAGGACCATTCCTCAGTTATTTATAAGGTGAAAACTGCATACAAGCATGGGTCCGAAGGGCCTTCATTTTTTATATACAGGGTGTTGGAAATTTTTTTTTTATTTTGGTTTTTCGTAAATAATTTTTAAAATAATATGGGGATTTCTAATATGAGAAATTTAAATTTGATCTTAGTTTGGCACTTAATTGTAGGGGTCGCCGCCAACAGGTCTTTGTCTCTTTTGGGAAGTCACAACTTTGTCGTGCATGTATGTATCACATTTTCTAGAAGAAAAATCGATTCCTCTATCAGTTTTACGTGAAATGGGTATGCTTTTCAAAAGGCGCTACAAGCAGCCGTTTTCGAGATATTTTTATTTGAATTGATCGATGTATGTGTTTAAAATTTTTTTCTTTTACATGTTTTGTAATTGTCAGTATGTAGATAAGATACAGAGAATACAATGATAAAAATAAATAAATAAGTAAATAAATGTGAAAATAAAATAAAATGAAACAGAGGGATTACATTACACAGAATCGACATAGAAACATTTCAAAAGCTGATTTTTAATCAACAATATACAACGGAACACTAGATATAAATCAAAATCGAAATCACAATAAATGTTCGAAATATCCACCTCCAGCCTGTATGCACGCATCCAATCTCATTGATTCGCGGACTCTTTGAAAAATTCCTGGAATATTTTGAATCGTTCTACACGAGTTAATTATTCGATTACTTAATTCTTCTTCATTTTTGATAGGTGTCTGGTAAATTAAGGATTTTAGATGTCCCCACAGGAAAAAATCCAAACTGTTAAGGTCTGCTGACCTAGGGGGCCATGGTTGAGACCCTCCCCGACCTATCCAACGGTTGCCAATAGTTTGATCTAAAATTTCTCGCGCTTGGATGCTAAAATGTTCCAGGGTACCGTCATGCGTAAACTACATTTCATTTCGTAGTCTAAGCGGCACATATTCCAGAAAAATAGGCAAATCTTCTTCAAGAAAATGACGATATCTCTCTCCGTTTAATCTTCCCTGGATAAAGAATGGACCTATAAAATAATCTCCAAGGGTTCCTGCCCACACGTTAAGAGAGAACTGTTCTTGAAAATGTGATTTCCCCTGACCACAAATGATTGTTGTCGGCAAACAGGATTTGACTTTCAAATAAAGGATTTTGAATAAGGCTTTGGAGAAACCAACGACAGAAGTTGTTACGTAACGGAAAGTCACGAGGGAGTAGTGCCTGAACTCTTTGAATATGGTAAGGATTATCAATTAAAATTTTCCATGCCAGAACATGATAAATTTTAACGTCAGCGCTATTTTTCTGGAGTTTGTTTCCGGGTGTTCTCCTACCAGATTAAGAACTGCTTCCTCGGGTTCTGGGGTTCTTACCGTCTGATGTGCACCCGACAGATGACTAGCTTTCTCAAAACTTCCTGTTTCTCTTAACCGAGCGTGAATTCTTGAAAACGTTTTTGAAGTAGGAGTTGTGCGCTCCTGATAGAAACGTCTAGCCTCATTTGCATTTCCGTTACCAAGTCCGTATGTAAAATGTATGTCAGCATACTCTGCATTGGTGAAGTATACCATTTTTTAACAAATAATCACAATAATAATAAATATAAAAACTTTTTAACAAAAAATTGAACCGACGAAATACGGAACTGAAAAGTAAAAAATAAAATAAACCTTCTTAGTCTCAGTAACTAAGCTCCTGAACTAATGTAAGTAACCAATTTTGAGTCGGCGCCAAACAAACAAGCAAATGAATTAGGTAAGGCGTAAAATGATGGCATCGAGTTGCGCGGTGACATTCTGATAATTTTTTTGAAGTAATTTAATGATGTTCGTTGATTGTTTGTTTGGCGCCGACTCAAAATTAGTTACTTACATTAGTTTAGGAGCATAGTTACTGAGACTAAGAAGGTTTATTTTATTTTTTACTTTTCAGTTCCGTATTTCGTCGGTTTAATTTTTTGTTAAAAAGTTTTTATTTTTAAATTTTTTATAGCTAAAATACTTACTTACCCACCTTACTTCAACTATTACCAGTTAAATAATATGATTATCTACTTTTACTATTTGTTGTAATATAAATTATTTTTGTTGTTCTGGTTAGTTTATTTCATTACTTTGTATATCATTCCATCCTCTCATAGAATATAATGGTTTTGACGGATGTGGAACAGAAATAATGTCAGTAGCGATCTGTCATTGTCAACTACGTATGTGTGTGCCAATGTTCATAAGTGAAAAATCAATTATCTACCCGCAAGGGTATATAATTCCATTCGAAATCTAAATATAAGGTATACCCTATCTATTAAAAAAAGAATCATCCAAATCGAAGAACCCAGTACAAAGTTATGCCTGATAGAATCGGTTAACGGACCAGAATTCAGAGGGTGAGTGATCAATATCCTTCATTTTGCTACCCTTAGGGGTGGTTTTCATCTTTTAAATTCAAATGGGACCACCTTCGAAGTACACCCTATCCACTGAAAAAAGAATTATCGGAATCGGACGCCTCAGTGAAAAATTATGCGTGATCATACATAAAAAAAATGATGGAAAAATAAATATACGGGTCGACTAGAGAACCTCCTCCTTTTTGGTTTCGTCGGTTGAAAACTATTTAACTATGCGTTAAGATATTATTTTTGACACGACAGCACAAAAAAAACATTGGAATAAACTTACTAGCTACTCGATACTTTTATTTTCAAAGAGTTCGCGAATCAATGATAAGAAGATTGGATGCATCGATTAATTCAAATCAAAATATCTCGAAAACGGCTGCTTGTACCTACTTTTGAAAAGCATACCTTTTTCACGTAAAAATGATGGAGGAATCGATTTTTCTTCTAGAAAATGTGATTCGTACATGTACGACAAAGTTGCGACTCCCCAAAAGAGACCTGTAGGCGGCGCCCCCTTCAATTAAGATCAAATTTGAATTTCTCATATTAAAAATTCCCCAAATACCAATTTTCGTCCAAATATCGACATTTGTATACAGTGCTAGTCAGAAGTCCTCTCCCCCCCTCGTATCTTTTGAACGGGTATACTTATAATAATGAAATTTGGAGGGTGGAAATAAACGGATGTAGGCTTCTCAACTGGTCATAACAGGTGACGCAATAGTCTTAAATGACGTCACAAGGCCACTGTGACCAATAATTTTAAATGGGACCCTATGGCAAGTGACAGCTCGTTTGAAAGGTATTGAAGATACCTATTCAGTCATACCAATTTTGTTTGGGTTTCGGCTGATTTTGATTGATAAATTGAAGAAATACGAAAATTATAGTTTCGCATTCAATTAATAAAGATTTAAGAACCAGTTCTTATAATAAGTGTTCAAAATGTGCTCCATCTACTTCCTGGCAGTAATGCATCCTATTGCTAAACTCTTGTCGTACTCGTCCCAGTGTGTCAGCGGAAATTGCCCTACATTCTTCAACAATTCGTTGTTTCAGAATGGCAATACTGTCAGGTGCTGTAGCGTAAACCTTAGATTTCAAGTACCCCCATAGAAAAAAATCTAATGGTGTAAGGTCCGGTGACCGAGCTGGCCATTCGATCGAACCTCGTCGTCCAATCCATCTACCACGATATTCTTCATCTAGGTAACGTCTCACTGCACCGTAATAGTGTGCAGGAGCACCATCTTGTTGAAACGTTATTTCCAAGTTGTCGAATTCATCTGGATTATCTTCTAGAATTTCAAGAATTAACGCCTCAATATCATTTTGTAACATCTCCAGATACAATTCACCGGTTAAGTTAGCATTGAGAAAAAGAGGCCCAGTGGTTTTCCAAAATACCTGCCCAAACATTTACTTTTTCTGGAAATTGAGATGTGAGGATTTGTGTCACTCCAATACCTCACATTTTGAGTGTTAACATTTCCATTGAGAAAGAAAGTACTTTCGTCACTAAAACAAATTGTCTGTATGTAGCCTGGTTGTTGGTTCATTTTATTGGACATAGTTTCACAGAATTCTAGTCTTCGGTCGGGGTCATCATCTGAAAGTTGGTGCACCATTTTTAATTTGTATGGATGAAATTTGTTTTTAGCCAACACCCTATGTACTGTCCTTTGACTGACTTCACAGATAGACGCAACTCGGGCTGTGGAAGAAGTAGGGTTTACTACCATTTCTCCAATTATGTCAATTTTTTTGTCATCACTAATTGTTGGTCGACCAGATCGTTTGGCATCTTGAACACTACCTGATGCTTCAAACTTCCGAAGAAGCTCCCTCAAATAAACCCTCGATATAGGGCGATCGGGGTACCTCTCATTAAACATTCGTTCCGCTGCATGGAAATTGTTTCTACATTCACCAATTATTAAGATAGCTGCTACTTTGTCGGCTACAGTACGTACCATTTTGCCTATGTAAACACTTAAACGTCTCGTTAAACAATAGCTTAGGTAAATTTTCAAGGTATAAACACTTTTGACAAGTAGAGAATTCAAAAACGTCAACCTTTTTGACAATTAACCAGAGGCGTACTTTAAAATCTTTATTAATTAAATGCGAAACTATAATTTTCGTATTTCTTCAATTTATCAATCAAAATCAGCCGAAACCCAAACAAAATTGGTATGACTGAATAGGTATTTTCAATACCTTTCAAACGAGCTGTCACTTGCCATAGGGTCCCATTTAAAATTATTGGTCACAGTAGCCTTGTGACGTCATTTATGACTATTGCGTCACCTGTTATGACCAGTTGAGAAGCCTACATCCGTTTATTTCCACCCTCCAAATTTCATTATTATAAGTATACCCGTTCAAAAGATACGAGGGGGGGAGGGGACTTTTGACTAGCACTGTATAAAAAATGAAGGCCTTGCGGACCCATGCTTTTATGAACTTTTCACCTTATCAATAACTGAGGAATCGTCCTGTAAAACAACACCCTGTATATTATGTTTAGACCAATTAAGGTTATTATAACTTTTTTTTCTCCAAACGATTTGGTTGGAATTTGGATCCATGTTATTGAAGAAAAACTATTGCTTTTTCGCCAACGTTTCGAACTTTAATAAATTCATCATCAGGGCTCAAAAATTAGTTTTCCGAATACAGTAAACAATAATAAATAAAAAACAGTCTAGATACGTGAATAACGAATATTTCCGGCACAACAGATTCCACATTTAGCTCGAGACAAATTAAAACTTATAACTATTGCTACTTGGAAACTTTGAAATATTATCTTTCTTCTACATTAAAAACCCAGTCCTAAGTGGTTTTTGTAATGATTGAAAAAGAGGCCCTCGAGTTTTAGTTAGGTTAGAGGAATAATTTGTTTGCGGGAACCCAATTTATAACACCGTTAATAGTTTTGTGTCAGGACTGTCAAAGACTGAATTTCGGAGTGATGGACAATTGTATTTGTATCATCAGCAACCAGTGAAAATAATATCCTGCCAAATTAACATAACGTCATTGGCGTAAACGAAGAATTACGTGGTCCTAAGTATAGAGCCTTGTGGGTCCCCTCTTTTTATATTTGCCAAGTTCCCAGTATGTTGAAAAGGGAAACATTCTCAATTAAATATTGATAGACATATTTTTCTGTTAATTGAAAAATCCACGATAAAAATGAAGTTATTTTTTGTGAATGTCTAACAGAAAACAACTAATTCCCCGGCTAAAGCCACGCTGGACATTGAACTACATCTGATAGATATTCCGAAAAGACCCTAACTCAAAAGAAAAAATCTGAAATTGAAAATTTGCGTTTTCATTCAGATAGTTATTTGATTTTCTATTCCAGTCTTAATTAAGAACTCATGAAGATGAATGAGGCAAAGAAGAATGTTTTCCAAAAAAGAGTACTCACCAGAAATCATTCGTAACATTGATGCAAGAGAGACATAGCATTCACTAGGTCTTCAATACATTTTTGTCGACGAAAATCTATTTCACATGTGATTTTATGAACATCCTGTTCATATTTTCAACAAATATTCCCAGTATGGTTATTTATATTGGCTTCTTTTCCAACTGGCATTCGTCTCCGGCCAAGATACGTTTCGAACTCGAATATTATTGAAGTTCATCCATTAGAAAAATGATATACATATACAGTGTGTCCAATGAAGTCAGCACCATATGGAAAACTTTTTATTATTTGTTTTATGAAAAAAAGTTATTCATGATAAAGAGTTCTGCATGGCCTAAAACCCAGAATGAACTAATCAGACACTTTTTTTTTGCATTTGTTTACGAGGTTTGTTGAAAAATTTAAATTTTGCTCACGAGTAAAGTACCTGTATTTTTTACAATATCGACAATCTTTATGAGGAAAAGTTAATCGTAATTGAAAACTGCGGTCAGATATCCAATATTATCTACTTACCATGAAAAAACGACCTTCAATAATTTTTTGTTAAAAATAAATTTATTTTTGCAAATCAAAACATTGTTGTATTTGAAAGAAGTAGTCCATCCTCAAAGTGGAGTAGTAGAATATTTGTCAAATCGCCGTTGAATTTTCCCAATTTTCTTCATTTAAATAATAATATAATAATAATAATAATTTTTATTCACCGTTTTTGATACACTTGGTATATATGGTAAGTCAGTTTTAAGAAACCTAGGTAAAAATACAAAAAAATAAAAACGAGCACAGGTTTACCTATATATATATATATATATATATATATATATATATATATATATATATATATATACAAATACACATATATACTCACATACATAAAAGGTATGCGATCATTTTACAACATTCACAAAATTGATCCTAATTAAAATTGGGAACACAGTTATTGAAATTATTTGTGAGATTGTCAGTTAGGAAATCTTGATAACTATAATAGCATTTCTCTAAAATAATTTTTTTAATACATTCATGGAATATATTATCACTTCTGATTCTTTTGACTACATTTGCTAACTTATTGAAGCAAGTAATGGCATTATAATGAGGGGATTTTTTATAATTTGACATTTGATGTTGTGGGATTCTCAAAAGATCACCATTTCTTGTATTATGACTGCGTTCTGTAGCAGTGTTCTCATATAATTTGGGGTTTTGCCTGACAAACATGATACATTTGAGGATGAAGATAGAAGAGGCTGTCAATATTTTTTTATCTATAAAAACGGGCCGACAGCTATCTCGCAAGTCCATATTGAAGATTAGCCTTATGACGCGTTTCTGCGCTGAGAAAATTCTGGAAAAATCCCTTGTCCTGCCCCAGGCCATAACATTTAAACTTAGATGAGAATAGACCATGGCATAATATATGTTGAGTAAGCCAGGTTCATCCAAACTAGATTTCAACTGCTTTATGGCATAGTATGCTTTATTCAAGTTGGCACAAATATGATCCACTTGTTTTTCCCAATTTAAATTGTCGTCTAGGTAGGTACCTAAAAATTTATTTCTTCAGAATCTTGAATATCATAGTTTGTGCATAGACCATTTGGAATATTCCGTCTGAAGTGAAAATTAACACTGATCGATTTTGAAGTATTCAGAATGAGCTTATTTCTGTGGCACCAGGTGCTGAACTGATCAATAATGCGTTCTGATTTGCTGATGAGTTGCTCAGCGTTTTCACCCGATATAGTTATCGTAGTATCATCAGCAAACATTGTAACATAGCCTTCCATTATGTGTTGAGGAAGATCGTTGACATAGAGGAGAAACAGTAACGGTCCTAGAACAGAACCCTGTGGCACACCGAGTTTAACAGTTTTTGACTCAGATGACAATCCATTGCAGATTACGACCATATCTCTATTTGTCATATAGGATTCTATCCAATTTATCATATTTCGTGGAAACCCGAACATTGATAGTTTATTGATGAGAAATTCAGAGCACACTGTATCAAATGCTTTTGATAAGTCGAAAAATAGTGAGATCACATATTTACTACTATCAATTTCTGTGTATATAAAATTCAGGAGGTTATAGGAAGCTGTTTCTATAGATTTATGTTTCCTGAATCCATGTTGAGACGTGCATAGAAGCTTATTTGTTTCCAAATGATCTATAACTCTGAGGGCTACAACTTTTTCAAATAATTTGGATAAGGAGCAGAGCAAGGATATTTGCCTGTAGTTATCAATCTCGGTGGAATTACCTTTTTTATGTACAGGTATAACGAGTGCTTTTTTCAGAACTTGTGGAAAGTATCCTTGAATTAGAGATTGATTCATTAGGTAGGTTAATGGTACAATAATGGCAGGTAATATTTTCATAATTGTGACGATTGAGAGTTCATCGGAGCCTGCCGATTTTTTATTCTTCATTTCGGATAGGGCTTTTATTATCTCATATTCAGTAATTGGATGGGATTGAAAAGGTTGAATTATAGTTACATTTTTAGTAACAGTACAGGGTAAAGACAAGTTTCGCCCGAAGTGATTTGACATGGAAATTTCTGCTGCATTTGAAAAGTAATCAGCAAATAGTTCTGACACTCCATCTGGGTATGTTTTTAACCCACCATCTTGTTCAAGGGATATTGATTTTTTCAAGTTATTTTTGTTTCTTCCTAGTTCTTCATTAATAATCTTCCATGTCTCTCTAGTTTTGTTTTCTGACTGGTTTATTTTAGAATTAAAATATATTTTTTTTGACAACTTTACATTTTGTTTGAGCTCTCGCAATCTTGATTTATACTGTTCAATCAAGTGTGTTTCAGCTTTTTGGGAGTTAAAGAGAAGCCAGAACATTTCCTTCAATTTTTTACCTTTATCGATGATATCACGAGTTATCCAACTTTTATGGTTGGATTTCATGTAGGTCTGCTTCTTTGGACAGGATACATCGAAGTACCAAAGCAGTATGTTATAAAGATAATTAAAAGCTTCGTCTATTTGTAAATGGTATATTAGAGTCCAATCCTCATAAATTAACCGATTTTGCAATTCAGCAATATTGTCATCACATAAACTAAGTCTCATGTTAGATGAGATTGTATTTTTTTTATTCTCTGAAATATTTTTGTCTTGGTATACCAGGATGTGAGCCAAGTGATCAGCTATATTTGGTTGCACTATATAGCACTCAAATTTTGATTGGGGAAGGCTGGCCACCATGTAATCAATGCATGTTGAACTAGTGTGTGCATTTTTATATGTGAAATAATCTTTTCTGATCCAAAAAATTATTGTTGTATTGTACAATTCACTGAAGATGGGAATATATATTCCAGAAACATGTTTGAATTAAAATAAACAACTTTATACTCGTGGAGATGACTTTGAGTTTTTTCTAACCAAAATATTTATTGTATTGATAAACATGATGATCTTTCGGTTCATTGGTAAGTTATCTAAAAATTTAGAATAATTAATGCATGCATATCATAATAATTCATTTTACAAATGAAAAGTTAAACAGAAGATAACAAAACTAAAAAGTAACATTTATAAATTCTAACTAGCGCTTTGACGTTTGCTATCAAAAATTCATTTGTTTTTTCAGTGCATCCTAGATTAAATGTCAACTTGTACACAAATTTATACTTCATACATCCTCAAGCGGGATTCGAACCCACGACCTTCTCATCTCTAGTCAGACGCTCTAACCAACTGAGCTATTTGTTGACATAGGTACCGCCGCATATTTGTCAATCGCTTTTTCCCATGATTTAATGTTAGTGTTAGAACGATAGAAAAGATCTCGAGTACTTATCAATGAAGACCAGTTAACCTTTCACCCTAACATCGCCATCGACGTTCAGGAAGATGATCTCCAGCCACTGATAAGATTTTGCCAAAAATATAAATAAGTGAAAATTTGCGTTTGTGAAAAAAAAATACATGAAAGGAAATATTGTGCCATATCAAACAAATTATTCAATTAAAGAAAAAACCATCCTTAAGCGGGATTTGTCAGTGCATCCTAGATTAAATGTTGATCTGTTGACACAAATTATCAATACTAATACAGAGAAGAGTTAATAAAAATAACAAAATCTGTTTTTTCATGGTAGATGGATAATATTGGATATCTGCCGTAGTTTTCAATTAGGATCAAGTTTTCCTAATAAAGATTGTCTATATTGTAAAAAATGAAGGTACTTTACTCTTGAGCAAAATTAACATTTTTCGACAAACCTCGTATACAAATGCAGAAAATTGATATCTGATTATTTAATTTTGGGTTATAAGCCATGCAGAAGAATAACTTTTTTTCGTAAAACAAATAATATATAAAGTTTTCCATATGGAGCCGACTTAATTGGGCACACTTTATAACAAATATAAGACATAAATTTAAAAAATACAAAGAACAAAAATCCCATAGAAAAAAGTACTTTTTTCCCGAATCCCAAAACTTTTCTAAAAAACATTTCTTTCCCCAAAAACCTTAATCGGGCAATTACAAACAACAAAAAATGTTTTGTGTTTGATTTGAGTGTTGAAATAAAGTAAAAAAAGATTTTTGTGTGGACACGCCCGTGATTGAACCCGGACCTTGGGATTACGAAGCACACGCTCTCAGGGCCGGATTAAAAGGTGTGGAGGCCCTGGGGCAACAAAGGAGTGGAGGCCCCTAATTATTTTTCAAACAAGTTTTGTTTTATTTATTTATTGCGGAACAAATCAAATTATTTCGACACGAGCATATGTAGGTATAATAAAATACAAGAAATAAATTAAATTACAGCGTAAACAAAGGGATTCTTGCGAGCTTTTTTCGACGAAAAATCATTGATGATTTCGGTCAAATCCAGCATCCGGAGAAAATCATTCTCAATGCTAAGAAGCGATAACTTTGATAGGCGGCTTTGCCTCATCGTAATTTGCCTATTTTTTTCATTTTGGAAAATGAGCGCTTTCCAGTGCAATTTGACATCATCACATTCTCAGTTGTAATATCACAAGAGAGTGAAAATAATTCGACAGATTTTCGAAAACTTGTTGCCAGGCAATAGATAAGAGAGACCAACTGGCTCGAGTGGCTATTGCCAACAAGTTTGAGAAAGAAATCTAGATAATTATTTTCTACTATATCGAACTCTCGTGTGGTATTCTTTAGATTATTTTTTGATGTTACGATCATAAACACATTTCCTTGCAAAATTATATAATGTACTAAACCGGTTTTGATTCATTTCACACTTTTCATGCGAATTGATGACAGACGTCAAATTAAAAATATAGGTTGTCAGACAATAAAAACAAAATACCTCAAATTATTCCCGCAACAATTTTCTAGGTAGAATATTCCCACTATTGATTGGCCAAAACGTATATAAATTATTTGAATTGAACGTTTCCATTGGTTTCTACCAATGTCAAAAAATAATCACTGTAATTTCAATGTTTAAGAATGTAGCTATGAAATTTTGGTTTTCAAGAATTTGATAGTAGAACATCTTAGATAGATAGATAGATAGTCCTTTTCAGAAGGATTTACATTTGTTGCGGAATGTCATCCTTCTCTTAGACTCACACTTTCAGATTTCGGGGATTTCTCTGTTACAAGCGCGCCACTCAGCGGACACTTGTCAACGCCAATATATAGGAAAAACAGGTATAGACCGGCAAAGTGTTTGTAGAATCGGCAGAAAAATAGTCAACAGAATTTGAACTTTTGTTCTATTATGGAATGCGCACAGGGCTCTTATACATAATTTGATGCAATCATATTCATAAATTGAAATATTATTTTCCTTTGCTTATGATTATTGAATTTCATTGTGTATCTAGATCGCTTGTGTCATTCGAAGAATACATCGACAGAAAATCCTTCATTTAATAAAAAAAATGTATATTTTTTTTAAATTCAATTGTTCTTGTTTTTACAGCTAATTTCGATGCGATATAATATTTTGTATAATAGTATGATGTTTTACTTGGTTATTGTTCCTCGCATATACACATGATTCATCAGATCGAAGATTAATATTAACTATGGATTTTGACAAGAATACGAAACATATTTTTGAATGTTTAAAACGAAAAATGAGAGGAGAAAGTGGGAGAACTGCTCTTTCGTTGTCAGATTTTTTATATATAATTTTGCATATCCTTCGGTATTTGTTAGGAAATTTTATCTAAAAATTTATATTGTGGAGGCCCCTCTCTTGTGGAGGCCCCGGGGCTGCAGCCCCGTTTGCCCCCCTCTTAATCCGGCTCTGCACGGTCTAATTACTGAGCTACTCGGACATTTACTAAGAGCTTAGCCGATGTTCCTTTTGTTGGACAAATTTTTGTTTTATTCCCGAATTTTCCAATTTCCGGGCAACTTTCCTAATTTTTTTTCCGTAAAAACCATCCTGGGGCTATTCAATTGTAGTCCATCCAATATCAATTGCAGAAGCTGTTTCTATAGGGAGCAAATAAAAACTCACTTCGCTAACACGAGCGTATATGCGAAGAAACGGAACGAAAAATAATCTGTACTACTCGTAAACATTTTCCGTCGGCAAACGGTAGATCAAAAGAGCCGATAGTCAACGTGGACTCGAGTGGCGGCTGTCTGTTGTACACCCGATTCGTCTGGGCCAATCGAGTCGGACATCAATGCTTGCAAGTGTGTCTATAGGATGGGAGGTCATAAATCACGCGTTATATTTGTGTTTTAATAACTCTGAAAGATTAAAAACCATTAGCGTCTGTGGATTTGGTGTGTGCCGATCGAAATACGTTTTAGGATATTAAAATATCTAAATAAAATTAGTTATCTCAGGATTTCGCCGCAAGACTGTTTTATGCTTCTGCAATTGATATTGGGAAAACTATAATAACATTTACAACAATAGCCAAATCGGCCCAGCTGTTCTAACGTATTGTGCTTACAGCGACATTTTTATTATAGGGAAGATGTATGATTTCTTTGAACGACCGTCATTTTCAACATTAATGATTGAATTGGACAAGTGTTTTCCGTTATTTCAAAACGTATCGTATATCCAATTCAAAACTTATGTTTTTGTCAGCTCTAATACTAAAATATGCATATGCTGTCCTATTGTCCGTCACGTGTTTGTTTTTCGATTTGTGAATGAAGAATGAACCCATAATGATGGTTATCATTTTGATGGGACTATAAAAGTCCACTTATCGTAAAAACATCCGACTTCCTGCATGACGCGCTAGATATGGTGAATGACTCACTGTGGTGCTGTTTGGTTTGGACGGACGGAAGCAACAAGCAGTTGGCGTCGTTGGCGATTCATTTTCATCATTTGGATTTCCGAGAATGGGCCGATGAGCTGGCCGACTGATGGACACTGTCTGTGCACACCTAATGAAGTTTCCTTCATAACGGAAAAGTCCGGAACACGTGAGAGTTTATGAGCACTAACAATGTAGACTAGGAGGAATCGGCGCATGAGTACCGAAAACTATTCCACCTCAATTTTTTTATGCGATCCTCTTCAAATTGCCCTACTGATGATACAAATGCATGTTGCCATGGGGCAACCCCGTGCCATATTGTTTAAACCGAAATTGTTTAAACAATTGCAAGGAATTGTTATTTTTCAACCGGACAAATTTTGTTTATATTCTTTATTAAAATACAAATAAAAAAGGTTCTATGACTTTTCACGATAAAGTTAATATTTTTAGAGATATGAATTTTTAGAGGTTCAAAAAATCTCATATTTGGGTACTTTTGACCCATAAAAAATATATATAAAAAAAAAATCGAAATAATATTTTTTTTTTAATTCTTTATACAATGTTAATAAAATCTTAATAGAGATTTAAAAAAATTTCATTGATTATACCTGTTTTTTAATTATCAATTTCGCGCGCTCACAAGTATGCATCGCTTACCTTTAAGTATCGCCGTCTCTCTCTGACTCATGCGCTGCATCGGCCTCTCTGTTTCCTGAATCATTATTTATCATTTATCTTAAAAACTATTAACTTTTTTAAGATTGTTAAAGAGAGCAATGTTATTAACAATTAAATTGTCTACAATTTGTTTTTGACAAATTTTTTTCTGGAATCAATTTTACAAACGTTATTTAAAATAAAGGAAAGCGATGCATACTTGTGAGCGCGCGAAATTGATAATTAAAAAACAGGTATAATCAATGAAATTTTTTTAAATCTCTATTAAGAATGTTATTAAATATTGTATAAAAAATTAAAAAAAAATATTATTTCGATTTTTTTTTTAATATATTTTCCATGGGTCAAAAGTACCCAAATATGATATTTTTTGAACTTTTAAAAATTCATATCTCTAAAAATATTAACTTTATCGTGAAAAGTCATAGGACCTTTTTTATTTGTATTTTAATAAAGAATATAAAAAAAAATTGTCCGGTTGAAAAATAACAATTCCTTGCAATTGTTCAAACAATTTCGGTTTAAACAATATGGCACGGGGTTGCCCCATGGCATCATGCATTTGTATCATCAGTAGGGCAATTTGAAGAGGATCGCATTAAAAAATTGAGGTGGAATAGTTTTCGGTACTCATGCGCCGATTCCTCCTAGTCTAATGTAGGTATAACTGAAAAAAACAATATCCGGGTATTGTATGCCACGTCTTCGTAAACATATATTATTTCAAACGCATATTTTTTCTCCTACGTTTATATTTTTTTGAAAAGTACGTGAAGATGGTCTTAATAATTGAATTTGTGAAGTAGTCAGTTCCAGGGGCGCGCCAAGTCATGCGGCCGCCTGTATGCAAAATATAATTTTACACCCCTTACCCCTTTTTTAGTAAAAATGTATACATGGGTGGGTACACATAAATAGAATTAAAATACGTGCTAATACCTATATATTTAATTTTGATACTGATACATCAGATATTGGGGTACACACAAAATTGAAATAATCGCTATTACTTACCTATCTAATTTTGAAATGAAATATGTGTTAATTTATATACCGTATAATGTATAATCTATAATTTCAAATCATCATTATCATTTGATGTTTGCAAATAAAGGAAATGAGTATTTCCGAAAGCTCAAATAAAAAAAATGTACTGATTTTAATCAGCATCAAATAGGTAAGTCATTTGCATCAATATCTGATTCTTTACGTGCTTCATCTTTCAAATGAAATGATAAATTTTCACACGAGTTTCTTAATTCTTCTTCATTCAAGCTGAACATTTGATAAATAAATCCAAAAATGTTATTAAATTGCTCCAACCCCTGGAATCTTTCATTAAGAGATGATAAGATCGTGTCTAGTATAGAGAAGAATACTTTTACTTTGTAATTCATTTTTGGGTCTGTTATTGGGTCGTCAGTACTTTCATAATCAAACTGTCTTTTCTTTTTTCTTGGACGAACTGTTTGCGAAGATAAAAAATTTGGTTCAATTTCTAATTCTTCGGCCCGCTCCCTGGCTTCTACAATAAGTTCGCTAAATCCCTTATCATCTCTTAAGTCTAAAAAAATAATTATTATTTTGTTAAGACAGTCTAAACAAGCTTTTAGATTTATACTTTGATTCTGCATTAATTTACTTAGAGAATTGATTTTAAATAAAATATTGTACCAGATTACTACAGAGCATAAAAAATTGTAGTTTTGGATTTTTGTTGCGAGCGATCGAGCTAGGTGTGATGTACTAAAATCTTTTGAAGATTCGGATGCATCCATTACTTTTAAAAGAGCATCATAAACCTCACCAATTTTATATCTCAAAGGTTTTATAGCGTCTATTCTACTGGACCAGCGTGTATCAGATAGTGGTTTTAAAGTTAAATCTGTATGGCACGTTTTCAAAATTGACCATCTTTTGGTTGACGCGGAAAAAATACATATATCTCTTGAACAATGTCAAACAATCCGGACACTTCAAAAGAAATTTTAGCAGCATCGTTAATGACTAAATTTAATGAGTGCGCCGGACAAGGAACAAAAAATTCTCGCGGGTTTATATTTAGGATTTGTGTTTGTAATCCACTGTGTATTCCACGCATGTTTGCTCCATTTTCATATCCTTGTCCTCGCAAATCATATATACTTAAATTTAATTCTACTAATAAATCTGTCACATAGTTATACAAGCCAGCACCAGCAGAATCAACTATAGGGCAAAATAAAATGAAATGTTCACGTATTTCAATTTTTTTCGTCGACTCGTTCAATAAAACAAACCTCAAAACTCACATCCAGTGTACAGTCGAGGATTATAGAGTAATATTTATGTTTTCTTACTAGATCTAAAATAGTAGTTCTTACTTTTGAGCCGATTAAATTTATCAATTCATTTTGAATTTTATCGCCTAAATAGTTTGTCATACCGCTACCGCTGCCGCTGCTTTTATTTTTATGTGTGCGTCGAACATGTTGCTCCATTACAAAATCAAATTTGTTGAACGTTTCTATTAATTTTAAGAAGTTTCCGTTATTATTTTTATATAATTTGTTAGATCTACCACGTAAAACTAAACATTGACGACATAAAAACTGCATTGCTGAAATTATTCTTTCAATGACACGATACCAGTATTTTTTTCTACATGCAATGAACGTAATTGACTTTCATTCATAGTAACTCCCTTAGATAACATATATGATAAGTTTAACCAAGATCCGATATTTTTTATGGGAGTCATTCTTTTCGTGTCTGTTTTAGCACTAGTGACAAATGTTTCCAATCAGAACACCCTTCCTTATTAGACAAGTTGGTCAAAGACTTACCAAAAAGTTTGCAACAAAAACCGTATCTCTTGTTGTTGAGTGAATCAGCCACTCCCTTTTAACTTTCTCTCCATTGGGGAGGTTACGATAAAAACATGTGGCAGAAAACTTTCGGCCTTGTGAGTTTACTGGATAGATCCAATTCGTAATTTGATGGGGTCCTTTTTCCGTTAAAAATCTTGCAACTGCGGATGTAATTATTTCGGGCCACTCTCCAGGGTCATCAGATATAATGTTGCCGCTTCTGGAACGTTTTCAGTATGTTGTTCCTGGGTACTATTTATATTATTACAATCAGAAACAAATGAGGAACTTGAGGCTGAGGAACAACTAGGGCGAGCATCGTCGGTATTTTATTTCTGACGGTTTCAAATATTTTTTCAAAGAATCAGCAAATTTTTCCTTCTCTTCCATTTTCTGACGTCTTTGTTGGCGGAACTGATGACCTGACAATCGTTTTCTTTTTTCGCCCTTTTCCTTAAAATAGGAAATGTCATATTGTTAGCAATCTCATTTACGTTTTGGAAAAAAAAATTAAACGTTGAATATCTCTGAAACAGATGAGTTTTGATATAGGCTATGTTACATGGTGATCTATTTAAAAAAAAAAAGTTTTAAATCTGTCTTTACCAACAAATTGGATTACATTTTTTGAACACCCAGGACAACATTTACAACAGATAAAGTAGTGTAGAACTCGCACAGTGCGAACGTATGTCAGCCATCTCCCGTTAAAAATCGCTCAAAACTTGTGGAAATATGTGCTCATTCTATTGTGAAAAGTGAGAAAACTTAGGTTTGAATCGAGAGTAAGTGAAATATCATTGTGGAATTTTCACAACTTCCCCTAAAACTCCAAGAAAACACAATCATCATCATGCCCCTCACAAGAGAACAACAGAATGAAATCAGAAATGTCGCCGACGTGGTAATAAAGCAACTGTGTAAAGAGCAATCTTTTGTTAACATGCTGGTCGAGAAAGTATCAGCCGCCGTGGTGGCACTTCTAAACGAGAAACTGAACAATCTCGAAAAAACTGTGACCGATTTAAAAACCGAAATTGTTGAAATAAAGAGCAGCCATGAAAAGAAGATAACGGAATTAGAAAAACATATAAATGACCTGGGCAAAAAAGATGGTATCTTTTTACACCCAACAGAAATCATCACTGAACTGAACGAAATGAGACATCGTGAAAAAAACATCCTAATTTTTGGAATCCCCGAAAACGAACCCAATCTCGATAACTTCATACAGGATGCATTCAGCTCGGTCGATCCCATGATGGTAATGGACAACCTACATTTCAGTAGGATAGGCAGATTACCTCCAAATGATCCCAACAAATGTCGTCCTGTCAAAGTCGAATTACCTGGTACTACCCACGTCTTGTCCTTGCTCAAGAGAAACAAAAAACTACAAGCTAACAGGAAATATCAGGACATCTATTTTCGTGCAGATCAGACTGTTAAACAACGCGAGCATTTTTGAAAACTCGTCAAGAACTCAACGAGAAGAGCGCAACGGCGAAACAAATTTAGTCATTAAATACAAGAATGGACTTCCCACAATTTGTTCAAAAATGCTTGAATACATCCAGTAGCTCCTCAAAATCTCAAGATACTTTAGTAATATGTTATCAAAACTGCCGTGGCCTCAATACGAAGACTCATACTTTTTAAAAGCGTTTGTGAAAATAACCATAACGTAATTGCCACTACTGAAAGTTGGCTCAGAAGTGACGCTGTCAATAATAGTGAACTTTTTCCAGGTAACTACTCTGTATATCGCAAAGACCGCAGTTACGGATCGCGTGGAGGTGGTGTACTTCTGGCGGTAGACAAGGACCTCTTCAACTCAGAGGAGTTTCCGTTAACGTGTTCAATAGAAAAAATTGATATATTAGGAGTTGAAATTTTTAGAAAACGCACCACATCAGTTATTATTCTCGTAGTATACATACCACCGAGTATCTCTTATGATGAATACGATGAATTATTCGAATTTTTCGAGAACTTCCAAGAAAATCATAAAACCATCATTATTGGAGATTTTAATATAAGTGAGCTACATGATCCTGAGAATCCTGATCAACACTCTAATCTTGTCTCACGTCTCAACGCATTTCTGAATTATTGCGATTCTACTCAACATAATAAAATTTGTAATGCCAATAATCGGATACTCGATTTAGTTATCGCCCCAAGTGATTATGCCCTTGAAGTTTCACGAGACGAAAATACACTGGTACCCATTGACGTGCATCATCCAGGACTCCTAGTAAACATTCTTCTTGAATGTGAGAAAATTCCAGCTTTCACATCAAATTTGCAACGGTTCAACTTCAAGAAGCAAATATCCGAAAACTGTCACAACTGTTTAGTGAAGTGAATTGGTGCGACTTACCTAATTTCCCAGATGTAAATTCAGCATCCCTCTTTTCAACAATACCATTCAACGTATTTTTTGAACAATGTGTTCCTTAAAAAAATGTCGGTCAGTCAAATCAGTTTGGTTCACAAGAGATATTATTACTAAAATGAAAGTGAAAATCATTATCTATTTTAGTACACCCCCAGAATTTTTGGAACTACATCAATTCAAAAATGAATAAATTTTTCCGAACGCCTGAGGAATGCCCGACGTACTCTTAAATCAGCAATAAATAGTGCTTACACTCTGTTCGTGAAAAATGCCGAAAAAGATTTGAAAGTACACCCCCAGAATTTTTGGAACTACATCAATTCAAAAATGAATAAATCACGTATACCTGGTAGAATGCTTTACGAAAATCTAAACTTCTCAACACCTAACACCATTGTCAACGCATTTGCGAAATACTTTGAAAGTATTTATTTACCCTCTACTACCTCGTATCATAACGACTCTAATGATGAAGAACACTTAAGCAATAGTCTCAACTTTTTCAATATAAATTATATTTCCATCGAGCAAATATATAATGCGGCAAAACAATTGAAGAATAAATTCACCTGTGGACCCGACAATATACCAATCAAATTTGTGAAAGACCATATTGAGCTACTTATTGAACCTATTCACATTATCTTCAACATAATCATCAAAACTAAAACTTTTCCCCAGCTATGGAAAATTTCTCGTGTATGTCCGGTATTCAAAGCTGGAAAACAGACCGAAATTATAAACTACCGACCTATTGTCCTAATCTCAGTATTCTCCAAGCTGTTTGAGATAATCCTTGGCGACCTTATGTATGCACATGTGAGAATTGATCTCAGACTCTCAGCACGGATTTGTTAAAGCCCGCTCTACCTCCACTAATCTTTGTACTTTTACTCAGTTTGTTTCCGAAACTCTCGACTCTAGAGATCAAGTTGATGTTGTTTATACAGATTTTAGTAAGGCTTTCGACCGGGTTTCACATGAACAATTGCTAAGAAAGCTACCGTACTTTGGCTTCTCACCTGATATTCAGCAGCTTCTAAAATCTTATTTATCAAATAGAAATCTATTTGTCGAATATGAAGGAGTCAAATCATCGACATTTGTTGCTACTTCGGGTGTTCCTCAGGGTTCTAACCTAGGACCTCTTCTATTCCTTCTGTTTATTAATAACATAACACACTGCATTAATTCCCATACATTATTATATGCAGACGACATGAAAATCTTTAGGAAAGTAGATAATTTATCAACTCGTTTACTCGGAAACAAATTCCAGTTCAATTTAATTATCAAATCAACAACTCTGACTTAACTCGTATTTTTGAATTTAAAGACCTTGGCATTACATTTGATCCTAAGTTAACGTTTTCGAAACACATTGATAATACCATCTCAAGTGCCACCAGGTCATTGGGATTCCTGATAAGGAACTGCAAGGAATTCACCTCAATAGACACTCTACGTACTTTGTACTATTCTCATGTTAGAAGTAAGCTCGAATACTGTAGCCCAGTGTGGAATCCCAATCACTTGAAATTCATCTCAAATATTGAAAGTATCCAAAAGAAATTTCTAAAATTCTGCTACCTGAAAAAACACGGAATCTATCCTGAAAGAGGATACAACTACAACTTGCTTCTCGAAGAATTTGATCTGTGCTCGTTAAGAAAGCACCGTGAAAAAGGCAACTTGATATTTATGTATAAAATTGTCAATAACCTAGTAGACTCATCAACCTTACTATCTTTTTTTAATTTCAATGTTCCGCGTGTGACATCTAGATCTCGACTACTATTCAACATTGGGGTTCCGCACACGCTTCATCATTTTCACTGTCCCATCTCGACAATGTGTCGAAGCTATAATAACTTAAGCAACGTAGATATTTTCTTTTCGAGCCTATCAAATTTCAAACATACAATAAATCGCCTATTACCAAACTAATTAATGGTTTAGATATAGTTTTATGTTTTATCTTTGCTATTCGAATTTTCTTTTCTTTTAATTTTTCTTTTTGTAATTCCTACCTAATTATGAAATCATGTTCGCAAGAGACATTATGTACACCTGTAATTGGGTTTTCGAACCTGCTGGATGTATTCAATAAATAAATAAATAAAATAAAACATTTGTTGAAAATAAATATGTATTAGTATGTATTAAAGGACCTTGAAAAAAATTACCTAAAAATACTTTACAATTAGTAGTTGGTAGTTGCAAAATAAAATTATTAGCCATATTGTTAATTGCCTTTTATGGGAAAAACATTTGAATGTCAAATATCTCGAAAACTACTGAGTTTTGATATAGAACATGTTTCAGAAATTTTAATTGGAATTAAGCGTAGAATAGTAAAAATTCACCGTATTCAGTTTTAGTTACACTACTTACCATTTTTTACACTGAAATATTCACCTCACTAACTAACTATCTAATCAACTAATCTGATTTGCAGAACAAACTAGAATGACCCATTTTACAAAATACATACATATTTATATTCATTTTCAGTTTTTGCGGCTTCCAACAGACGACTTTCAAGCCTTTCTCGAATAAAAAAAGCAATAAACACATTTCTCTATATTTACTGTTTTTGTTTGTGATGCTTACCGTTACCGCTAAGCCACCTGTGGTACTCGGACTTTTTAAGCTAGCCGCTATCGCTAATAGCAAAAGAGTACCGAAAGAGTATTAGAAAGAAGAGGTCGTTAGTACGGTTTATTTAGCCGAATTGCCGCCCTTAGATTTTGCCGCCCGTGGCTTTTGCCTTGAGTAGTCCTCTTCGCAAAGATGAGTGTATACTTTATAGGATTAAAGAAGGCAGTCAACTACACATTAAATGCCAAAAGCGATCACTTGCAATTTTCGAAACATATTTCGAGTCTTTCCTAGACTCATCTTCAGTCTGAAAATTAAAATTGTTCAAAGGCTTACATAAATAATTTTAGAACACTATGACAGAAAACTACATACTTTGTAGAATGTATAGTTGTTTCATAATAGTTGGAATAACGAAATCATGTTAGGGATGGGGTGAATCCAAACCTTATGATTGTTGAGTAAAATGTAAACACCATTAGTTCTTTATAGCAATTCAAAGAAGGAGAAACGTTGAGTGACACCATTATCATAGTTGATAAAGCAGGGTATGGTTGACGCTAGCGCCATCTAGTATAAAAGGGTAAACAGTCTTGAAAATTCTTAAGAATTGACAAGATGATATCAATAAAAGTTCATTCTCCATTTGACAGTTGAAAAGAAAATTTCAGCATACGATCTAAGATTAAACAACTTGAAGGAAGTTTAAGAATGATTATATAAAGATGTTCAAAGTAAATAAAAAATTAAGTGTCGCCATGTTATATTTCAATAACAGCAACATATTTATAACAACAGTATGTGTTTCAAATAACAATTTGTATGACCGCATCTTAAAAACTAACGGTACCCTGAAATACGTGCTTCTTCATTTGAAAGCCCAAATACCAATTTTCATGACTGTACTTTCACTTCTCGCTCCCTTTCTCATCCCCCCCCCCCCTTCTCCTTCAGGGATGGACCTTGGGCGTTGATCGTCAGTCAGTCAGTGAGTCAGGACTGTAATGTAATTATATAATATGTGTATATGTGTAGATTAAAGATTCCAAAAAAAGGGTCTAGTTTTTTGCAAATAACTCGAAAACCATTGTTAAAGAAATTAAAAGGGAAATCTCCAAAAAAGCTGTCGACCGGAACTTCATCTCTATTATTAATACTTTTCATTTAATGTCGAAAATGGGGCTCCGCACGGTTTTTTTATACCATTAAATACTAATTTTAAAATTTAAAAAAATTATAGTATTATCTAGACACTTGAAGAAAATAAATTACTCAGGAAAAAAATGTTTTCACAGATTTTTTAGAAATTGAACCTATTGGTAACTAATGAATAAATGTTAAAAAAAACTACTGAAATTATTTCGCTTCGTTTTGAAAACTATACTTAATGGGAAGAATACTTTTTCTGTTCCCATTCCCCTTTTTTAATTTGCAAACCAATGTTCTTTTTTATACATCGTTCTAATTATCTTAATTTTGTTCTTCAGATCAGCAATAGAGAAACCAGCATTCTCATTTCGGTAAATATAAAGTTACTTTACACATGCACTCTGAATATAGGGAAACACCTTTTTGCCTCCTGAACACGAATGCGGCGGTCTCATACCGTTCCCGGGATAGAAAACTGTTAAAAAAAATTCTACCTCATTTTTTCGCACAAAAATCACTCAAAATGCCTCCTTCTTTTTATCAGCATAAATAATATACCCTAAATCACTTATTTTCACTTATAATCTCCCTAGAGCATGAATTATTGCCATAAATTTTTTGAAAATGATCACGAGTCGCGAAGCGACGAGGGATAATTTTCTTTAAAAATTCATGTACGAGACAAATTTCCCGCAATTAATTCAAGCACGTGGGGGATTCGGTAAGAAAATTTTATACCGGAATTATATTTAAATAGAAAACATTAAGTAAATATTTATTTTGACGTTATTCACAAATAAATAGAAGGCTGTGTGTAATGGGAGTTATGGGAAAGATTTTTTTCTGATTTTCCCCGTTCCCTAGTAAAATAAAATACATAATATCAGATAAACTATTATGTAAAATTAACTGAATTCATACAATTTTCTTACTAGGTTTCAGGGAAATGTTAATATTGACTAAAAATGAAAGTGGATATACGTTCGTATTGCGGGAGATATTTTTTTATTTTCCCCGTGCCCTAGTAAAATATAATATATAATACCAGATAAATTTTTATATAAAATTGATTGTTTCCATACAATTTTCTTACTGGGTTGGGAAAAATTTTTTTTTTTTTTTTTCCTGTCCCTAGTAAAATAAAATTTATAATATCAGATACATTATTATATAAAAATAATTGAATTCATATAATTTTCTTACTAGGTTTCAGGAAATTCAATATAGACCAAAATATGGTTATAAAAAAATTAAATATTTTTCATATTCTTTTAGATTTAATTCTAAGAAAAATCAATATTAGCGGTAATAATTTGTTTTTCAAATAATTCAGGAAATCGGGATATTTTATTCTTTATTCTAAATAGAATGTTGTTGGCGTATGTTGCCGGTTAAAAAAATATTTTGTATAGTTAGCCATGGATTTGACATTCACTACTCTCACTGCTGTCAATCAATATTTTATTTGTGGCATTATAAGTTCCTCATAACATTGTATACAATCATAAGTTAGTAAAAAAGTGGTAATAAAATGAACTTTCAATCGTATGAATTGTTTTCCTTTTGCAAAGAATCACAGCACATTAAAATGTACCATAAAAATGTAAAATATCTAACAAACCTAGTGGAAGAATCAGGATTAAATCCTGAGCAAGTAAACTTATTTAAAGAGATTGGCAACATTCTGCGTCATATTGTGCCTTCTTTTGGACACAAATCTGATACTCAAAGAAATGAACTGGGGTCTCAGTATTATTTTTATTTTATGAAACAGGCATATTGTTAAAAAAAACACCGGTTGGGTGTTTTATTCACCGCTTAGGAAAGAGGAGGTAGAAGTGGAATTCTTGAAGAATTCAAAATTAATTAATGATATTATAGAATGTACACCTTAATAAATTGTTGTAATATTTCCAACTTATAAAGTAAGTAGATAAAAAATATTGTCAATATTATTTTAATAATATTTTTGTCTAATATGATAGCTGTCATGTGCCGGGAAATTTCCACTTATTAATTTTGCGTCTACATGCTAATGTGGATGAAAAATTTTCAGAAAATTTGCTGGTTACCATAGTAACAATGTCGAAATAAAACATCTGATTGGTTGAAAATGACTGGTATAAAATTTTCGGCACAACTTTGCACAAAATACCGCCCACAACAATTGCACACATAAATGAAGGGGAAACTATTGCTCACATTTCAATTCGAAAAGTTGGCGGTGCTTCACTTATAGCCAACATGAAAAATAAGGCAAAGTTACTAAATTTCATCTGTCAAAGTGTGAAATTTGGAAGTGTGTAAGAAGGAGGATTTTTTCGATAAAAACGACGATATTTTGTGCAAAGCTGTGCCGAAAATAAGTTATTTAGGGTGTATTGGTTATGCTGGTAAAAAGAAGGAGACATTTTGAGTGATTTTCGTGCGAGAAAACGATGCTTGAAAATGAGGTAATTTTTTTTTAAAGTTCTCTAACTCGGGTATAAGATTGCCGAATTTTTCTTCAGGAGGGAAAAACAGGTAAGAAAAGTTTTTTCCCTATATTCAGAGTGCATGTGTAGAGTAACTTAATATTGACCCTCATTTCTTCTCACTACAGATTTAATTCAACTTTTCTGATCGACTTAATCGGTACAAATAAACTTGATTCGTGAGAATACGCCTTCAGAGAGAGTAATGAATTGCGATTTGTTTTTTCGGTACGATAGGAAGTTGAAGTTTTTGTTGATAGCTAAAAAGTGGTCAGTTTCTTGCACAAGAAAAAATGTCAATAGCGTGGTCTATCAGGAAGTGATTCCGAAATGTAATTCTACGTGGGTATCTAGATTTGGCTTCTGAAAAATATCTTTTTTCCAATATTTACGTCAAAAATGTATCATTTTCCCTTTGCAATATTTCTCATTCCCAAATCACAAAATAAAATGCCACTTTTAAGACTTGAATCAAAAATTATTTCATTATTCTTTTACGAAAAACCTATATCACTCTTGCGATTTGTGATCATGACCATTACGGTAGATAGTTTTTTAAGGATAAGAAATACTTGACCTACTAGCGTCATCTGTAGAATTCCGAACGACAAAGATATGGAATCCATTTACAAGTTAAAAAAAGAATCGACTATCGACTCGGGAGATGATTGATCGCCATCGCGGATAGCGGTCTATAAATAGCATTACATTTTACACGCATTCCATAGAATGAACCCACGCGCACAGATTCATCTTGTAGACGGGGAATTCGTCCCAATATCATGTTTCTGCCAGCAGTTTTATTATCGGAATAAATATATACTAGATATTGCGGTAGCGTGGGATAGGACAACCAGTAGTCTGAATTTCAGGAAAATGCCCATGTTTTCGACGTATTTTTTAGGCTGATACAAGGAAATGAAAGATTCCACTAAACCCTGAAAAATAAAATTAAACACAGACACAGTGTTGTGTCGAACTGAGAATCTATGGACATATAAAAACTTTTTAGCAAAAAATTAAACCGACGAAAAAATCAACTGAAAAGCAAAAAATAAAATAAACCTTAAGCATCCTGCCAACTATGTCGAAAGTGCTAGAAATTATAATGGAACAGCAGATCTCTGAATACGTTTTTAGCAGAGGTATAATCCCTGATATTCAATCGGGCTTCAGAGAACACTACAGTACAACCACAACGTTACTCAACTTGGGCGATGAAATTTTTAAATCTTTGGATAATGGTCGATTGGGCTGCTTAATTTTGCTGGATTACAGCAAGGCCTTCGACACCTTGAATCATGAATTACTTTGCAAAAAACTTCATTTTTTTGGATTTGACGAAAATGCTGTACAATTAATCAAGAACTATCTCTCACAACGGACTCATCGAGTTAAATTAGATAGTAAGATGTCGAATGCCTTACCACTTAATTTCGGTGTGCCACAAGGTTCGGTACTAGGGCCATTGTTATTCTCTCTATATATATCAGATTTCCATGAATTCATAACAACTTGCAAAATCTACCACTACGCTGATGATACCCAAATATATATCGACTTTGAGTATGAGGACTCGGATATTTGTACTACACAAATCAACAAACATTTGGAAAATCTTTTTAAGATATCCTCCGCACACAATTTGAAATTGAATGCCGCCAAATCATCGGTGACGTTATTCGGCAATCGAATTAAAAGGGCCTTGGTTGAGCAAAACTTCGCCATATCAATTGATCGCGACATTATACCTTCAACCGCGGAATGCAAAAACTTGGGTGTTTGGTTTGATTCTGAGCTCAAATTCTCCAAACATATCCAAATGCTATGTAGTACCTCTTTTGGCACACTGAAACAACTATTTCCTCACAGGCACTTCCTTCCTCAACAAATTAAGGTTAAACTATGTGAAAACTTAATATTTTCAAAGTTGTCTTATTGTGACCAGCTTTACGGGTCTGCAATAATGAACTCTAATCTGAACAGGTTACAATTAATCCAAAACTCTTGTGCTCGTTTCAGAAAATACGATCGAATATCTACAGAATTGGGTTGGTTGATAATAGATAAAATGTTCAAACTTCATACTCTCACTCTTACGCATAAAATTATAAAAACGGAGAAGCCCCCATATATATATTGTAAACTCAGATTCCTAAAGCATAATAATGTTAACACTAGGAAAAAACAGACTTAACAGATTCCCAAGCATCGCACCTCACTCTATAAACGAAGCTTCATTTACACTGCTTCCAAGCTTTATAATGATCTTCCGACTCCTTTCAGGGATTATTCAATAATTAATTTCAAAAGAAGACTCAAACTTTCTTTTTTTTCTTTGGAATCTTAGTCTCCCAACGTCTCACGAACCTTGCCATGTAAACCTAACCTGAGTCATGTATTTAATAGTTAGTATTATTATTCAGTAGTTATTTATATGCGTATATATGTGTTTAATGTGAATATGTATGTAAATTTATGTGTGTGGGTATATTTATTGTATTAATTGCATTGATGTATATTTATTGTTTGTTATATCTATGAAATATTAATCTCTGCCACCACTATTATATTCTGTTTGCATTTGTATATTTGATCGATTTATTCTTGTTTATTTTATTTTATTTTCTTCAAATTGTTTGTTAAACAAATTGGTAAAGTTGAAAAACAGCTCTCAGCTGACACTTCACCATTTCATATTACCTAAAATATGAATAAAGGCGATTTATTATTATTATTATATAAAAACTGTTTAACAAAAAATTAAACCGACGAAAAAATCATCTGAAAAGCAAAAAATAAAATAAACCTTTTTAGTCTTAATGATAATTAAGCTCCTAAACTAATGCGAGTTAGTCCATCCAATATCAATTGCAGAAGCTGTTTCTATAGGGAGCAAATAAAAACTCACTTCGCTAACACGAGCGTATATGCGAAGAAACGGAACGAAAAATAATCTGTACTACTTGTATACAGTCTCCGTCGGCACAAAGAGCCCGCTGGTCAACGTGGACTTGAGTGACTGCTGTCTGTTCTACAACCGATTCGTCTGGGCCAATCAAGTCGGACATCAATGCTTGGGGGTGTGTCTATACGATGGGAGGTCATAAATCACGCGTTATATTTGTGTTTTAATAGCTCTGAAAGATTAAAAACCAGTAGCGTCTGTGGTCTTGGTGTGTGCCGATTGAAATACGTTTTAGGATATAATAATAACCTACATCAAACAATGAATGAAATTATTTTTCTTTCTTAATGTATTTGTATAAATAAAAGCTTGTCTTGAATTTTTTTTCATTTTTCATTATTTATGAAATATTTTTAAAATCTTAAAATATCTTAATAAAATTAGTTATCTTCGCCACTGCTGCTCAGAGGATTTCGCCGCAAGACTTTTTTATGCTTCTGCAATTGATATTGGGAAAACTATAACTATTTTTGAGTCGGCGCCAAACAAAGAATTATCGAAGATCATTATATTACTTTGAAGAAGTGATCAAAACCCCGCTATGCATCTCGCTGCCATCATTTTACGCTTTACCTAATTCAATTGCTAGTTTGTTTGGCGCCGACTCAAAATTAGTTACATTAGTTTAGGAGCTCAATTATCATCAGGACTAAGAAGCTTAATTTTATTTTTTGCTTTTCAGTTGATTTTTCCGTCGGTTTACTTTTTTGTTGAAAAGTTTTTATTTTTAAATTTTTTGTGGCTGAAATCTACTAATAACTACCCACTTAATTTTTTATTACGTCCAAAATACTTACTTACCTAGCTTACTTCAACTATATTTCTTAATCCAACTACCAAAACAGAAGTTATAAATATAATAAGAGAACTCAAAAATAATAAAGCGCCTGGAAATGATGACTTAACGAGTGAAAAATTGAAATTAGTAGCTCAATACATCGCAGAGCCCATTATGCTTAAAACTATCAATTATTACTACTATCTTCAAAAGTGGATGTAGGGATGAAGTAACCAATTACAGACCAGTTTCTCTGATAACGAACATATGTAAAATTCTCGAAAAGTTGATTAAAGTTAGATTGAAAAACATAAAATCTTATCCGAATCCCAATTTGGTTTTCAGAAAGGAAAGTCAACTCAGAATGCTGTGATACAATTAACAGAGCTCATCTACAAAGCCCTTGATGGAAGCAAACCATCAATAGGAGTCTTTATTGATTTATCGAATGCTTTTGATATTGTGAACCATTCAATTCTACTCAATAGTTTAGAACATATTGGAATTAGAGGAAACCCATTTGAATTACTCAAATCATACCTAGAGAATCGACAGCAAATTGAGAGAATCGATAATACTAAGAGGAGTAAAAGAACAATAAAATGCAGAGTACCACAAGGAACCGTGCTAGGGCCAATACTTTTCTGTATATATATATAAACGAATTATTCTCAGCAGGAGCCACTGGCAAAATAATCAGCTTTTCAGACGACACCGCTGTGTTTTATTCGGGGGACACATGGATTGAAGTAAAAGAAAAGGCTAAGAAGGATATGGAATTTATTAAAGACTGGTTCGATCATAAACAGCTGTCTTTGAACTGTAGCAAAACCTACTTCGTCCCGTTCTGTAACTACAAATCGTTTTTGCCACATTTTCAATTTATCACAATAGGAAGCACACTTAAAATATCTTCAAAGACACAATTGAAATATCTAGGAGTCATTATAGACTCTCATTTAAGATGGGACTATCACATAAATTATCTGCTGAAGAAACTAAGAACTGTTCTTTATAAGTTTCGTCAGCTGAAACATAAAGTAGACCTTAAACAAAAAAAAAAATATTATAGCCTAGTACAAAGCCACCTATCATATTGTATAATTGGATGGGGCGGAGTATCAAAAACGTACCTGCGTCCACTATAGGTGATTCAGAGGAAATTTTCGAAAATAATGCTGAACAAACCTATCCGCTGTAGTTCAGACAAATTGTATGAAGAATCGGGTATATTTGACTTGTGACAATTACTATACAAAATACTTGTCTTGAATCAATATAAAGAAAAGCCAAGCCACAACTATAGTACACGTAACAGAACCAAATATATAGTTCCACTTACAATGAAAACCATAGGGCAGATATCATATAGTTTTTTGGGCCCAACAGCCTTTAATGCACTACCAGAAAACATACAGACCTCTGAAACATTCCCACGACTAAAAAAGGACATAAATACCTTTATTTCAAGTATTCCGCGTGAAAGAATTCGGGAAATTTTTGACCGGAGAAATTAGACAGCAACAAAAACCTATCTGTCACTGACTAATAGCCACCAATTCAGTAAATTATCCAGACAATTGGCAAGAATAACGTACGTAAATGGTTTCAGTTGTTTCAGTGTTAATTTTGGAGATTTAATTTCTTGGTGATATTATATTATATTATTTTGTTCTATAAACTGAAAATTTACATGTCTTATTTTATATATAGATTATAACATTTGATTATGAACATTTTACTCATGTAATTAGCTAGATATTAATATTTCTGCGATTTTATTTATTTATTTATATACTTTCCAATTAAATTATATTGGCAGTATTTTAGACTATTTATAGATTAAGTGATTTTAAATAGTCCCTATCGTTGTGATTTCATATTTTTATCTCTGTTTTTACCTTTATATTTCTTAGCCATAATAACACTACATTCAAATATTTATAGATTAAGCAATACTTAAATATTTTAAACCATATAAGCCACATACAAGTATTTGATGCTTCTGTGGTCCTTATCAGGTTCAATTTAATTTATCAATCACAAACAAGCATCTTTTTGCTTCTGTGATTTACTCCGTTTATTTACTTATATATTTCTATGTTTCATTGTAATTCTCCTTCTAGTGAATAAACATCATTATTATTATTATTATTAACTGTTAAATAATAAGATTATCTACTTTAACTGTTTATAGTTATATAATATAAATTATTTTTGAAAGTTCTGGCTAGTTGATTTCATCACTTTGTAATTCCATTCTTTATAGAATGTAATTATTGTGACGGATTAGGAGGATCTGTCAATGTCAACTACATATGTGTGCCAATGTTCTCAAGTGAAAAATCAATCATCCCCCATTAAATAAAGCTAAGCTCTTCTATATCGAGTCTCTAGTCAATAAAATAAAAATATAGAGAATAAAGCAAATTGAAAAATAAAACGAAAAAGGTGGAGAAAAGGGCATTAAAATTGAAGACTGCCCAAATATTAGCAATAAGTGAAATAGTTCATGAATTTTTATACATAATAGTTGATTTCCAATAAATATTTTCAGTTGTTTTCGAGATCGCGAAAAAGACCTGAGACTTGACGGTAATTTCATTTCGGTAGTGACAAATCGCGTATGGGGAATTTTATTTTATACTGTTTCCCAGAAATCGATTTCAAACTTGCTTCTTTGAACGATGGGAATTTTATTTTCGCCTGTGGCTTTCTCGGTGGTCTGTGACATTTCCCTGCCGAAATGTCTCCTCCTATGATCCATCACTCCTTGCGACGGATTAGACAGAAACATTTGACGCCCTCCATTCATTCGAAAGCCTTTCGAAGAAGCAGTGAGTCAGTTCCGGTGAGAACGTCTCAGGAATGCCGCTTGTGTGAGAATATGAGCAAAAACAAATGAGTTCACTAAGCCCACCTACGTGAAAAACACCGTTCGTGACCAGATGTGGAAGAGTTCCATATCGATGAAAATGCCAGTGGTGGAAGTCTGTTGGGTTGGTGTTGCCTGCTACTTTATGGAAATTCAAGTTTGGAACGTGTACGCCAGTCAAAATAGACTGCCAATTCACAATAATTACAAACATTTCTTTAACACTGCCGGATGTTGAGGCATCCAGTAAAGACTAAATACAGTGCTTCTCAAAAGTCCCCTCCCCCCCTCTTATTTTTGGAACGATTATACATAAACAAGTGAAATTTGGAAACTGAATATTAAAGGTTGTAAACTTCCCTACTACTGATGATAGATGACGAAATCGTCAAAGATGACATCACAAGGCCATTGTGACCAATAATTTTAAATGGAACCCTACGGCAAGCGACACCTCTTTTAAAAGGTATCGGAAAAACCTATTCAATGATACTAATTTTGTTTGTGTTTATGGCAGTTTTGGCAACTCGCTTTTAAAAAACGCAAAGCTGTCATGAATTAAATCAGTTAATACTAAAATTCCAAATTCAAGCTCCGCCTCTGGATAGTTGTCAAATAAGCTGACGTTTTTGTTAGTCTCCCTAATTCGACGTTTTTGTAATAGTCCAAGTTTTTGTACATTTAATAATTTGTGTATTGTTGATCGAACGTTTAACTGTTTTAGCAGCTTTTGGTACTTTTAATATTTTTGTACAATTTAATAATTTGTTGAACTGTTGTGAGCCGAACGTTTGAGTGCTTCAAGAAGCGAAATGGTACGTGCTTTAGGTGATAAAGTAGCAGCGATCCTAATTCTTGGTGAAACTGGACAAAATATTAATGCCACAGAACGCATTTTTAATGAGAGGTTTCCCGATCGCCCCGTTTCGAGGACTTATTTAAGGGAGCTTCTTCGTAAGTTTGAAACAACGGGTAGTATTAATGATGCGAAACGATCTGGCAGACCACAAATTTCTGATGAGAAAAAAATTGATATACTGGCAGAAGTAATAGTTAATCCTACTTCTTCAACAACTCACGTTGCATCTATCTGTGAAGTTTGTCGAAGTACAGTACACATGGTGTTGAAAAAAAACAAATTTCATCCATACAAATTAAAAATGGTTCGTCAACTCTCAGACGACGTCCCAGACCGAAGACTAGAATTTTGTGAAATTATGGAAACTAAAATTAACCAACAGCCAGACTATGTCAAAACAATTTGTTTTAGTGACGAAAGTACTTTCTATCTAAATGGAAATATAAATACACAGAATGTGAGGTATTGGAGTGACGCAAATCCTCACCTGTTTCGTGAAACACATACCCAATTTCCCCAGAAGGTGAATGTTTGGGCAGGTATCCTGGGAAACCACATCGTTGGGCCTCTTTTTTTGAATACTAATTTAACTGGTGAGGTTTATCTGGAGCTGTTGCAAAACGCAATAGAACCGTTAATTCTTGAAATTTTGGAAGATAATCCAGATGAATTCGGCAATTTGGAAATAACATTCCAACAGGATGGTGCTCCTCCACACTATTACGGTGCAGTAAGACGGTATTTGGATGAGGATTATCGTGGTAGATGGATTGGACGACGAGGTTCAACGTAATGGCCAACTCGATCACCGGACCTCACACCTTTGGATTTTTTTCTGTGGGGGTACCTTGAATCGAGGGTTTACGCCACTGAACCTGACAATATTGACGTTTTAAAACAACGTATTGTTGCATAATGTGAGGCTGTTTCCGCAGACACATTTGCAAAAGTACGAAAAATTAAAAATAGGATATTTCACTGTCAGGAAGTAAATGGAGGTCACTTCGAGCAATTTATTCAAGTAGATACTGATTCTTAAATCTGTAATTAATATCATACTGAATGGAATTTAAATTTTAATGTTTACTAATGAGCCATTAAAACTGCCATAAACACAAACAAAATTAATATCATTGAATAGGTTTTTTCGATACCTTTTAAAAGAGGTGTCGCTTGCCGTAGGGTTACATTTAAAATTATTGGTCACAATGGCCTTGTGACGTCATCTTTGACGATTTCGTCATCTATCATCACTAGTAGGGAAGTTTACAACCTTTAATATTCAGTTTCCAAATTTCACTTGTTTATGTATAATCGTTCCAAAAATAAGAGGGGGGGAGCGGACTTTTGAGAAGCACTGTATAAAAATTTGCACACTCATCGGGTGACCGAAAATTATTCAAATTCGCATAAAACGTTAATTTGCAATATCTCCTTGGACAAAATTGTACAAATTGCAGGTATATTCCCTAACTTCTTTTATACATCCCTTGTAAAATTTGCACATGCAAATACGAATAATCCTTGATTACGTTGTAATTAGCGCTAATTCTGGTTACAAAATTGCAAACATTGTGCAAATTTGTGGTAAAATCATGGTTTCGTCACCCCTAAAATGCTTTAAATATGCAAACTTGTCATGTGTACGGAACATCAAAAAATTATGGATAACGCTAAAACAGTCTCAGGGGCAAAGTTTTAGGAGTCACGAAATTGCAAACAATGTTTCCGTGCTTTCCAAACTTTGGTGGCATAATTTTTAGTCGCCAATTGAGTTTGCACCTATTTCAGTATCGCGGAAGATGGCGGAAATGAACATTATTGTTAGAAGCAGTTTTCGCAAATGCCACAAAATTCCAAATTTTGTGCATTTTTTTCTTAAAGTTCTGCTATGGCAAACAAGTCTACGTATAAATTTGCAACCCTATAAAATGTCGGGAAAACCGGGCAATAGAATATTATCAATTGAGTCGCTTTTCGCGAATGACACAAAATTCCAAACTTTGTGCAATTTTTTCTCAAAGTTCTGGAATGGCAAACAAGTCTATCTATGAATTTGCAACCCTATAAAACGTCGGGAAAACGGGTCAATAGAATATTATCAATTAAGACGATTTTCGCGGATGACACAAAATTCCAAACTTTGTGCCAATTTTTTCTCCAAGTTTTGGAATGGCAAACAAGTCTACCTATAAATTTGCAACCCTATAAACCGCCGGGAAAGCAGTGCAATGAAATATTGTCAATTGAGTCGATTTACGCGGATGACACAAAATTCCAAACTTGCATTTTTTTCTCAAAGTTCTGGAGAGGCGAACAAGTTGAGAATGAATTTGCAAACCCATTATTTTATTTATTTATCGTATGGCGATCTACAAATTCACTTACAGCTATAAGAAAGAAGAAGATACAAGCACTTCTACAGGTTGGCAAACAATTAAGATATACAGTGCTAGTCAAAAGTCCCCTCCCCCCCCTCGTATCTTTTGGACGGGTATACTTATAATAATGAAATTTGGAGGGTGGAAATAAACGGATGTAGGCTTCTCAACTGGTCATAACAGGTGACGCAATAGTCATAAATGACGTCACAAGGCCACTGTGACCAATAATTTTAAATGGGACCCTATGGCAAGTGACAGCTCGTTTGAAAGGTATTGAAAATACCTATTCAGTCATACCAATTTTGTTTGGGTTTCGGCTGATTTTGATTGATAAATTGAAGAAATACAAAAATTATAGTTTCGCATTTAATTAATAAAGATTTAAGAACCAGTTCTTATAATAAGTGTTCAAAATGTGCTCCATCTACTTCCTGGCAGTAATGCATCCTATTGCTAAACTCTTGTCGTACTCGTCCCAGTGTGTCAGCGGAAATTGCCCTACATTCTTCAACAATTCGTTGTTTCAGAATGGCAATACTGTCAGGTGCTGTAGCGTAAACCTTAGATTTCAAGTACCCCCATAGAAAAAAATCTAATGGTGTAAGGTCCGGTGACCGAGCTGGCCATTCGATCGAACCTCGTCATCCAATCCATCTACCACGATATTCTTCATCTAGGTAACGTCTTACTGCACCGTAATAGTGTGCAGGAGCACCATCTTGTTGAAACGTTATTTCCAAGTTGTCGAATTCATCTGGATTATCTTCTAGAATTTCAAGAATTAACGCCTCAATATCATTTTGTAACTTCTCCAGATACAATTCACCGGTTAATGTTAGCATTGAGAAAAAGAGGCTCAACTATGTGGTTTCCCAAAATACCTGCCCAAACATTTACTTTTTCTGGAAATTGAGTATGTTTTTCACGAAAGATGTGAGGATTTGTGTCACTCCAATACCTCACATTTTGAGTGTTAACATTTCCATTGAGAAAGAAAGTACTTTCGTCACTAAAACAAATTGTCTGTATGTAGCCTGGTTGTTGGTTCATTTTATTGGACATAGTTTCACAGAATTCTAGTCTTCGGTCGGGGTCATCATCTGAAAGTTGGTGCACCATTTTTAATTTGTATGGATGAAATTTGTTTTAGCCAACACCTATGTACTGTCCTTTGACTGACTTCACAGATAGACGCAACTTGGGCTGTGGAAGAAGTAGGGTTTACTACCATTTCTCCAATTATGTCAATTTTTTTGTCATCACTAATTGTTGGTCGACCAGATCGTTTGGCATCTTGAACACTACCTGATGCTTCAAACTTCCGAAGAAGCTCCCTCAAATAAACCCTCGATATAGGGCGATCGGGGTACCTCTCATTAAACAGTCGTTCCGCTGCATGGAAATTGTTTCTACATTCACCAATTATTAAGATAGCTGCTACTTTGTCAGCTACAGTACGTACCATTTTGCCTATGTAAACACTTAAACGTCTCGTTAAACAATAGCTTAGGTAAATTTTCAAGGTATAAACACTTTTGACAAGTAGAGAATTCAAAAACGTCAACCTTTTTGACAATTAACCAGAGGCGTAATTTAAAATCTTTATTAATTAAATGCGAAACTATAATTTTCGTATTTCTTCAATTTATCAATCAAAATCAGCCGAAACCCAAACAAAATTGGTATGACTGAATAGGTATTTTCAATACGTTTCAAACGAGCTGTCACTTGCCATAGGGTCCCATTTAAAATTATTGGTCACAGTGGCCTTGTGACGTCATTTATGACTATTGCGTCACCTGTTATGACCAGTTGAGGAGCCTACATCCGTTTATTTCCACCCTCCAAATTTCATTATTATAAGTATACCCGTTCAAAAGATACGAGGGGGGGAGGGGACTTTTGACTAGCACTGTATATATTATGCGAATACACTTGAGGCATAGGTCATGGGTTATAAGTCGATATCCAGGGATGTCAGCCAATTCACGGCAGCAGGAGTGGCATTCAGGATCTCATTCCATTCTCCTTCAAATTTTCTTATTGGGCACTCGTTGGCTACGTGGGCTGCAGTTTGGTCCGGCGCTCCGCAGTCGCATTCCTGGGTGTCCGAGAGTCCCCACTTGTACAGCATGGACATGCATCTGGCGTGGCCAGTTCTGATGCGGTTGAGGCTACACCATGCTTTCCTAGGCATTTGCATTCCTGGGAGAGGAACGGTAGGGTCCTCGTGGTTATTATGGTTGAAATCATGGTTGGTTGTCCATTTGGTTTTCCAAGCTTCTCCGATATGAAATGGTTCATGATGAGTTAATACCTTATCTTGCCAAATGGGTTTTCGGGACTTGAGACGGCAGTTTGGAGCGTTGTCCAATATCATGTGTATTGGTAGAGTTCTAGGGTGTTTAGGATCGTGTAGTTTGTTCCATTCGTGAACAGTAGCTTGTTGTCTCCTCAGGTCTGGTGGTGCTAAATTCGTTAGTGCGTGCAGCCAAGGAATTGGGGTGGACTTTAGGGTTCCAGATATGATTCTCATAGTTTCATTGAGGTGCACATCGACTTTGTTAGTGTGGGAACTCTTGTACCACACTGGTGCACAGTATTCTGCTGTTGAGAAAACAAGTGATTGAGCTGCCGTTCGTAGTGTTTCTGCTTTTGCTCCCCAAGTAGTCCCAGCCAGTTTTCGGATTATGTTGTTCCTGGTTTTTAGTTTTTGTCCAGTTATCTCCAGGTGTCTTTTGTACGTCAGGGACCGGTCTAGTGTGACGCCAAGGTATTTGGGGTGGCTGTTGTGTTTTACTCTTTTTCCGCAGAATGTGACAATCAGGTCTTCATTTGCAAGGCGGTTATTAAGATGGAATGCACATACCTCGGTTTTGCTTGGGTTTGGGCATAATCGCCACTGTTTGTAGTATCTCCCGAGGTTTTCTAAAACGTCGGCAAAGCAGGTAATGGAATATTATCAATTAAGGCGATTTTCGCGAAATGTTAATCTTTTTTCAATTTTCGCTCAATAATGGAACCCGATCTGGTGGACTCGGCTTTTATTATCAGAGGATAATTATTATTCAAGGACCAAATTACCGAAGCCGGTAATTTTTTTGTCCTTTAAGCGAATTGTCAAGTTATATCGTCATTTTCATGATACACGATAGTGAAATTAGACGATTCCACCGAATGGTTATATCAGATATATGATAACACTGTATAGTTGCAACACATAGTTTTACCTGATAATTTTCAATAAAACAATAGAGTTTACATTAGAGAATACTGTACTTCGAATTCTTTTACATTTTACGAGATTTATTTCATAATTCTCTGGAAAACAGATAATAGGCGAGATCACAAACTCACAAATTTGCTTCATATGTGCTTGAATTTGAAATATAGTGTTAAAATATTATGTATGCATAGTTTTTCCTAGATAAATATTCTATTGCCCGTCTTTCCCGACATGTTATAGGGTTGCAAATTTATACGTAGACTTGTCTGTCATAGCAGAACTTTAAGAAAAAATTGCACAAAGTTTGGAATTTTGTCGCATTTGCGAAAATTGCTTCTAACAATAATGTTCATTTCCGCCATCTTCCGGGATACTGAAAAAGGTGCAAATTCAATTGGCGACTTAAAATTATGCCACCAAAGTTTGCAAAGCACGAAAACATTGCCCCTGAGACTGTTTTTCAAATCAAATCAAAATCAAAAAATACTTTATTGTCTAAGATAGTTTCTTGTTGACAAAGCTTTGTGAAAGGGACATAAACAATTAAACAATTATTAATAATAAAAATACTTACTCATAAATACAAATATATACAAACACAACTAATAACACTTCCAAAACATGGTAAAATGTTATTAGTTGATTGTCATACTACACGTAAAAATTTTAACAATACTCAACAATTAAAAATTACTTACTCATAAATACAAATATATACATCACATATACAAACACAACTAATAACACTTCCAAAACATGGTAAAATGTTATTAGTTGATTGTCATACTACACGTAAAAATTTTAACAATACTCAACAATTAACAATTACTTACTCATAAATACAAATATATACATCACATATACAAACACAACTAATAACACTTCCAAAACATGGTAAAATGTTATTAGTTGATTGTCATACTACACGTAAAAATTTTAACAATACTCAACAATTAAAAATTAATTACTCATAAATACAAATATATACATCACATATACAAACACAACTAATAACACTTCCAAAACATGGTAAAATGTTATTAGTTGATTGTCATACTACACGTAAAAATTTTAACAATACTCAACAATTAAAAATTACTTACTCATAAATACAAATATATACATCACATATACAAACACAACTAATAACACTTCCAAAACATGGTAAAATGTTATTAGTTGATTGTCATACTACACGTAAAAAATTTTAACAATACTCAACAATTAGAAATTACTTACTCATAAATACAAATATATACATCACATATACAAACACAACTAATAACACTTCCAAAACATGGTAAAATGTTATTAGTTGATTGTCATACTACACGTAAAAATTTTAACAATACTCAACAATTAAAAATTACTTACTCATAAATACAAATATATACATCACATATACAAACACAACTAATAACACTTCCAAAACATGGTAAAATGTTATTAGTTGATTGTCATACTACACGTAAAAATTTTAACAATACTCAACAATTAAAATTACTTACTCATAAATACAAATATATACATCACATATACAAACACAACTAATAACACTTCCAAAACATGGTAAAATGTTATTAGTTGATTGTCATACTACACGTAAAAATTTTAACAATACTCAACAATTAAAAATTACTTACTCATAAATACAAATATATACATCACATATACAAACACAACTAATAACACTTCCAAAACATGGTAAAATGTTATTAGTTGATTGTCATACTACACGTAAAAATTTTAACAATACTCAACAATTAAAAATTACTTACTCATAAATACAAATATATACATCACATATACAAACACAACTAATAACACTTCCAAAACATGGTAAAATGTTATTAGTTGATTGTCATACTACACGTAAAAATTTTAACAATACTCAACAATTAAAAATTACTTACTCATAAATACAAATATATACATCACATATACAAACACAACTAATAACACTTCCAAAACATGGTAAAATGTTATTAGTTGATTGTCATACTACACGTAAAAATTTTAACAATACTCAACAATTAAAAATTACTTACTCATAAATACAAATATATACATCACATATACAAACACAACTAATAACACTTCCAAAACATGGTAAAATGTTATTAGTTGATTGTCATACTACACGTAAAAATTTTAACAATACTCAACAATTAAAAATTACTTACTCATAAATACAAATATATACATCACATATACAAACACAACTAATAACACTTCCAAAACATGGTAAAATGTTATTAGTTGATTGTCATACTACACGTTAAAATTTTAACAATACTCAACAATTAAAAATTACATTTATACGATATATAAACTACATTCAGTAGTCAGAGGAATTACAATACAATAAAATAAATAAATGGGTGTACATACAGTGCTAGTCATACATAATGATCTAACTAAGGTTGTCACTATAGAATTCCTGAAGGTTGTAATATGCCTTTTTGAGAAGGATATTCTTAATTGAATTTCTAAATGTGCGAGATTTACTGTATTCTTGAGAATGCCAGGTAGGTGGTTATAAATCTTCCTACTCTCGAATATAAGGCAATTTTTTGTCAAAGATGATGTTGGTATGGGCATACTAATATCATTGTGTTGACGGGTAATATAACAGGGTCTATTATTTGGCTCTTTTGATTTTGTTTTATGTATTAAGCACACTGTTTTAGCGTTATCCATAATTTTTTGATGTTCCGTACACATGACAAGTTTGCAAATTTAAAGCATTTTAGGGGTGACGGAACCATGATTTTACCACAAATTTGCACAATGTTTGCAATTTTGTAACCAGAATTAGCGCTAATTACAACGTAATCAAGGATTATTCGTATTTCCGGTTGAAAATTGCGTGTGCAAATTTTACAAGGGATGTAGAAAAGAAGTTAGGGAATATACCTGCAATTTGCACAATGTTTGCAATTTTGTCCAAGGAGATATTGCGAATTGATCGTTATTCATTCCGATCGTTCTCATGCCCATCCTCCCGCGATATTTTACGAGTGTCCTGACCCCGTCCCTGACCCGTTCATTTGTTCGGGTGCATATTTGCAGGCTGGTCGACAAGCCGTTGCTGTTCACGGCCTTCCAAGACTACATACACGTCTGTCTAGACGGCCGACGAAGGAGAAGAATGATAGGCCAGTCATCGGGGTTGTGAAATCGAGAAAATCGATAACATGCTTTGAGAATTTCGAGTAGAGACGTGCTTCTAGTTATTATTTGAAAGGTTTGGTGCATTTTTATTTTCATAAAGTCGCGCCCAAATCAGTAGAAATTTGCGCTGTGGTTGTACTCAATGAATAATTTCAAATAGTTCTGAAGAATGATGTTAGAATCTTCAGAATATCTGTACGATCTGCAGTTGGAAACAATGTAGGGTAGGTTCGCCAGTTAGCCTGCCCCCTCCAGTAGTCGACCAGAATCTACTTTATTTTATAATATTTTGAAATACGTGCGAATTTTGAGATGCTAGTATACTTAAAAATCATTTGTTGCCTATCTGAAATAAAACTATCAGCTTCTCTTTTCCACAAACCCATCCTTATCCCTGTGATTCCTGCTCAAAGTTAACAGTGTTCACTAGACCAGTGTTTGAAGTAGTTAGTAAACTTGATTCAAGATCTAGAGCAAAGTGTTTGGAGGCGAGTTTAAATTCACACATAACTATTGAATGTATTTTGGTGTATTTAGATGGTGGAAAATACTTTCAAAATGTTATTGTTTCGTTCGTACAGCAATATTTTATTAATTTTTTTTTAAAACAGGGGGGCCGGACACTAGCATAAATCTTTGTCATAGTAGCCAGAAGCCGGCCACCCCGGCCGACTACTGGAATATGAGCTATATTTTGTTTCTGTCCCTTTCACACTTGTCCATTCAGGTATCAATTCATTTCCGTCATCATTATACGGTACGAAATGAGCTGATTATCAACACCAGTAGTCGGCCGTGAGGATTTTTAAAAATGAAATGATGACAGCGGATAGAATTGAATGGCCGACTACTGGAATAGACATCAATCGCTGAGTTCTCCAGTAGTCGGCCGTAACATTTTGAGCTGGTTTGAGTTTCATTTTTTCGGTTAAAATTTGAAATTTCAGCTTTTAGATAGTGAAAAACCAGCAAAAAAGAAAGTTTAATCAATAATCTGAAGAAAATTTGCAAAGAGCGCTCAAAGCTGTAAGAAATGGCGCTAAAATTCGCAAATCCTGTCGGAACTATGGGATTCCGCGTACAACACTACAGGATCAGATCAAGGGCCGAGTTGCCAACAAGCCGCGAAAAATGGGCCCAGATCCGATTTTAAGTCTGGAGAACGAAAATAAATTGGTTAAATGGATAAACAATTTAACTAAATGTGGGTTTCCATTTAAAAAACAAGAATTGATTCAAACTGCCCAAAAAATAATTGGGGAAGAAAAAATAAAAACGTTTAAAGAAGGGAAACCCGGAAATTTTATATCAGTATCAGTTCAAAAAAATTTTTATTTCATTGTTTCGTTTAATTTTGTTATTAGGTTTTATTGTTTGCATTTTTTATTAAGGAGTTTTATTAAAAAACAAATATTTTATATATTGTTTGTATCACGGGCACAATTCATCTACAAGACAGTGATATTATTTTCTTTGCTTATGGTTTTGGAAAATTGATTCTACCTACCCATGGGTAAGAATTTTTGCTGAAGAAATTAGTTATTTGTTTTATTTTTTCTAAGCTTTTTTTTTATTTTTTCTAAGCTTTTTTTTTTATTTTCTTTTTATTGTCATTATTACTTACCTACACTTGGATACTTGTTCTTAATAATTTTCAAGAATAAGTAAACCGCAGGTGACGAGTGGCAAAATACTTCTGTACGGACCTGGTGATTAATTGCCAAAACTACCATGGCCGACTACTGGTCCACGCCTGGCCGACTAGTGAAATATTAACGGCCGACTACTGGCACAAGTGCTCAATTTTGAGAAAAAAAATTAGACAGAAAACCTCTTCAAATTCAATCTTTCTTTTTCTTCACCCTTTAAAAACTGAATTTGAGTGCTACACGCTAACATAAGATTTTTTAAATTTACTTGAAAGAGCTGTCTGCAATTAAAGGTGTAAGTTAAAGTTTAACAAAAAAGGCCGACTACTGGCGAACCTACCCTATTTTATTATTTTTGAAATAATTGAAAGGGAATCAAGTAAAAGTATTCAGCTAACAAAGCTGTCCATATTTTAGTATACCAAGACTTAAAAACTGGAAATATGGAATACAAAAAAATGGAGTTTTATTTCGGATTTAATAGTACAGGAGAGGAGGAAAAATAAAATGTGATCACCGTACTATCGAGAAAAAACCGGAATAATGCGACAGATAGAAGAGTAATACCGGAATTTCGAGTTTTTATATTTCAATTTTCTCCAAAACTACGTAAATATTGGGAAATGTCGAGTGACAAAAATTATTTTTTCTTGGCATTTCTTACAGACAATCTGATGAAGTTTTCTTCTGAATCTAATAGTTGTAACAAGTTCATTATTGTAATAGAATGCCCAGGCTATTCAGTGAAGAGCGGTGTGGAGTTCTTTGGACCGCCTTACTAGTTTCAAATTTATTTAGGTTTCAAGCAAAGGTTTTAAGAAATTGTAAGTTTGAATGGACGCCAGATTTTTTGTTTAATTAGGATACAAATTCAAACTTCCTAGCCAATATGAAATGAAATGCATTTGGTAGACCGAAAGGCGAAAAACAACTACTTTCCTAGCGAATACCACGCAGAACGTTGAATGATATTCACCTGACAATCCATGCAGACTTCCATATAAATGGATATTGTTCGCAAATGTTTCTTTCTGATAAGCTCGATTAAGTTTAAATTCAACAATCCGCATACCGGTTTCAGGCTTTTTTGGCCCTCATCAGTACGGAGTAGTCACCAGCCAGAGATCCAGAGAGCTCTGGCCAAAGCGAGACACAACATAAATAAAATCATCATCGAGCTTAAAACATCTTTAGGTGCGTCGGAAAAGATAACTTTCAACCGGCGACACCTAGTGACAGAAAGAAACACTCTATACAATTCTCCTACCTCGATAGGATTCTGAATGAAAGATTCCTTCTCAGTAAGAGTGGCTCAAAATGCCCGACTGGCATATTTTAATGAAGAAAAAGCCATATGAAGGGGATAAGATAATTTGAAATCAAATAATGTTTCCTTCTCTAAATCACTACAACAATAAAACAAATACGAAATTTATATTAGTCTATTAACAAATATGTACAAGAGTTTCTGTTGTATAACAAATATGTACAAAAGTTTCTGCTGTATGACAATTTTGAGTTTCCAAAGAATATTGTTGAGGGTTGCTGAACCTGTCGGTTTTATCGACGACAATGTACCTCTGATTGAGCGTTGTGTAGCTCGTAGCTAGACTTAGCGTAGTCGTGTGGCTCGCAATCAGGGGGTTCCAATGGCTGCTGGGCGACCGATCAGGTTGAACAGACAAGCATCAGCTTCTTGTCCATGGAATGATTGTTCTCAGCAGGCTAATGCACAAACTTGACACACTCGGTATTCGGGGCCAACTAAACTTATGGGTTGAAAATTACATGACAGAAAGAACTTTTACGGTCAAAGTAGGTCACTCTTTTTCTTCGGACAGACAAGTCACAAGTGGAGTCCTCCAGGGGTCTGTTCTTGGCCCACTCCTCTTCGTTGTTTATGCAAGTGATCTTGCTCTTCATGTAAAGTCCTGCAAGTCGTTTTATGCCGATGATACTAAACTGTATGGAAATGCCTTAGTGGAACATCAACTCCTTCAAGAAGACCTCAACTCGATTAGTCGGTGGTGTGAGGATTGGCTTTTACTTCTTACCGTCGACAAATGCGTCGTACTTCATCAAGGAAAGAACAATCCACTCCACGCGCACACAATAAGCGGTCAACAGATACGTATAGTGTCTTCACATGTCGATCTGGGAGTGACTATTAATACTGACCTAACTTGGTCCGAACATGTTATATGCAAGCGCGCCAACACACTGATCTACCTCATCCGCAAAACGTTCTCCCATCTATCATACTCGAATTCCATAAAACTCTACAAAACCTACGTTCGTCCAATTATGGAATACGCAGGTCCGGTGTGGTGTCCTGTGCGCGATAAGAATTTGTTGGGAAACGTTCAGCGTCGAGCCACGCGTATGACTTTTGGCGAAGTGCGTCCAACCTATCCCGAAAGACTGAGGATAGCACAATTGATAGATTTTGACCAACGTCGACTCCGTGGGGACCCCATCATATCCTTCCGTATAGCTAAGTATAATTATGCTAATCAGGAAGAACTTTTTGTTTTCAACAATGATTCGCGATTACGTGGTCATAATCTCAAATTAAAAAAAGGAGAAATTTGCCACTAGGCAGAGACAACATTTTTTGGTGAATCGTATTTTCGAAACATGGAATAACTTACCCAACGATGTTGTGAATTCTGACTCTGTGAATAGTTTTAAAAACAAAATAGACATTTGCTTATTTGCATAATTATTCCTACGCATATATTAATTATTTTTCTTTTTCTTTTGCATGCATTGTATAATCTTGTTGATCTCTTTAGTTTTTTTAGGCTTACATAGGACTCTGTCCTCAGCCTTTACTTATATGTAATAATAATAAAAAATAATAAAAAAACAATATTGTTTGTGTCAGAATTTGTTTTTACTAAAACATTCAACTTCTTGAAATTTGGAATTTCTCAGTACACTCTTGAACGCACGTTTGTTACAGTTGAGTATAATCTCATTAAGAGATGGTTGCTTAAAATTATTTGAACATACAAATCAGCTTGTGCTGAGATTTGTCATCAATATTCAATACTGAAATTGAAGATTCAAGATTGAATTTTGATTTAGACAAAATTGATCTTTTCTTATACAAAAAAAGGAAGGTTGTTCTGATCTTGATCAGCCAAGACTATATTTTACAAAGAATAAAAATCAGAATTCAGTACAATTAAGTTTGAAGAATTTGATATCCGAAAATGACTTCAATTGCAAAGATTTGTCTGATACGGTGGTGAATACTGTTTCTTTGAAATGGCCAGATACAAATATTCGTACCTCGCTTCATGGGGTACGCTCAACAGGACGCCCAAGAATTTCTCAGATATTCATTGGAAGGTCCTAATGAAGATATAAACAGAGTAATAGAAGAGCCCAAACCTATCTTGATAGAAATTGATGAAAAGTTGAGCGACCATGAAAGGGCACAGGAGTCTTGGTCAAGATATCTAAGAATGTACAACTCAAAAATGGTTGATAACTTTGTTGGTCAACTAAAATCATCGTTGAACAGTACTTCCTGTTCCCATTGTTCTGTCTCTTTTGACCATTTCTGGGACCTTTATCTTCATAGTCTACTGAGAACTGGTCAGCTGTCACAAGCACATCAAGTAAGAAAGGTGCTATGATAAAAGCATTTGCGGTTGTGATGAAAAAACTTTGGTCGGAAGATTTGTCTGAGAGGGTGGTGAATACTATTTCTTTGAAATGCCAGTTACAAATATTCGCACCTCGCTTCATAGGGTAAGTTCAACAGAACGCCCAAGAATTTCTCAGATATTCATTGGAAGGTCTCCATGAAGATATAAACAGAGTGATAGAAAAGCCCAAACCTATCTTGATAGAAATTGATGAAAAGTTGAGCGACCATGAAAAGGCACAGGAGTCTTGGTGAAGATAGCTAAGAATGGACAACTCAAAAATGGTTGATAACTTTGCTGGTCAACTAAAATCATCGTTGAACAGTACTTCCTGTTGCCATTGTTCTGACTCTTTTGATCCTTTCTGGAACCTTTCATTTCATATTCTACTGAGAACTGGTCAGCTGAGACTGTCACTTGTTTATTAGAGAAGCCCTGATAGGTACATCTTTGATATCGGAAAGAATGGCCCTTGGGGATTGAGTATAACTTGGGTTTTCGACGTTTGGAGAACGCGTTTCTTGATGGATTTTTGGAGTGGTGTGGTTTTGAGCTTGGTCAACTCTTGCGGGATGTTGTGGTGTTTGCTGAATGAGGGAGTTTTCGGATTCGGTTTGAGCTTGTACCGAAATCCAAACCGAGTTCGTTTCTGCGTTTATATCGAAATGAATCCATCAATGCGAAAGTTAGCATGAAACTAATCGATGTATTTTGGCTCTATGTGCTGGCCTAAAACAGCAAGAAGCTGCGTAGGATTGAAGTTCGCGAACAGAGATTATAGCGACGTCTTCGAACCGCCCTGCTTTCGACCCCCCCGAGACGTCGGGGAAAGAGTTTGGGGGGTTTGCGAAGTCTGGAGAATGACGCGACTGACTTGGGATGGGGCAAGACGGCGACGTGTTTGTCACAGGCATAGGGATGCTCGTCATTCTAATAACTTTATCGTGCTGGAATTCGTTGCGAACTGGAGGTTATATTATTATCTGGATGTCATATTGTTTATTGGAATATTTTATTAGCATACATCTTTTTTTTACACCATTCGAGAGAAAATTGAAGATAATGTGAACTGACGAATCAAATATTTCGAGAGAAGGTATTTTCAACAGAAGGAACCCTCATTACTGGGTAAACGAAAATCCGCATGTCACCTGAGAAATGAGACTAGGTAGGTGAGAAATCATACAGCCTAACTAGAAAAAAAAATTAATACCAATGTGGCAAGAAGATTTACATCAGGATCTAGTGGATCTAGTTCTAAAACAAAACTTTTTTAATTCAATAATTCCTTTTATTATCAAAAATCAGGCTTAGCCATTGGCTCTAATCTTAGTCCTCTTTTCCCATATCAAATTTTGAATCTACCATTTCTAAACATCCTAGTTTCTCTAAAATTTATTCTGGCATCGATATGTCGATGACATTTTAGCACCTTTCAAAGGCACTTTGGATGACCTCAAGCACTTTTTAATTTTTCTAATTTCTTTCAACCCAAGAATACAGTTCACCATGGACATCGAATCTAATAATGAATTACCTTTTCTTGACCTAATGATTCACAAATCAGACACCCTGGAGTTCTCCATATATCAGTCGTTCTGTTAAAGTCGTTCTGTTCACTAATTTGGTTCTCAAACTTTTTAATGAACATTCTCCTATAAAAACCGTTAAAATTACCAAGAAAAAAGCACCTTGGATAACGGATAATTTGAAGCTCATGTTCAAACTTAGAGACAAAGCTCTTACGAGATTTAAAAGAACAAAGGCTCCACATCATTGGAATTATTATAAAGCAATAAGAAATCTTACAAACCGAACCGTAAATCTTGAAAAAAGGGCTTACCTAGATTATCGTTTGAAAAGAAGCAGGCAATTATGGAAAGAACTGGCTGATATGAACGTTCACAACAAAAAATCACGAAATACTATCCCAGAGCACCTGATGAATGCTGAGGAAATCAACAATTACTTCGGAAGTGTATCAAATAATGACTCTGTACCTGATGATGAAACGATCCGTTTCTTTTCTGGTAATACAGTAAATAGTCATAATAATTTCTCTTTTCACGAAACCAATGATCATGAAGTATATAAGACTATACTAAGTATAAAATCAAACGCTGTTGGACATGACAAGGTAAGTATTCAAATGTTACTACACTGCTGTCCCCTGATATTGCCACATATATCCCATCTATTTAATTTCTGCATACAGAAAAATGTTTATCCAGAAAGTTGGAAACGTTCCCATATTCTTCCATTAGCGAAAGTTACTAATGCAGAAAATATGAGTGACCTTCGCCCAATAAGCATTTTGTGTGCAATCTCGAAAGCTTCGAAAAGATATTGAATGCTCAGATGCGTATATACTTGAATGCATTTGACATATTACCATCCGCCAATCAGGCTTTAGATCTGACCATAGTTGTACCACGGCTCTTCTGAAAGTGATAGATGATATACACATCTTTATTGATAACAATGAATTGTGTCTACTAGTATTGCTCGACTATTCTAAGGCTTTTGATCGAATCAGTCACCAACTTCTTTTATCAATTCTGAGTTACCTGGGGTTCACTATGAATGCAATATTCTACTCAAAAATTACCTTTCAACCGATCTCAAAGCGTAATCATAAATAATGAAAAATCTAAATCTCTAGAAATAAAGAATGGTGTTCCACAGGGATCAATTTTGGGCCCCTTCTTTTGTTCTCTACACTTCACAATTCTCAAAGTCCTTACGTTACGCTTCAATGCACTGTTATGCTGATGACACGCAGATGTATTTAAATTTCGAAGAAAACTCCTACAACTTGGCACTTGACCAAATGAATCATGATTTGAATACTCTCATAACCGTATCAAATAAATACTGCCTTACTGTGAATAAATCTAAATCATACGTTATGCTATTCGGGAGGACAGCAGCAAGAAATCGTTGCAAGAATTTATTGAATATACGTGTTGACGGAGTCCCCTACCCATCGCAGATACAAAAAAAATTTGGGATTGTACCTTGATAATGCATTACGCTTCACTACACATGTATCTCTTTATTTTAAAACAGGGTTATATGAATCTAAGAACGATCTATTCAAACAGAAATATTTTGAACAAAAAAGTAAAATGATACTATGTGATGCTTTAGTGTTGTCACATGCAAACTATGCAGACGTGGTTTATGGACCAGGGCTGATGAAATCTGACAAAATGAGACTTCAAAATTGCAGAACTCATGTGTGAGACTTATTACAGGCACAAGAAAGGGAACATGTTACGCAACATTTAAGGAATCTTGGTTGGCTGAACATGGAGGCTAGGCGTACACTACACTCCAGTACGATTTTTCATAAAATAATAACAACTAGGAAACCTCCTTATCTATTCAAGAAACTGACTTTCAGAACTGACATTCATAATCTCAATTTGAGATTTCGAAATAATTTGGCTGCGCCTAAACACAAAACCTCCTTTTTTCGTGGCTCATTCTCATTTCAGATCGCTCGCCTTTACAACCGGTTACTCCAGTGATTTCAAATTATTACAAATAAAAAATTCAAAAAAATATGAAGCAATATTTATTCGATAACAATTTTCCAAATATCTTAGTATAATATAATAATTTTAATGGCAAACTTGAATTGGCACATCACTTTTTCTCCGCTTATATGAACTGATCACTGTATATTAATATTTTTTTTTTTTAGGAATAGTATTTCTTTGTTATATTATTTATTATGAATTTACTATGATAAGTTACTCCACTGGTTGGATGGAAGAGCAATTCCTGCCATGAGCAATCATGTGCAGGCATTGAATCCTGCCTTTTGTTAGGATATAAGCTAACTGCTGTACCTTCAATAAAAGCATTTATTATTATTATTATTATTATTATTATTATATAGAAAACCTACCAACACTGATAATATCATACCTTTTCACTCTTACCATCTGTATAATCAGAAATTTTCATCTTTTCATTCACTTTTTCACCGCCTCTTTACTATACCTCTCAATGATTCCAATTTCTCAATAGAACTTAACATCATCAAACAAATTGCTTATAACAACGGCTTCCCAATCCACACAATCGATAGATTATATTACAGATATGTCAACAAATTTTCCAACTTCAGATTAACACAAACTAATTCACCAAATAAACATTTTTCTTTGTCCTATTTCGGTCCTCTATCTCTTAAACTCAAGAATATCTTGATTAATAAACTCAACGCCAATATTTATTCAAATTTTTCTATCTCTTTCAAAACTTCTAACGACTTAAAAGATTTTTTGGTAAACTCTAATGATAAAATTCTAATGTTGGATAAATCTGGTGTTTATAAACTAAATTGTTCTATCCCTAATTGTAAAACATGTTATATTGGTCAAACATGCCGCAAGATCAGAACACGACTAGGTGAACACGTTCGGTTAATAGATTCTAACTCTGAAAAATAACTTATTAACTCAATTTTGATCCCAACCAACTCTGACCTAGAAATTTTACATATTTGCGATAAAGGTAAAAAACTCAATCTCCTTGAAACTCTTGCAATTAACAAGGCAATGAAAAGTTCTAATTCACATTGTATCAATGAACAAATTCATTTTTCATTTTTTGATTTCCCATCTCTAGATCGAATTTCATAACACATTTCTACACCACACTCAGCTACTTCTTTTTCTCGATGCCATGTCACAGTCACAAACATTTTTCTGTCACTTTGAAACCTGATGTTCCATAGGTCAAAAGTCTTTGTCATATGTCAACCATTAACCTATTTTTTTCCATCCATGTGTATTTGATGATTTCATAAATCCTTTGCAATATATTGAAATGTTGTTCGTTTGGACTAACCACGGTCCCTAACATTAGTGAACCCGCACTAGATGCGGACACAATAATATTATTGTAGTTGTTTTCAGTGTCATTTCTTCATAATTTTGCCCACCATACAATGGAAGGTTATTTTTCTTTTAATGTTTGCCCCTTGTAATTGTAACATTTTACTTACCCTTTAGATCTGCTTGCAACTTCTTCCATTTTGCTGATAATAATAATAATAATAATAATTTTATTTCCTTAAGACAGTTACAAACCATATGGAAAAAGTCAGTTGCTTACATTCAAAATCTTTATACACACGTAAATTTTGAATAAAATAATACTAAAAAGATAAAATTCATTTCACAGCAGACTGCTCCGACAAATATTCATCCAGTCTATAAAAACACTGTTCTGTCAAAAAGGATTTCAACTTATGTTTGAATGATTGTTTTGTGAAGCATTTTTTCACATTTGAAGGAAGAGCATTGTATATTCTAGGAGCCATATGACTGGGAGATTGGTGAGTTATTTTGAATTTTCCAAATGGAATTGAAAATCATTCTTTTGTCTCGTGTTGAAATTATGATTTTGTTTGTTCCTCATATATTTCATCATTATTGTCAAATACTAGCATACTCATCTCTGATATGACTAGACATGGCAACGTTAATATTTTCAGTTTTTAAATATATCTCTGCATGAATCAGTCTGTGAAAGCCCCGTCATTGCTCGTAAAATTCGTTTTGTGCAACGAAGATATCTTTTGCTAGGGTAGATAAACCCCAAAATATTACACCGTATCGTAGCCTACTCTCAACTTGTGCATAGTAGAGTTGTGTCAATTGATCTATATTGAGTACATGCCGTAAATTTCTGAATTGAAAGGCAATCGAATTCAACTTTGAGATTAGATAATGAGAGTGAGCCTTCCAATTAAGATTTTTATCTATCCGTAATCCTAGAAACATGGTTTGATCCGAACTAGTTGAAATCAATGGACTCGATTCGTCTGACTGGAATGACAACTCGTTACATTCTTTTTGGATATGGCGAAACCTCAGTGCTAGCGTTTTCGAAGTATTTAGAAACAAATAATTTGCTGAAAACCATTCATTCAGAAAAATCAACACCTCTTCGCATTTATCACGCAAGGAAGAGTCCATTTTTCTCGATATGATTAACGACGTATCATCAGCGTACATTGTGAAGGATGCAGGCACAGGAAGTTTATCCAAGTCATTAATATAGAACAGGAAAATTGTCCTAATATGGACCCCTGAGGGTCACCAATATCTGTTTCAGTTTTCGTGAGAAATGATTGTTTATTGCTACGTACTGTGTAAGTTTGAGTATAAATGATTTCATCCAATCTAGAGGACAACCTCTAATTCCATGCCTATACAACTTTTCCAGAAGTATGTCGTGGTTGATACAGTCAAATGCCCTGCTGAGGTCACAAAAGATTCCAACAGGGCATTCTCCCGCTTCAATATATTCTATTATTTTTTGATAATAAGAAAACACTGCGGTCTTCGTAGATTTGTTGTTCAAATATCCATGTTGGTTTCTCGAAACTATATCATATTCTTGACAAAATGACATTAATCTATCTAAAAAGCAATACTCGAATACTTTGGAAAAAGTTGATGGTACTGTGACTGGTCTGTAATTTTCAAGGCTCTGACGACAGTTCTTTTTGTACACAGGTGTTATTTTACCACATTTCAGCAATTCTGGAAAAGTGCCAGAAGACAATGAGAGATTCACCATAAAAGTGAGTGGTAAAATAAGTTCTGATAGGCACTTTTCAATAGAATTGTAGGTACCTCATCGAACCGAGGAAAATTTATTTTTTAATTTTGATCGTAGCTGAAATAGTTCAAGCTCCTGATATGGCCTAAGAAAAGAGAATTTGGAGGTGACGTAACGTCACGCAGAAAATGATTGAAGTCCTTATCACTGGAGACTATATTGCTCAATATATTTTAGGTGCATCTGTGTAAATTTATTGAAGAGATCAGCACGTCTTTCGGATCGTCAACAATCGTATTATTATCGTTTATTATTATCTTTGATTTAATAGCCTTCGATTTATTGGATAGCTCTGACACCAGTTGCCATGCAGATCTTGAAGGATTGTCTGAATTCTTTATTTTATTTTGAAAAATTTTTGGTTTAAAGGCTTTAAATTTTTGACAGAGTTTTTTTTGTTTTTTGAAGGAATTGGGTAAATTTGAAAATTTGTTAAAAATGAAAAGGGAAATTCTCAATTGAAATTTGATAAAAGATTTTTCAAATCGAAAAAATCCAGTTAAATGAAGTTTTTTTCGGTATCTAAAGCGGATATTCCCATCTGATTTTATGAAATCCGTTTTATTTTCAAAAATCAATTTCAACCCCCATAATTTTTGCAAAAACATAATTTAAAAAATTTTCTCCAAAAAAAATATTTTTCCCTTTTTTAAAAGGTGAGATTTTTTGAAAAAGTGTTTCCATTTCTTCCCGGTCCTCCTATGATGGAAGCGTGAAATAGATTTTCTCGACAAAAATTTTTTTTTGGACTAGTGAATGAGTCTTTTCCCCAAGAAAGATTTTGGAGTACTTTTTTTGGAAAAAATTTTCTTTCCTAATTTTATGGTTCTAATTAACTGGAATAGAAAATCAAATTTTCCCAAATGAAAATAAAATTTTCAATTTCGATTTTTTTTTTGGGTTACCTTCAGAATTTAAAGGTTCAATTTTTCCCGGGGGTTTGGGGGAAGTAGTGTTTTTCGTAAGATTTCCAAAAAAATTTTTTAAATTGGTTTTTTATTTACAGAAAAATCTTTTTAAATTTAAGGAAAAAATTTTTTTTCAAAAGAAAAAACCCAAAAAAGGTTTTTGAATGAAAAATAGAAAATTTATTTTTTTCAGTCGCAGATGATTCCACATCTGATTTTATGAACATCCTGTTTATATTTTCAACAAATCAATCTATCAAAACCCATGACAGGTTTTAATGTCAGAAAACACTAATTTCAAAGTGTCTCTCCAAAAGAAATGATTCTAACTTTTTCCATCTTTGCAAAGTGAGATTGCTTCTGAAAATGTGTTTCCATTTCTTCCGGTCTTCCTGATGATCGTGGAAGCGTGAAATAGATTTTCGTCGACAAAAATGTATTGAAGACCTAGTGAATGCGATGTCTCTCCTGCGTCAATGTTACGAATGAATTCTGGTGAGTACTCTCTTTGAAAAAACATTCTTTGCCTCATTCATCTTTATGAGTTCCTAATTAAGACTGGAATAGAAAATCAAATAACTATCTGAATGAAAAATGCAAATTTTCAATTTCAGATTTTTTCTTTGAGTTAGGGCCTTTCAGAATATCTATCAGATGTAGTTCAATGTCCAGCGTGGCTTTAGCGGAGGAAGTAGTTGTTTCTGTAAGATATTCACAAAAATAACTTCTTTTTAATCGTGGATTTTCGATTACAGAAAAATCTTTCTATCAATATTCAATTGAGAATGTTTCCTTTTCAACATGAATACCCCACAAGAGGTTATCTTGACGATGGAAGATAGTGACTAAAGTTTATCTTTCAGTCGCAGATGATTCCACATCTGATTTTATGAAATCCTGTTTATATTTTCAAAAATCAATCTATCATACCCCATGACAGGTTTTAATGTCAGAAAACACTAATTTCAAAGTGTTCTCCAAGAAATGATTCAACTTTTCCATCTTTGCAAAGGAGATTGCTTTTGAAATGTGTTTCCCATTTCTTCCGGTCTTCCTGATGATCGTGGAAGCGTGAAATAGATTTTCGTCGACAAAAATGTATTGAAGACCTAGTGAATGCGATGCTCTCCCGCGTCAATGTTACGAATGATTTCGGTGAGTAATTTCTTTGGAAAACATTCTTCGCCTCATTCATCTTTTGAGTTCTAATAACTAAATAGAAAATCAAATAACTATCTGAAATGAAAAATGCAAATTTTCAATTCAGATTTTTTTTTGAGTTAGGGCCTTTTGAATATCTATCAGATGTAGTCAATGTCCAAAGCGTGGCTTTTAGCAGGAAGTTGTTTTCTGTAAGATATTCACAAAAAAATAACTTCATTTTAATCGTGGATTTTCTGATTCAGAAAATATTTCTATCAATATTCAATTGAGAATGTTTCCCTTTTCAACATGAATACCCCACAAGAGGTTATCTTGACGATGGAAGATAGTGACTAAAGTTTATCTTTCAGTCGCAGATGATTCCACATCTGATTTTATGAACATCCTGTTTATATTTTCAACAAATCAATTGTCTCAAAATATTAAGAGAATGTCGACAAAAATGCCTGAAATGCAAGATTAATATCAGTATTATTCAAGACTTCAACCCAATTTTCATTACCGATGTCTATCTTGAATTAATTTATATTATCATTCGTAAAACGCCTGCTGTATTCCGTTTTTTTTTTGTTGTTTTTGACATTTCGCCATCCATATCGCAAAAATATGAGATTGTGATCGGATATATCATTATCAATGACACAACATATTGTTTCCTCGTATAAGTTAGTGAATATTTTATCAATTGTAGTGGCACTACTAGCAGTGACTCGTGTCAGCCACGATACTGTGTATTTCAGATTAAAACATTTTAAAACCTCACAAATTTTGTTAAATGCCGGACTGAACTTATCATAACAATCTGCGTTGAAATCCCCACATAAAAAGATATTCACACCCGGTTTAAAAATATCATTTAAAACGTTATATATAGTGTTTAAAAAACATTCAAATCCCCAGATGGAGAACGATAGCAACACAGTATTATAGTTTTTCCTATACAAATTTCTATGTCTTGTTCAACACAATATTTTAGGTTTTTACGAGAATTGCCACACCTCCATTTTTCTATTTTTCCTACAGTAACTACTTTTCAATGTAAAATTGTTAAAATGAAAACTATTTTCTGAGTTTTCCCTAAATCCAGTTTCTGTCAAACAAATAAAACTAACATCATGGCTGTGAATATCAACATATAAACTGTTTATCTTGTTGTGATTAACACTTTGTACATTCAGTAACACAATATCGGGGTTGAATATCATATTTCTACCGTTTTCCTTTTCCTGTGGTATAAAAAACGACTTATGACGGCCCCGTGAGGCCAAATTTCAGGATTCATAGCCTTTTTAAAGTTTTCAGATAATATATTTACTTTAAATGATGAATAAATTGTGGGAAATTTTGACTGAATCATTTCACACGTCACTTCAGGAAAATACACTTTCATCACATTGGTGAGGGAGGCTGCGGTTGCCTGCTTGTCAATTCTTGTAACATGTAGGGTTGATGTTTTTGGAACACCCTTAACAATCTCACTGTCTTTATTTCTCCCTACAACAATTTTTTCTTCCGCTGTATTTCTGGGAATTTTCCCAAAAATCATTTTTTTTATGAATGGATCGCCTACGTTGGATGAAGAGAAATGAGATTTCAAGAGAAAATTAGTTTCAACCCTCGGTTTAATTATGGACAATCAATTGCGCTTTTTGATTTATGATGCATACCTCGATTCTGGAAAATATTTGAATATCTTGCGGATTGGGGATTTCATTGAAGAACTGACACTAGAACAATTTCGAACATGTTGGTATCAACTTGTGGGAGCTTCGGCTCATTGCACAGCAGAAGTCAGGTTGGAACAACTAACATTATAGGAAAATTATAGCAAGCAGAGGGGTAAACTGTTTTCAAAAAGTCCGAATTTACCTATTTCTGACCTGCGTTTTGAATTTTCTGATAACATCACATCAACATAAATAGTTAGTAGTGCGGAACACTCGGTGCGCGATTCATAACACTTGACCGCTTTTTTCTCGAAACGGCTCGACGGAATTTCCCTCATCCGGGAATAAACGACTGTTCTGCCGTTATTTCTGTCGTTAACGAAGAGAAATGCTCGTGGGACCCGTGTCAATTCCGTAATTTCCACCAATAAATTTTTACAGTAAATTAATTAGCAAGACGAAATCGTTTCTAATAGATTAACGATGCTCTCATACTCGAACACCATTCTGTGGCAATGAAAAAGGCCACAAGTATTGCTCGCGACCGAGTAAAGAGACATTAAAACGACATATTTGTCATTTCTACGAGATCGTATCGGATTCTTCGTATATTTTCTTGCTACGCGACGAGAAAGAAATGTCTAAATACAGAACGCCAATTACTTTATTGATAGCCTGAATGCTTCCATCTAGTTTTTCCCTCTGATAGAGATCGCTTGAGAATTAGTTAGTTGCTTTGACTCACTGTTCAGGCGGGTGTTCTTTTTTAGGAACCCTTGGAGGATCTATCACGCGGCTATATATTTGTCATTTTTTTTTAATGTAATTTCAGAAAAATGTCCTCTCTTCTAGCTTATTTGAACCCCCGCTCAATTGAAACTGTTTTACCTACATTAGAAGTCGAATGGATTTATAAAGTGGAAGTGAACTGCACTGAAAATTTTATACCTGCCATTTTCAACCAATCAGATGCTTCATTTCGACATTGTTACTATGGTAACCAGCAAATTTTCTGAAAATTTTTCATCTACATTAGCATGTAGGCGTAAAATCAATAAGTGGAAATTTCCCGGCACATGACAGCTATCATTAAATTAGACAAAAATTATATTGAAATTATATTGACAATATTTTTTATTTACTTACTTTATAAGTTGGAAATATTACAACAATTTATTGAGGTGTACATTCTATAATATCATTAATTAATTTAAAATTCTTCAAAAGGACACTTCTACCTCCTCTTTCCTAAGTGGTGAATAACACACAGAACCGCTGTTTTTTTTTAACAATATGCCTGTGTTTCATAAAATAAAAATAATACTGAGACGCCAGTTTATTTCTTTGAGTATTAGATTTGTGTCCAAAAGAGGGTACAATATCACGCAGAATGTTGCCAATCTCTTTAAATAAGTTTTCTTGCTCAGGATTTAATCCAGATTCTTCCACTAGGTATGTTAGATATTTTACATTTTTATGGTACATTTTAATGTGCTGTGATTCTTTGCAAAAGGAACACAATTCATACGATTGGAAGTTCATTTTATTATCATTCTTTTACTAACTTATGATTGTATACAATGTTATGAGGAACTTATAATGCCACAAATAAAATATTGATTGACAGGAGTAGTGAATGTCAAATCCATGGCTAACTTTACAAAATATTTTTTTGACCGGCAACATACGCCAACAACATTCTATTTAGAATAAAGTAAATAACATATCCCGATTTCCTGAATTATTTGAAAAACAAATTATTACCGCTAATATTAATTTTTCTTAGAATTAAACCTAAAAGAATATGAAAAATATTTAAATATATATGTATAGGTATAGTTATATATTTTTTGCTGTATATCACCTTTGTTTGTAGTCAATATTGGCATTCCTCTGAAACCTAGTAAGAAAATTATATGAAATCAATTATTTTTATATAATAATGTATCTGATATTTATATATTTTATTTTACTAGGGCAAGGGGAAAATAAAAAAATATCTCCCGCAATACGAACGTATCCACTTTCATTTTTAGTCAATATAAACATTTCCCTGAAATGGTATGAAATCAATTAATTTTACATAATAGTTTATCTGATATTATATATTTTATTTCACTAGGAAACGGGGAAAATCAGAAAAAAATCTCCCCCAAAACTCCCATTACACACAGCCTTCTATTTATTTGTGAATAACGTCAAAATAAATATTTAATAAATGTTTTCTATTTAAATATAATTCCGGTATAATATTTTCTTACTAAATCCCCCACGTGCTTCAATTAATTGCGGGAAATTTGTCTCGTACATGAATTTTTAAAGAAAATTATCACGAGTCGCGTGTGCTCAAAAAATTTCCGGCAATAATTCATGCTATAGGAGATTATAAGTGATAATTAACATGGAAATCCTTCCCTGGTATGGTTATTTGGTTGGTTGAAAACTTACGAGCCAGAGACAGGGTTGTCATTTAGCTTGCCTTGACACTGCGACCAGCTGGGGTCTATTGCATCACTCTGTCGTCAGTGGTTCCTCATTCAAACAGGTTTGTGCCTTCAATTAGGTTTAGTAGCCTGTTGATAAGGTTTTTCGGATTCATGCCTGTTTCCGGGCTGATCTCTCCAAAGGTTCTGTGTCGCTTTCTACTTAGGGCGTCACAGTCGAAGGATAATATGAGAGGCTGTTTCCTCCTCTTCATCACACAGCCTACACTCTACGGTTTCCCTGCGTACTCCCATGGTGTTTAGGTGTTTTCTTAGGCCGCAGTGTCCAGTCAACAGACCTACTATTATACGTGCCTTCGTGCTGTTCAGGTTCAGAAGGTCAGCCGTCAGGGTCCGGTTTGGATGCCCCACCATGACTTTGCTGTGTATTTGCCCGACAGTTTGATCCCAATATTGTTGGTGTCTTCTTTTTATCCACTCGTCGATCAGGGTCCTGCATCGGTTTTTGCTAATCCCATGCACAGGTTCTGGGCCTGTGAATAGCGTTCCAGATGCTTGTCTAGCTAGCTGGTCCGCTTTTACGTTGACTTCAATGCCTCTATGACCTGGCACCCACATCAAGGTGACCTTGTTGTGTTTTGCCAGTTCGATGAGGTTCTGGAGGCAGTCCCAGACAAGTTTAGACTTTATCTGTATAGAGTTGAGTGCTTTGATAGCACTTTGACAGTCAGAATGTAGATGTGTTTTTTCCTATAACCACTTTCACTGGTTATGTGGATGATTGTTTGGTGTTCATAAATGTGAATCCAGGTACTGGTGCTCATCTTTCGAATAAAATCAATGAAATACTAACATCACATTCACATTGGAGATCGAATCATAGAATAAACTTTACTTTTTAGACATCACAATAAATAAAAATACTAGCAATTTAGTGTTCGGTATCTATAGAAAGCCAACTCAGACAGACCATGTCATACATAACTGTTCTAACCATCCTCATCCAATATTCCATTATCCCTTTTTAAATACAAGAAAAAAATAATTATTACTGTGAAGTTAAAGATGCGCTGAGTCGTTGCGAATGACACGCCCAGATTTGAATGTGCATATGCATGCGGCTCGACTCAACGCATGCACATTCAAGTCAGTACCCGGCTTTAAAGATGACATTTCGAACCAAAAAGTTGACAAAAAAACAGAGAGCGCTCTCCGAAAAATAAATAATTTGCACGAAATTCCAAAAGATATTTTATTGATTTATTTTTTCTCGAGTGGAGTGTCAAGAAACGATACATCGCAAGTCTAGTTATTTATTTATGTTGCATATGTAGCGGTGAAAGTTTTTTTATTTACTAATTTCAAAATTCCCTTCATTTCGATATCATCCCGATTTCAGTGATCCATCGAGGAGTCAATAGCTTCGTTATAAAAATAGTTATGTGTGTTCTATTTCTCGCACATAGATTTATGTGGGTTCGACTCCCATGACAAGACCAATCTGTTATTTTAATTCAGCGGCTCTTTCAGGGGCGTAACAAAAAAGGTAATTTCATTTTGTTCGCGGAAAAAGTGGAATATTACGAGTATGTTGCCACTTCAGTTGATAATTTATTTGTCTAATTTTTATTTAGGTGAATATCTGATACTCTTTTCATCAAGGTAGGTGTTCCGCAAAGCTCTTTCCTGGCCCACACGCTACTGCCCCTTCACCATATCTTTCTCAAGCGTATATCATCTAATAATAATAATAATGAATTTATTCAATATTAAGTATATAAATACACGTACAACTATATAAGTACAAGTATTGGTATTATTATACAGTGCTCGTCTAAAGTTCGTTTCCCACCTACTAATTTTTGAACCACCTGGTATATCGCAACTGAATTTGGAGGGCTTAAATAGGAGATAAAAACCTACTTTTTGAGCGCCATCTTCAATAATTTTTTTGAATAGAACACACTGTATATTATTCCATTTTCGAAATCTGCTCATAATTCAATTTTCTCTAATACGCTTTAATACTAAATTCAATTGTTTTCGAAATATTAACGTTTGAAAAGTGACATTCCGGTTTAAAATAAAGTATGGATTTTGGTCACTTTCGGTAAAACATTTTGCTAACTAAACGTTGTTATTAATTTGTAGTTAAATCTCTTAATGAATTCGACTAATAAGAGGCGTAAAGATAGTTTATTAAGGATAAACAGTACCACTTAACGAAAAATCTCGAAGCCTACGAATGTGTTCTGTAAATTCACAATCAAAACAAATTAGTTAGCTAGAAAATTATAATTTATTTTTGAATAACACTTTTATTTAACCCCAACAATTATTTCATCAAGTGTTCAATGTGGCCACCTCCTTGACAATAAAGTGCCCTATTGATGAAAGTCTGTTCATCTATTTCTTCACATGTATCTATTATTCTGCGTTCCAACTCTTCTATTGTTTGGCATTCAGTGGCGTAGTTTTTTGACTTCAGATACCTCCTAAGGAAAAAATCCAGAGGTGTAAGATCCGGAGATCTTGGTGGCCATTCTGTACTTCCCCTGCGACCTATCCATCGCCCAGGAAAGTTTGTATCGAGGAACTCTCTAGCCATGCGATCGAAATGGGGAGGTGCCCTTATCCTGCTGAAATATGATTTCACGATTTTCAAACTCTTCCTGATTGTTTAATACAATTTGTCTTATTCGAGGTTCAATTTCAGTTTCTGAAAGATTTCTGTACAGAACTCCTGTAAGATTGCCTCTGATGAAAATCGGTCCAACAACGCGATTGCCCAAAATCCCCGCCCAAACATTCACCTTTTTAGGAAACTGGGTATGTCCCTCTCTAAAAATATGCGGATTAGTATCGCTTCAATATCGTACATTCTGTTTGTTGACTTTTCCATTAAGAAAAAACGTGCATTCGTCTGCGAAACATACACGTTTCAGGAAGCCACGTTCTCCTTCAATTGTTCTTGTTAACCACTCACAAAACTCAACCCTCCGGTCTGGATCATCCTCCGTGAGAGTATGCAGGATTTTCATTTTATAGGGATGAAACTTTTTTTTTTTAGGACTCTTTGGACTCTTTTTGAACTTACTCCACAAGATTCAGCAACTGCAGACGTCGACTGAGTCGGATTGATATTACCATTTCACCAATAATTTCTACCTGTTTTTCTTCTGAAAGAGGCGGTCTTCCTGATCTTGGAGCATCTTTCAGCGTACCAGTTGCTTGGAGCTTATTTAAAAGTTTGCGCAAATATGGCCTCGAAATAGGATTCTCGAGAAATTTATCGTTAAACATACGGACTGCTAGATGATAATTTCTTTCAGCTTCTCCAAATATCAAAACTGCTTCAAATTTATCGTTAAACTACGAGCCATGATCACACTTGTCATAAAAGGATTTAGGCGCTCAACGGACTATTTGACAGTTAGCAGTTCAGTTTGACAGTAAACAAGATGTTACCGCGACAACGATTTTTTCCAATGCAAACTTGATTGAAAGCAACATTAGTGTTTTTGGTTGGGTTTGAAATGACCAAAATGTCACTTTTCAAACGTTAATATTTGGAAAACATTTGAATTTAGGAGTAAAGTGTATTAGAGAAAACTGTTGAGAATTATGAGCAGATTTCGAAAATAAAATAATATACTTCTATATAAAAAAATTATTGAAGATGGCGCTCAGCCGCCATTTTGAAACTTTCAGCTGTGATTTCATGAAAAAGTAGGTTTTTATCTCCCATTCAAGCCCTCCAAATTTCGTTGCGATATACCAGGTGGTTCAAAAATCAATAGGAGGGGAACGGGCTATAGACGAGCACTGTATATGTATCAATGATAATCTGAACAATATGAACAAATTCAAATAACCCACAAAGTAGAACCTGTGCGTGGATTTCTGATGTATTCATCTTGATCCTGATGATCACATATCAACGTAAGGAAATGAATAAAGATTAAACAGCTACAACTTAAAAAAATATAGATAAAAAAGTAGACGAATGAGTTTGACAAAATTAACATTAAAGTTCAAATTAAAATAAAAGTTAAAATCTATACAATTTCTAAAATATTTGAAAGCTAATTATCTTCGGAACAAATACTTGTTTAATGGCTCATAAAACTCTATTGTTTTTCAGATCATCCATTCTGTGAATTTCAATACGGGGTTTGTTCATCAACCATTTCTTAAGTTTTGCCTTGAACAGGGCCGTGGAATTGAGTGTTTTTAGATGAAGGGGTATTAAGTTATAAATTTTGGCGCAAGGTATACGTGGCACCTTTGCCCTATTGTCTTCAACATACGTGGTACATTGAAGGCCTTTTCTTTATATCTAGTTGAGTAGTTGTGCTCGATATATTTAACTTTGGCCAAATTTTGATGAGTCACCAGCGCCAAAACAAATATTTGATGAATGTCCATTACTCCTGTCTCCCTGTATAATTCATCACTAGAATATCTGAGGTCCCTTCTCATAATTATTTTCAGAATCCACTTTTGGATAGTGATCAGGTGCCTGATGTAAAAGTTTGTTGCCCCAATAAATACCAACTTGTGCTGAATAATGAATGAAATTAAGATTCTGACATCGATACGTGGATGTGGATTTTAAAATCCCCCAAGGCAGCACGCAGCTGTTTTTTTATTATACGAATCTGGTGTTTTGGCAGCAGCTCACATTTGTATAATGTGTATCGATCGTCCTAGATATCGAGGAATGCGAATAAAAACAGGGATTCGGTTTTTATTTCAATTCAAACAGGAAATATCCAAATACTTTTATTCTGTACCACGAAATTTGATATTTCGTGAATTTTGTTAATGTATACTGAGTGACGGTGTAAAGTGGAAACCATTCGATGACAATCGAAATGAACATATTCAGTTTATGAAATAAAAAAGGTTTCGGTTTGTATAGTTTTTCCAATATCAATTGCAGAAGCATAAAAAAGTCTTGCGGCGAAATCCTGTGAGCAGCAGTGGCGGAGATAACTAATTTTATTTAGATATTTTAATATCCTGAAACGTATTTTGATCGGCACACACCAAGACCACAGACTCTACGGGTTTTTAATCTTTCAGAGCTATTAAAACACAAATATAACGCGTGATTTATGACCTCCCATCGTATAGACACACCTGCAAGCACTGATGTCCGACTTGATTGGCCCAGACGAATCGGTTGTAGAACAGACAGCAGTCACTCAAGTCCACGTTGACCAGTGGGCTCTTTGTGCCGACGGAGACTGTATACAAGTAGTACATATTATTTTTCGTTCCGTTTCTTCGCATATACGCTCGTGTTAGCGAAGTGAGTTTTTATTTGCTCCCTATAGAAACAGCTTCTGCAATTGATATTGGATGGACTATACTTATGTACGTCTCATCAGATTCTATCACTTTTCTCGATACTATTTGAAAAATTATTTTCAAGGTCATTACCTAATAGCAAATCGGTCAAATAATGAAATGATTATTTATCAAAATAGTAATATAAATAATCGATAAGATCAACAACAATATTATTTGGCATCATTTGAAGTAAAATATTATATAAAAATATTTTTCCACGACTGTTTTATAATATATCAATTACTAAATTGCTTCTTCAATTACTATGACATTATACAGGGTGTTATGTAATAAGTGTCCGATATTTTACAGGACGATTTCTCAGTTATTTTTAAGGTGAAAAGTTCATATAAGCATGGGTCCGCAAGGCATTCATTTTTTATATACAAGGTTTTCAAAATTTATTTTTATTTTGATTTTTCGTATATAATTTTTAAAATAATGTCGATATTTGGAATTGGTATTGGGGGATTTTTTAATATGAGAAATTCAAATTTGATCTAAGTTTGGCACTTAATTGTAGGGGGCGCCGCCTACAGGTCTTTGTCTCTTTTGGGGAGTCACAACTTTGTCGTGCATGTATGTATCACATTTTCTGGTAGAAAAAACGATTTCTCTATCTTTTTTACGAAAAAAAAGTATGTTTTTCGAAAGTCACTACAAGCAGCCGTTTTCGAGATGTTTTGATTTAAATTATTGTACTGATATCATTGACATAGATGGGAATGAAGATGTGAAGAAAAACGACATTGTGGAACACAATGAAGATACTGTTTCCAGTAATAGGTCCTCTCTAACTAGGCAGGCCAAATCCAAAGTGGTGAGGCCAAAGATGCCACCCCCGCCAGTCCCAGTTGAATACTCAGGTATGAAAAACAGTAACAAAACTGGGTTCAGATGGTTCCTGATATAATTATCAGTATGAATATTTTGAAATAATTTCTCATTTTTGTGAAAGAAATTGTTGAAAACGATTTGGTATTTCCTAATATTTATAACCGAATTCTAGTTCTAGCTAAAATTCATAACTCCCAATTCACTTTTGAGTAGATAAACTTGTGAGTGGCCCCATAGTATATCTACTCCTTTGAAACACTTCATCATGAATGGAATGTTTATCAAGATTACGGAATCTTTTATTGCTGATTTCTTAGCTATCAATTTTCTTCTACTTTCCAACGAATTATAGATCTCCTCGTCTTATGATAAATTATTTTGATTATTAGACCGGCTTTGTGGATTTCTCTGTGATTTGGCGATTTCTTAAATGATATTTATACAGGGTGTTTCCAAAGTTGAGGCATTTTCACTCGTCAAAATATGTGATTTTACAAAAATCTCCTACATATAAGTTGAAAAATCATGAAGGTACAAAACTGATCCTTTAGCGCTATGATATACCTGGTGTTATTTTATAAGTGTCCGATATTTTACAGAACGATTCCCCAGTGATTTATAAGCATGGGTCGGCAAGGTCTTCATTTTTGATACAAGGCGTTAAAAATAAATTTTTATTTTGGTTTTTCGTAAATAATATTTAAAATAATGTCGATATTTGGACGGAAATTGGCATTTGGGGATTTTTCAATATGAGAAATTCAAATTTGATCTTAGTTTGGCACTTAATTGTAGGGGTCGCCGCCCACAAGTCTTTGTCTCTTTTGGGGAGTCACAACTTTGTCGTGCATGTATGCATCACATTTTCTAGAAAAAAATTGATTCCTCTATCATCTTTTCGTGAAAAAAGTATGCTTTTCAAAAGTCGCTACAAGCAGCCGTTTTCGAGATATTTTGATTTAAATTAATCTTCTTCTCATTGATTCGTGTACTCTTTGAAAATAAAAGTTTCAAGTAGGCTAGTAAGTTTATTCCAATGTTTTTTTTGTGCTGTCATGTCAAAAATAATATCTTGGCCCATAGTTGAATAGTTTTATTTATTATTATTGTGATTATTTGTTAAAAAATGGTAAACTTTACCAATGCAGAGTATGTTGACATACATTTTACATACGGACTTGCCAACGGAAATGCATATGAGGCTACACGTTTGTATCAGGAGCGTTATGCGAACCGCACAACTCCTACTTCACAAACGTTTTCAAGAATTCCCGCTCGGTTAAGGGAAACAGGAAGTTTTGAGAAAGCTAGTCATCTGTCGGATGCACATCGGATGGTAAGAACCCCAGAAACCGAGGAAGCAGTTCTTAATCTAGTAAAAGAACACCCGGAAACAATCTCCAGAAAAATAGCGCTGACGTTAAACATTTCTCATGTTCTGGTATGGAAAATTTTAATTGCTAATTTGTTATATCCCTAGTATATTCAAAGAGTTCAGGCACTACTCCCCGTGACTTTCCGTTACGTATCAACTTCTGTCGTTGGTTTCTCCAATGCCTTATTCAAAATCCTTTATTTGAAAATAAAATCCAGTTTACCAACGAAGCAAATTTCTCACGCAACGCTATACGCAATTTTCACAACAATCATTTGTGGTCAGAGGAAAACCCCAAGGCTATACAGGATTCACATTTTCAAGAACAGTTCTCTCTTAACGTGTGGGCAGGAATCCTTTGATATTATTTTCTATGTCCATTCTTTATTTCGGGAAGATTAAACGGAGAGAGATATCGTCATTTTCTTGAAGGAGAGTTGCCAATTTTACTGGAAGATGTGCCGCTTAGACCACGAAATGAAATGTGGTTTTTGCATGACGGTGCCCCGGCAAATTTTAGCATCCAAGCGAGATGTTTAGATCAAACTTTCGGCAACCGTTGGATAGGTAGGGGAAGCCCTTAACCATGGCCCCCTAGGTCACCAGACCTTAATAGTTTGGATTTTTTCCTGTGGGGACATCTAAACTCCTTAATTTACCAGACACCTATCCAAAAATGAAGAAGAATTAAGTAATCGAATAATTAACTCTTGTAGAGCGATTCCAGGAATTTTTCAAAGAGTGCGCGAATCAATGAGAAAAAGATTGGATGCAGGTGGTGGACATTGCGAACATTCATTGTGATTTCAATTTAGATTTATATCTAGTGTTCCGTTGTTTATTGTTGTTTAAAAATTAGCGTTTGTAATGTTTCTATGTTGAATAAAACTTTTCAAAATTGTTTCACTTTTTGACAAACACATGCATCGATTAATATAAATCAAAATATCTCGAAAACGGCTGCTTGTAGCGTCTTTTGAAAAGGATACATTTTTCACGAAAAATGATAGAGGAATTGATTTTTCTTCTAGAAAATATGATACATACATGCACGACAAAGTTGGGACTCCCCAAAAGAGACAAAGACCTGTAGGCGGCGCCCCCTACAATTAAGGGCCAAACTAAGATCAAATTTAAATTTCTCATATTAAAAAATCCCCAAATATACCAATTTTTGTCCAAATATCGACATTGTTTTAAAAATTATTTACGAAAAATCAAAATCAAAATAATTTTTTATATAAAAAATGAAGGCCTTTCGGACCCATGCTTATATGCACTTTTCGCCTTATAAATAACTGAGGAATCGTCCTGTAAAACACCCTGTATAGTAATAGCAGTGAATAATGATCATTCTCCACTTTTTTACTACTACTACTACACAAAAAAATCTGAAATGCATTTTTTACTATGAAATAAAAAAAATTTGTTCCGGGAATCGATTAAAAAAAAAAAGTTATAATGATGATAATAAGTATTTATTCCTTGGAATGATCATTTAACAAGGACATAGGAATCGTCAGTTTGAACCTAAAACATATTGTAACGAACCTAGGCCGGACCTGTCGCCTCACATGTTGCCGTCGACAGCGATGAGATCATCCCCGGAGATGTTCGAGAACCATCCAGTGCGCTCTGCCGCGGAAGACAACGGTCAATATTGGAAACAATTGGAACACGCCGGTCGCCAACGGAAAGAATTCGAAACATCGAGAATGCTGTATCGGAGATAAATAGGCAACCCTCAAGTCTCAGAGACAGTCTGAACGAGCCCATACGATCGAGCTATTCAGTAGCGTAGTAATATAAATTAAGTTGTAGATTAAGTGTGAAATAAATTAAATAAACCAAGTTAAGTTTATTTACGTTACAATTGGTGTCGGAAGTGAGATTTTGAAAATAAACAAGTGATCGTGGAGTGGATAGTCAGAAAAATAAATTGATAGACCTTTTTGTACGCCCAAAATAGACAGTGGCCCGGTTTTCGCGAAGTGGACAGTTGTGCTGGGAATATAACTGATACACGTTCGCGTGAAACAGAAAATAGACAGTGGCCGGTTTCGAAGTGGACAATTGTGCGTGGAATATAAACTGATACGCTGTTCGCGTGAAACAGAAAATAGACAGTGGCCCGGTTTTCGCGAAGTGGACAATTGTGCGTGGGGAAAATAAACTGATACACTCTTCGCGTGAAACAGACAATAGACTGGTGGCCCGTGGAAAAGAATTCGCGAAGTGAATTTTAACAAACTGATAACTTTTCTGTAAAACAGACTGATACCTCGTCAAAGACAAAATGTGTTCAAGAAAAGTGCGCCTTGCGGATTTGAAGGTAGCGGAATTGAAACAGGAATTGGAGGAAAGGGAACTGGAAACAACAGGTAAAAGCAAGTACTCCAGGAAAGACTTGCAGAAGGACTTATACAAGAAGGTGAGGACCCCGAAACATTTTTATTCGAAGTTCCGGAGGTGATTTAAGTTTGGTAATGAATAAACTGGAAGAAAATTCAAGAAGTCTGGAAGAAAATGCTAGAAATCTGGAAGAGAAGCTTCAAGAAAATTCTAGAAATCTGAAGAGAAGCTTCTAGAAAATTCAAGAAGCCTGGAAGAAAATGCTAGAAATCTGAAGAGAAGCTTCAAGAAAATTCAAGAAGTCTGGAAGAAAATGCTAGAAATCTGGAAGAGAAGCTTCAAGAAAATTCTAGAAATCTGGAAGAGAAGCTTCTAGAAAATTCAAGAAGCCTGGAAGAAAATGCTAGAAATCTGGAGAGAAGCTTGAAGAAAATTCTAGAAATCTGAAGAGAAGCTTCTAGAAAATTCAAGAAGCCTGGAAGAGAAGTTCCTGGAAAACACAGAAGGCCTAAAAAAAGAATTGTGTGGTGTGGCTAATTTTCTAGAAGAAAGAATGGGAACCGTTGAGACAGAGATAGATAAAATTAGGGAGCAAATGAACACGGAGGTAGATAAAATCAAAGATGGGGTCGAGGCAGAAATGGACAAAATAAAGGAAACAATAAGTAAGATGGAAAAACGAATTAATAGTGCGCCCTCCACAGAGATGGTTAACGAAAATGCAATGCTGGACTTGAGTTTGAACTTGATAAAGTTCAAGAGGGAATAAAAGATGTCAAGATCAATTCAGAAATAGGAAGTTTCCATGAAGCCGCCTCAATTCGACGGAAAACTCCATGGGAAAATTACCGCCGACAGTTTGAAGCAGCGGCCAAAGCAAATGGATGGAATGCAGGGGAAAGAGCTGTAGCACTAACACTTGCATTACGTGGAGAAGCGACGAATATTCTACAAACTCTTACCGCCCAAGAACAGGAGGACTATGATCAGCTGATTAAACATCTAGAATTACGATATGGCCAGGCCCATTTGGAACACGTATACCACTCCCAACTGAAAAATCGCTGCCAGAAATCGGGCGAATCCTTACAAGAATTCGAAGCTGACATTGCACGCTTGGTTCGTCTCGCATATCCAGCCACACCGGAAAATGTAATGGAGCGATTAGCGGTTCAGGCATTCTTGGATGGACTCCGTGACCAAGAAACCAGACAAGCGTTGACACTAGCTCGTCCAACACATCTCGTAGACGCACTGGCACGCGCTTTGGAATTTGAGGCAGCAAAGCAATCCTGCAAAACCAAAGTAAAGTTCGAAGTATTGAAGAAGACTCACAGCAGCATGCTGACTTGGAAGCGCCATAAGAAAAGTGATGAAGGAAGTTTTGCCTGAGAAAAGACAGATAAGATGCTGGAATTGTGCAAAATTGGACATGTGCGTAGCAAATGTCCAACATTCGAAAACACGACTCCGATGCAGGAAAACTAAAGAAGGTCGACGAGAAGGGCAATCGTCGGCCTGTCCCCAGCAAGCCCCGGTTAACAACGCATATGTCGATATCCTGAAACGACAGAACAGAGGTGTTTTCGGAGACGGTCTCATCAATAACGAGCCTTGCACCATGCTGCTAGATACAGGTGCGACTAGGACAATTCTCGGACCTTCCTTGGCCAGAACACCGGAACGAATTGAACCGACAACGTGGAAGCTACGCACAGCAACAGGGGAGCCAGCTACTGTATATGGCGAGCTACCGATTGAAATAATTTTGGGCAGCACTAAAGTGAAACATCAGGCACTTGTAGCGGACATCGAAGACGATGCAATCATCGGAATGGACATCATGAATTCCAGAGGGTTTGAATTGATTTCAAAGACGGCGTCCTACGTGTCAACGGAGAAGAGCTGGTACTTCATGGGAGAAGTGAAGAGTTGATCCGTGTGCTGTTGGCTGAAGATGTAAGCGTACCTGAGAGGGCTGAAACCATCCTGGAGGCTCGCCTGGACGGGAGTGCGAGCAGTGGAGACGTGATGATGTTCGAGCCCAAACTTCATGATGAGAAAATTGGACGAGGGATTGCCCTAGGGAAAACCCTGTTACGTGCTGAAAAATTTGTACCGGTAAGGGTCATGAATGTCAATTACTTTCCAGTGACCTTAAAGAAAGGAACAATTTTAGGGCACTGCTCGTCAGTTTCATCTGTGATCCGGGGCGTACGAGGTACGATTAGCCAACCCAACAACTTGCCCACAGAACTAGAAAAATTAGTTGCCATCTCTTCCAAAGACATAAAACCAGCTCAACAGCCCAAACTAAGAGATTTAGTCAAAAGTACCAAGACATCTTCGATACCGGACAAGGAAAAGGGGTCGAACTAATGTGGTCCAGCACAAGATTGATACTGGGGTGCCCGACCGATCCGGCAATCAGCAAGAAGACTTCCTCTGCCAAGAAGGAAGAGGCTGACAAAATAGTCAGCGATATGGGAAAAGAAGGAGTTATCGAACCATCTGACAGTCCCTGGTCCCTCCAGTCGTACTGGTGAAGAAAAAGGATGGATCGACACGCTTTGTGTAGACTATCGCCAACTTAATAATGTCACGAAGAAGGACAGTTACCCTCGCCCGAGAATAGATGACACCCAAGACACGTTGGCTGGTTACACGATTTTCGCGACCCTTGATCTGAAGAGTGGATACTGGCAAGTAGAACTGGCTCAGGAAGATCAAGAAAAGACTGCTTTTACCATCGGCTCAGGATTGTGGCAGTTCACCGTAATGCCATTCGGCTCTGTAATGCTCACGCCACATTCGAAAGATTGATGGAAACAGTACTGAAGGGACTCTCATGGAACACGTGTCTAGTGTATCTCGACGACATAATTGTGGTCGGCAGATCGTTTGAGGACCACGTGAAAACTTGGAGGAAGTATTCCTGCGACTGAGGAACTCCGGATTGAAGCTGAGCCCTAAGAAATGCCATCTGTTCCAAAAGAAGTACGATACCTCGGCCACGTTGTTCTGGAGAAGGAGTAGCAGTGGATGACCAGAACATCAAAGCTGTTAAGGATTGGCCCATCCCAAAAGACATTCACCAACTTCGAAGTTTCCTTGGTTTATGCACATACTATCGCTATATGTGCTGGGATTCGCCAACATCGCTAAACCACTGACCAAGCTCACGGAAGGCCAAACAAAGTTCCAGTGGTCCGAAGAATGTCAAGACTCATTCAGGAAGCTGAAAGGAGCTTTGATCAACGCACCTATACTGAGCTATCCCCTACCCAAAGGGAAATTCATTTTTGGGTACGGACGCCAGCAACGTGGACTTGAGCTGTCCTATCTCAGATCCAGGAGGGACAGGAGAAGGTCATTGGTTATTTCAGCAAGACGCTTAGCAAACCAGAGCGCAATTACTGTGTCACCAGGCGAGAGCTGTTAGCTGTTGTAAAGGAGGGAACACTTTTACAAGTACGTGTACGGAAGAAGATTCCTGCTGAGAACTGACCATGCAGCTCTCAAATGGCTCTTACAGTTCAAAAATCCTGAGGGTCAAGTAGCACGTTGGATCGAGAGACTCCAAGAATTCGATTTCGAGATCGAACATCGAGCCGGAACTAGCCATAAGAATGCAGATGCCTTGTCGCGAAGACCATGTCCAGATGATTGCTCACATTGCCGACGAGCAGAAGAGAAAGAAGCAACACTTTGTAGAACCGTGGCAATGGATGACAACTGGAATGACAGCAAGATCCAGAAAGACCAACAGAGACCCCGACCTTGGCTTAGTCGTCAGCTGGAAGAAGGGCAATCGAAGACCATCATGGCAGGAAGTCGCAGGTTACTCGCCGGCTGTTAAGTCCTATTGGGCACAATGGAACTCTCTCATTCTGGACAATGGGATCCTGAAACGTGTGTTGGAGGCCGATATTGGTGGGGAAGACAGACGCCAAATAATTGTTCCCAGGAACAGAAGAGAGGAAGTGCTGCGGAAATCCATGATGGAGTCGCCGGAGGACATCTGGGAGTGACGAAGACCCTGCAGAAAGTAAGGCAACGGTTCTACTGGGCCAATTGTCAAGCTGACGACCAGGACTGGTGCAGGAAGTGCGCGGTATGCGCTGCTAGCAATGCACCTCGAATCAGACCCAAGGCCCCGATGCGTCAGTACAACGTACGCAGCCCGTTCGAGAGAATCGCCATTGACATCGCCGGCCCGTTTCCCGTATCCGACCACGGGAATAAATACATCCTTGTGGCAATGGACTACTTCAGTAAGTGGGCGGAAGCCTATGCCCTGCCCAACCAGGAGGCCATCACCGTCGCCGACGTCTTGGTGAAAGAGTGGATATGTCGATTCGGTATTCCAATGGAGCTGCACTCGGATCAAGGCAGAAATTTCGAATCCAACCTTTTCCAAGAAATATGTCTACTGCTGAACATCCGCAAGACAAGAACCACGGCACTACATCCGCAGTCCGATGGAATGGTGGAACGGATGAACAGGACGATCAACCGCCACTTGTCCAAGGTTGTCTCTGACCATCAAAGAGACTGGGACCAGTATCTTCATTTGTTCCTGATGGCCTATCGATCCGCAGTTCACGAGTCAACCGGTCAAACTCCTGCTAGTATTATAATGGGCCGAGAACTGCGACTGCCTTGTGACCTGAAGTTTGGGATACCGCCAGGACAAGACACTGCGGGAGAGGACTACGTCAGCAAACTTCGGCAGAGAATGGACGACATCCACGAACGAGTCCGGTTGAACATCCAGAGTGCCAGCGATAAAATGAAGAAGACCTATGACATCAAGGCCGACGCTGGAGGATTTAAGGTTGATGACCTGGTTTGGCTGTACAACCCCAAACGTCGTCGTGGACTATCACCAAAGTTGCGGAACTCGTGGAAGGCCCGTATAAAATCGTGAAAAGGATAAACGACCTTGTGTACCGAATCCATAAGCCACCCCGAGGGAAACCAAGGGTCGTCCATTTCAACAGGTTGGCCCCTTACGCTGGAAACCATGACCAAGTTCGCACCCTCAAGCCACCGGAGGATGATATGACGTTCGAGAAGTTTATGTCCTTGTATTCAAACGGGCAGAAAGTTCTACATATGGTTACTAGAGAGGAGTCACGAGACCTTTTTGAGGTGCCTGCTGACTACGCACTAGCGCACTGTGTGGCAGAAGATCTTCGAATGTCCAGGGCATCGCCGTAGTGTTCTCCAAGAAATTTGGTCAACTCCAAACACTGCGGGGCAGAATCCAGAAGTTGGTGGATAAGTTGAAGAAAGGCCAGAGAAACATCTACTACCTAGTTACCAAGAGGCATTCCCAAGATAAACCGTCCTATGAAGATGTCTGGAAGAGTCTCACCAAACTAAGAGATACTATGGTGGACCAGAATCTGGTGGATCTAGCAATTCCAAAATTGTCCTGTGGTATTGATGGGTTGGACTGGAGAGTCATAAGAAGTATGCTGGAGGCGATATTCAGATCCAGCGGCGTCAAGATTTTGGTTTGCTGTAACCCTCTTCCACGACCGATCATGAAGACCGTGGAGTGTTACTTCCATCGAACTTCACGGTGCAGATATGGGGAGTCATGCAGATATCGTCACACTCCAAGGATGAAATTTCGGGACGAAATGTCTTTAAGAAGGGGGCAATGTAACGAACCTAGGCCGGACCTGTCGCCTCACATGTTGCCGTCGACAGCGATGAGATCATCCCCGGAGATGTTCGAGAACCATCCAGTGCGCTCTGCCGCGGGAGACAACGGTCAATATTGGAAACAATTGGAACACGCCGGTCGCCAACGGAAAGAATTCGAAACATCGAGAATGCTGTATCGGAGATAAATAGGCAACCCTCAAGTCTCAGAGACAGTCTGAACGAGCCCATACGATCGAGCTATTCAGTAGCGTAGTAATATAAATTAAGTTGTAGATTAAGTGTGAAATAAATTAAATAAACCAAGTTAAGTTTATTTACGTTACAATATAAATATATAAATAAATACATAAATTACAAATATAGACAGAATACATGTAAGTAGTAGTAAGTAGATCTACTAGGAAATAAAAGGGTACTCAAAATATTCATCAGTGAAATAAAAAATCGTGCGCTTTTTTTTCAACTCCGAATGTAATTCGATATGGAGATTTAGATTGTGTATATTTGTATATTTTCGTCACGTGAAGAAAACGCGTTATGCTCCCTGCATTGTTCCAAACGATCCAATATATCAATTAATATCGAGGTAGCAGAATATGTTGCCATCAATCTCATGTATCCACCATTTTGTTGTTCTTGTTTGTCAATATTTTTCCGTTTGAAAGTAGACGTTTCCTATACCATCACATTTAATTATCATTATACCATGCAATACTATACCTATAAATCCTTTTTCCAAACTCTTCTGCCACAATAAAAGGTATTTTATTCCTGATAATACTATTCGTTATATTATATCAAATTGGAGTGCCACATATTCAATGTAAACCATTATTCCAACTACGGCATACAAAAAACATAAGAAATTATGTCCAAAAAAGGATATAATCATCTAAACACACGATATATAGAACTGAAACCCAACAGAGCACTGATATATACACAGGAGGCTATGAGAAAATAAAATGGGAGTGAAAACATCAAACCTACTGAATAGAAAAATCGAATTAAACGGTTTTCTTCACATAAAGGATTCAATATAAAATTGAACCAGAAAATGGTAGATCTCAGGTGAAAAACAACTACTGGAAATACAGCGAACGTTGAATGATATTCACCTGAAAATCATGCATACTTCCATATAATATCATGGAATTGAATGCAAAGCTTTTGATAAGCTCGATTATGTTTATTTATGTCGTGTTCACCTACAATCCGCATACCGGTTTCATTGGCCCTCATCAGTAGAGATCAACAGCCAAGGTCCAAAGAACTCTGGCTGAAGTGAGAACAACGTAAACAAACCATCATCGAGCTTGTAAACCTATATGCCGGAAAGATAAACTTTAACTGGCGGTACCTATGACAGAAAGAACACTCCGAAAATCTCCATCTCGATAGGTTTCTAAATAAAGATTCCTTCAGTAGATGCAAGCCGTCTAGTATAGTGAAGATAGTGCCATGAAGTGGAATGAATAGAAAAATCGAATTAAACGGTTTTCTTCACATAAAGGATTCAATATAAAATTGAACCAGAAAATGGTAGATCTCAGGTGAAAAACAACTACTTTCCTGGCAAATACCACGCAGAACGTTGAATGATATTCACCTGAAAATCATATCATTCAACGTTCTGCGTGGTATTTGCCAGGAAAGTAGTTGTTTTTCACCTGAGATCTACCATTTTCTGGTTCAATTTTATATTGAATCCTTTATGTGAAGAAAACCGTTTAATTCGATTTTTCTATTTATTCCACTTCACATGGCACTTATCTTTCACTATATGCTAGAGCTTGCACCTACTGAAAGGAATCTTTATTTAGAAACCATCGAGTGAGATTTCGATGTTTCTTTTGTCACTGTACCGCCAGTTAAAGTTTATCTTTCCGGCGTACCTATAGGTGTTCAAGCTCGATGATGGTTTGTTTACGTTGTCTCACTTCAGCCAGAGTTCTTGGACCTTTGGCTGGTTGACTCTCTACTGATGAGGGTCAAGCCTGAAACCGGTATGCGATTGTTAGGTGAACACGACATAAATTAAACATAATCGAGCTTATCAGAAAGAAACATTTGCATTCAAAGTCCATTGATATTATATGGAAGTATGCATGGATTTTCAGGTGAATATCATTCAACGTTCTGCGTGGTATTTGCCAGGAAAGTAGTTGTTTTTCACCTGAGATCTACCATTTTCTGGTTCAATTTTATATTGAATCCTTTATGTGAAGAAAACCGTTTAATTCGATTTTTCTATTCATTCCACTTCACATGGCACTTATCTTTCATCAAACCTACTGATACAATTATTAATATGGATGTTTGGAAAGAGAGTCATTGAATATTTGATTTATATTCATTTATTATATGATTCGTGTATAGTTTTTCTATTATTTTATTGTTTTCAGCCATGTTGATTATTTTATCAGTTACCTCTTGTGATAATGCAGACACTAAGTTTTTTCGACAGTTCCTTAAGTTTATGGAAATATTTATTTTTTCATTACAAAAATAAAAAAGGTGGTGTTAATGCAAGAAGAATTATTCGTTTGTTTTCTCTTTGATAGGTGTTTTGATTTATATTATCATTTTATTTATTTTGAACTTGAAGTGTAATCTTTTCTGTTCATACTGTTTATTATTAAAATAAAGAAGGCATATAAACTGTGTTTTAATTGAATCAAGTGGCTTCTTGTACATTGTTTCCATTAATAATATAACAATGGAAAATTTGTTTTTTATTAATTTCATCAACGTGAGGATTTTGTGAGGAATTTCAAATTTGGGCGCGAAAATGTGAGGGTTTCAGCAGCTGAAAGTGAGTAATTTTTACATTGGCAACACTGCCTACCACGCTCACTCACAGTTTGGGCCTCTTTTGTGGCTAACTTCATACTGATTTTCGTAATCCCAATTTCACTCTCGACTAAACGCGCCAAAAGAAGTAAAACTTCAAAAAGTTAGACATTCTTAATCTCTCCCAAAATAAAAAATATTCATATTACCATTTTGTTTCAGGAAAAAAATTCTCTACTGAACTACAATGTCTCCTGTATCCTAACTCTACCCCCGTACCAGAGACAAGGTTATGGAAGGCTGCTCATAGATTTCAGTAAGTACCCTCGTTCATTTCCAAATAGAGTATAGTTTTTTTAGGTTGTTGAAATAGTTGATATCACCAATCAAAGATAGCCAGCCTCCCTTGGCGTATTTATCCTGTTTGAAAGGACCTGCAGAGCGGCAATCGAAATCTGTTGGGTCAATAATGGTTGACAAGATCGGTCATGAATAAACAAACGCGTATCGGAAAGTGCGTACCGCAACGAATTCGCAGGTGGCTGTGGTCGCGCCCCGGCTGGCTTTGTTGCCATGTCGACCGAGTTTCGTGGAAATTTCGTCGGAAAAGGCCTGGCTTGCAAAATATCTGGTGAGACTAGTTACAAAAACTCGTTACTTATTTATAAAAAATAAAAAATGTCAGATGAAAAATGTGTCGGATGACATAAAACATTTATTCTTTAGACTAAACAAGCTTTATAACAATAAAATATTGTTGGTATTAATAAAGCCGAATTTCGCCAAGATTGGAAACAGTGTAGGAAACTGCCAAAACGTTTATATTGATATAAGGATCATTCAAAGGAAGAATCTTTTTATTTTTGCTTTAACTGTCAGCGTTAATGTTTTGTTTACACCCTGTATAAATGAATGCGGGAAAACTGCAAAAGTAGACACTTAAACGATATGGTGTGCGGCCATTTTTTATGTGAACGAAAAACCAAAGATAAATTCAGTTAGAAAAGGAAACATTCACAATTAACTAATCCTAATCAATAAGCAATATTGCCGAATATTTCCATCTTACTTTAAACATCCCATATGAAGCAGGACATTTTCGAATAATTACAGCGACATTATCCCATATGAAGCGGGACATATTCATGAAGCGGGACATATTCAGCGATGATTGCCCGGTAGGTATCGAAAATTTCCCTATAGGTCCGTATCTATTGGGAATTCAAAATAAGGGATACTCCCTCTGGTGTCGATTTTGGAAATTATACATATAGTTATTCTAATCCCAATTGGAACGGCATTAATTGGTACAATCATAAAAAAGTTCTGTCGTGTGGAAGAGAATTCCTTCTCGAAACTTTTTATGTCAGTCCAATTGGGATTAGAAATACTATACTATAATATGATTTTAGCCATTGTATACCTAACTAAAACCTGTCAAATAATAATAATAATAATAATAATATCATTTATTATGCATAAAGTACATTTTATACATAAAAGGAAAAGGGTTAGCCAAAGGCTATCTTCCACCCCTCCTAAAAATTAAATAGTGTGTGTAAGAAAATAATGATAAAATTAAAAAGAAAAATACTTATTCATTACCAAAACAATGTTGGGAGAAAAAAACAATGTTAGAGAAAAAAAGAAAGAAATCAATAATGAAGAGAGAAAGAAAGAACAAAACAAAATTTATACAATCATAAATGTGCTAATAGCTATTAATATCCTTGACATTCCATTGGTCAACTTAACGAATACATTACAATATTATACATTGAGTCTTATATTAGCACTGAGAGTAAGCAGCTGTGATTTTATGTTTTTCTTGAATTGATGAATATTATGATGTAAAATGGGTAAAATTTCATTCAGATAACTAGGGGCAATATTTGAAAAACATCCTTCATATTTGAAAGTACGGTGCCTAGGTATGTTGAATGAGTTAATTCTCAAATTGACCGAATGTATGTCAGAATGCCTGCTCAATAGACTATATAAATAACTAGGAGTTTTCGTTTGGAGCAACTTAAACAGAAAAATTGTTATCAAATATTGGACTCTGTACCTCACATTCAACTCCTTCGTTTTTAACAAAAATGGCGTGACATGTTCACCATATGGAATGCAGCATACGAATCGCATGCAAGCATTTTGTATGCGTTGTAACTTCAATTTGTTATATTGCGGCAAAAAATTGTAATACACCGAACAACAATACTCGATATGGGGGTAAATAAGAGTTTTAACTAGCCTGAGTTTCATTTCTTCAGATAACTGATACTTGAATTTATATAGCGATTTGAGTTTGAAGAATGATACTTTAAAAATGTTTTTCACATGTTCATCGAAAGACAAAGAGCTATCTATGATTACGCCAAGATTTTTAGCACTATCTACCCAGTCAATGTCTGCGTTATCGAGAGTGAGCCTAAAGTTTCTTTCGGTTTCAACTTTTTGTCCCTGAGATCCTATGCATAGAGCCAAGGTTTTATTTGGATTGATTTTCAGTCCATGATGCTCCGAGTAAAGGAATGTTTTATGCAAATCTGAGTTTAAATTAGCTACGCAACTTTCTGTATCAGTGTTATGGGAAGACAAATATAACTGTATATCATCTGCGTATAGATGTACCTGACAATGTGATAGGGAAGTGGGGTAATCAAAAATAAACATTGAAAACATCAAGGGCCCCAAAATGCTTCCCTGTGGTACACCTGAGGAGGTTTCTTTTAGGGTTGACCATGAGTAATCATCCAGTTTGACCCTCTGTGATCGGCCTGTGAGATAGCTGGTCATCCATTTAAGAGAAATGTCGTCGAATCCTATGAACTTGAGTTTGCCAATGAGCAAATCGAAATTAACTAAATCGAAAGCTTTGCTTTGATCAAGCAGTACTAAAATGGTGACTTCTGACTCATCTCTGGCTCTCGCAAGATCGTTGATCACTTTCAAGAGGGCAGTCTGTGTTCCGTGTTTTTTGCGGAACCCAGACTGCTCGTTCGGAAGTATTCGATTTTCTTCTAGAAAAGCTCTCACTTGATGGGAAACATTTTTCTCGAATATTTTAGAGAATGAGGGCAGAATGCTAATAGGGCGCAGGTCACTGAAAGAGGTAGGTGTCTTCTTTTTCGGGATTGGAATTATATTAGCAACCTTCCAGACATCTGGAAAAATACCCTGTCTGAAGGACTCGTTGAAAATATGTTTAACTTCATCAATACAGTGTGGTATCACTAGGGAAATCATCTTGATATTTATATTGTCAATTCCTAAAGCATTGGATTTTATTTCTTTGATAGCAGTCAAAATATCAGCATTACATACATCGGTAAGGGAAAAGTTCAAAGGAGCATTCAATTTATTACTATTATAGAATGAAAGAGTGTCATTATTTACTATTGAATGTCCAGCCACATTTAAAAAATAGTCATTAATTTCTTCAGGTCTACGTAGTTCAATTGGCAGGCTATTAATTTGTGAGGATGATTTTGTAGTAACACCCCAATCTGCAAGATTTCTCCATGTCTTTTTTGAGTTGTTTTATTTTTGTTCAGAACAAATTGTATGTATTCTGTTTTTCACGTTTTACTGCATCACTGACGTAGTTGCGTAAAGTTACATAGTATTGTCTAGTTGCTGCTGTTTTTTCTTTAAGATATTTGGCATGAGCTCTATCACGGGTTTTCATCATCAATTTGATATTATAAGTTATATAAGGGGTGCTTTATGTTTCCTGTTCACAGTGCAATAGGAGCATGTTTGTCAATACATAATGATGCATTCATTAGAAAGTTACTTTGGATTAATATCTGCATAGTCACAATTTCACCCATGGTAATTCATCAGCATCTAGGGAAAAAAGTTCATGATTGAAATTCCTAAAATTTCTATAAAAGATCAAGTCATCATGAGTGTCTTCACCTTTGAAATCAATATCGCAATATACCATCAGGTGATCAGTTATACCATTCATATCAAGTGTATTAGAATTTCTTACCATTACATCCTTACTAATGCAAATAACATCAATCAAGGATTCAGAGGTTGTGATTGTTGACATTGACTATTGTTTGTCCTCGAGTAAAAAAATGTGACTCTTGGGCAAAACGATACCGTTGTACTGGAATGAGTTTTTATCATTTTCCATGAGAAAATGAAAGTAACGTTCTGGTGCAGACTAATCTAGGATTGAGCGAGTTTATAGACAGACGATGGGCTCTTGAAGAAGAATCCAGTCCCTTCCCAAAATCCTCCTGTATCGTCTGTGGCCAAGATAAAAGTGAAAAAGAGAACCTTCAAAGAGAGTTGTGAGGAAAGAAAAGAGAGTTAGGAGGAGAAAAAAGAGATATTATTCAACATACCGAAAATTATCCATATAGTATGGAAACAGAGTGACTATATTGTCATAAGTCTATGGCCATAAGGGCCTTAAAGGGGGTTGGTAGCTCAGAGGGATTTTGTTATAACCCGATTATGAACTCAGATTCCAAAAACAAACATACACTATTTATTTTCAACAGAAATATATATACAAAAAAATATACTTACACCTAAGGACTATACATACAACGCTGCCAGAACGGCAGCTCAAGAGTAGAAACTACATTTCTATATCCAGCTCTTTCTTCAGGGGGCACGTCACTCCCCCATGACTTGTGTCACACACCAAGACCTGACAACCACTCACTCCCCTATCTTTCTCTGCTTACCTCGAAATCTAATTGTTTTTATTCATCAACTGGATCGAGGTTAGCAATTCTTCTCTGTTATATTTTAATTTGGGATTTCTAGGTCGCTAAAACTGTGCCACAAATGTTTTGGATTGTCGGCCTAGTTTTTGTTATTGAATGTTTTGATTTGGATGTTTGGAAAGGTGATATGATTTATCAATTTTGAATAATGAACTGGTAATTTGGGAAAGTAAAATGATTTTCCCTAACTTGTGACAATATATGTATATCTAGGGGATAAGGACACATTGTTTACTTTTCGAAACATTAATGTTTATATGATTTTGGCCATTGTACACTTGAAACTTGTCGAATCTCTTGTGATTGTTGACATTCAATGAAATTCTGGTTTACCTGGTGAATATTCTGTTGACCATTGTACGTCCTCGAGTGAAAAAATGAGTGATTCTAGTTCAAATCATTATTGTTGGGTACCCCAATGTGACTCTTGGACAAAACGATCCCGACAGACAGACGACGGGCTCTTGGGATCTTGAAGAAGAATACAGTTCCTTCCCAAAATGTTCCTGTATCGTGTGTGGCCAGGAAAAAATATTAAAAAGAGAACCTTCAAAGAGGGTTGAGAAGAAAAAAAAAGAGACTTAAGAAGAGAAAAAAGAGATATTATTCGACATACAGTATGGAAAAAGAATGACTATATATGTGTATCTAGGTGATAAGGACACATGTTCACACCATCTTGTTTGTTTTAAATGAAATAAAAAAAACTGTTTTTGTTAGTTTCATTTTTAATTCGAACATTCACAAATAATCAAAATAATTCATAATAATTCCCGATGACTTCACTGAGCTGTCCAGAAACTTCGAAAAAGATTTTTTTTGCAAGCAATTTAGAGCATACTTTGTCTCCTTCAAAGAGAGTTCCCGCAAATGATATTGTCTTAAGATTTAAATACACCACTTGAATTGAATTTTCACTTATGAACATTGGCACACACATACGTAGTTGACAATGACAGATCGCTACTGACATTATTTCTGTTCCACATCCGTCAAAACCATTATATTCTATGAGAGGATGGAATGATATACAAAGTAATGAAATAAACTAACCAGAACAACAAAAATAATTTATATTACAACAAATAGTAAAAGTAGATAATCATATTATTTAACTGGTAATAGTTGAAGTAAGTATTTTGGAAGTAATCAAAAAACAAGTAGGTAGTAATTAGTATATTTTAACCATAAAATTGAAAAATAAAAACTTTAACAAAAATTAAACCGACGAAATACGGAACTGAAAAGTAAAAAATAAAATAAACCTCCTTAGTCTCAGTAACTAAGCTCCTAAACTAATGTAAGTAACTAATTTTGAGTCGGCGCCAAACAAACAATCAACGAACATCATTAAATTACCTATTAGAATATCACCGCGCAACTCGATGCCATCATTTTACGCCTTACCTAATTCATTTGCTTGTATATTTGGCACCGACTCAAAATTAGTTACTTACATTAGTTTAGGAGCTTAGTTACTGAGACTAAGAAGGTTTATTTTATTTTTTACTTTTCAGTTCCGTATTTCGTCGGTTTAATTTTTTGTTGAAAAGTTTTTATTTTTCAATTTTTTATGGTTAAAATATACTAATTACTACCTACTTGTTTTTTGATTACTTCCAAAATACTTATAGACAACATGCTTTCATGGAAAATTATCGGTAATTTTCATGCATTTGTGTAATTACTTTAGATAATTTATACATTTTCAAATATTCTCTGTAGTGTAGTTCAGAAAGAATTTTTTTCTCTAAGACGATTAAAAACGTGGATTAGGTCTAGAATGTCTGAAGATCTTTTAAATGGATTGGCTTTGATGAATATTCACCGAGCTGCATGTGATGAGATTGAAATAACCAATAACTTACATATGGAAATTTATTTTTAGTATTTGTTTATGCTTTGTGTAGGAGTGTAGGTATAATAATATGCACCATCATATGGTCATGTTTTTTTAATTTTTCTTATAGAACTCATAGTACAAAAAATATATTCGTCTTTGTTTTAATAATATTTTTGTTGTATATTCCTTTTAATATTTTGGATGCCCCCCCTTGAATTTGGGTCTGGATCCGCCCCTGAGCGATGTTTTATGAAATCTAACAGAAAACAACCACTTCCCGAGAAAAATGCATAGACGAGATGTTATATTGCACGATCAAATAATGTGACAAATTTATATCATAGGAACATATTTAAATATCAATAAATGCAGTATTCCGATGTATATCAATTTGATAGGGAATAAAAGTAGTCGAGAATTTCCATCTAATTCTATTTTATATAGATTCTGTATTCTTCTTTGAGTTTGACTTTATCACGATCACTCCTGTCAGCACGATTTGTGGGATTTGACAAATGTGTAGCTTTACCTGCCGTTTTGCCTTTTCAGCAATCCTTTCATCCCCCTCGCCTGTTGGGGTAGGTCGTTGTTGGAGGGTCGCGAAGCAGACGGATCTATACGCATCTACAAGGGCGTGCGTCGGATTTCACGCAGTGTGTCTAATAAAAGAATTATCTTTTCCAATTCCAACATTTATTCTAAGATTAAACGACTTACTTTGCGGAAAATAAATATTGAATGAACCTAAAACCGTACCCTGTTGTACTTCATATACGGAAGAGATCATTCCGTGCTATTAGTTGATAATCCAATAAGTAGAAACAAAATTTCACCAAAATTTAACAAAAATTACAAAACAGCTGAAATTCTGGATTCAGATAGTATGTATGAAGTATCCATTAAGCATTCCTTCTCCATGCCGTGGCCTTGAAATCTAGAAAATAAATCCGAATAACTCCGACGCAGTGAAACCTACAATAACGTTCGTACGATGCGAACGCAGGCTTCAAATAAAATAATTTTGTTTAACCTGTGGTGACAAATACCATGTCGAAACGTAGTTAAGAGAAATTATATGAATTGATTGAATCAGTCCTTTATTCCGAGAAATTGAAGAAAATATATATGTGGTCAAGAAACTAAACTTCCTGTTGTCCCGTTTTCCTGTTATCCCGTTTTGGCTTTATCCCGTTATCCCGTTTTCTCGTTATACCCTTATCCTGTCATCCCAAAATCCCGTTTTTTTGTTATCCCGTTATTCCCGTTATCCCATTTTCCTGTTATCCCGTTTTTTCTTTGTCCCGTTTTTTCTTTATTCCGTTATCCCGTTTTCCCCTTATCGTGTCATCCCGTTTTTTCGTTATCCCGTTATTTCCGTTTCCCGTTTTCCTGTTATCCCATTTTTTCATTATCCCGTTATCCCGTTTTACCCTTATCCCCTTATCCTTTTCGTATCCCGTTTTTCCGTTATCCCGTTATTCCCGTTATCCCGTTTTATTCCTGTTATTCCTTTTCCGTTATTACCTTATGTATTCCGTTTTCCCGTTATTCCCTTATCCCGTTATTCCTTATCCGTTTCCTGTTTCCCGTTTTTTCTTTATCCCGTTATCCCGTTCTCAATTTATCGTACTACAATTACTATATTCGATTGCCATCTTGCAACCCTATTGCGGATCTGTGGATGAAATAAAAATAAAAAATCGCTATGGAAAAATAGGGGTTGATCGTAGAAGGGTGAAAATTTAGGGTTGTATGTATTTTTGAATGCTGTATCATGAAAAAATAAAAAAAACATATTTTTATCTAAAAAGTAAAAAAAAATTAAGGGATGGACCACCCTTAACATTTAGGGGGATGAAAAATAGATGTCCGATTCGCAGACCTAACCGATATGCACACAAAATTTCATGAGAATCGGTCGAGCTATTTCGGAGGAGTTTAATTACAAACACCATATATATATTATATATATATATATATATATATATATATATATATGTGTATATATGAACTTTTCTTGGCAATTTTGCATTTTCACTGAACTAGCAGTCTGTTATGAGGCAATACAAATTATTATCAAATAAATTGAACAAATAAATACCCAGTGATAATTCAGCCAGTTTTAGTTGTCCAGTTTCTTTTTTTTGCTCCATACCAGCTGTATTCGGAGGCTATCATATTAGTGAGCATGGAAGAAAGGCATCATTCCACAAAGTCATACAGAGTTCCTCCTCCCATTTTTGAGATTTCATTTAAGTACCTAAAAAAAGAGTTATAGAAAAAGGAATAGAGAAACATACAACTTACCCACAGCAGCTTTGAATTTCGATCCAGTTCCCAAATATTCTTCCGAAAGATTCATTTTTTCAGTGCAATCAATAGGAAAATGTTCGAATCTACTGATGAATCATCTTCATCACATGCCCACTGTTGTAGGCATTCACACCATTTTTAATCTGGGACTGTGACATTTGAAAAACTCGTTATTGTGGCAAATGTAACGACGTGCCTTTCAGCCTTTCTGAAAATATCGAATCTCAAATATCAAACACCTAAATGCATTGGAAATAATGGATGTTTAAAGGTTATACAGGGTGTCCCTGGACTTTCCTCTTTTTCTCTCGGGAATGTATAGATGGGGTCAAAATATCACCAGTATTTCATATAACTTTTGTTCCTAAAAGCCTTCGTTACCAAGTTACGGGCCCTCAAAGTTACAAAATGAAAAATGTTTTTCTTTGATAACTTTCAAAGTGAATATTCAAAATCATCTAAATTTTGCTGATTGACTAAACAAATGAATTCCTTCGATGAGCTTTCATGCCACACCCCAAAACTTTGAATTGACTGGGATTTGTCAATATGTTTTAACAAAACAAGGTTACCTGGACAATTTCCTGAATAAAAGTACTCGTGTGGAAAATCGATCGAAGCAACGATTTTTGATAAAAATGCATTTTTGTTCGACGACATCCAACCTGAGATGTCTACCATTATTCGATGTAGTTCAATGTCCAGCGTGGCTTTAGCCGGGGAAGTAGTTGTTTTCTGTTAGACATTCACAAAAAATAACTTCATTTTAATCGTGGATTTTTCAATTCACAGAAAAATCTTTCTATCAATATTCAATTGAGAATGTTTCCCTTTTCAACATGAATACCCCACAAGAGGTTATCTTGACGATGGAAGATAGTGACTAAAGTTTATCTTTCAGTCGCAGATGATTCCACATCTGATTTTATGAACATCCTGTTTATATTTTCAACAAATCAATAGGTACAACGTTCATAACGAATTTTTATCATGCAAACACGTCAAGAGCAAACAGAAATGCAAAATCCGCTACAAAAACTGCTCGATGTGACCCCCGTCTCTCTCAATACATTTTCTTAGTCGGGCAAAACCTCTCTGCACTTGAAATAGCATGCCAGGGTCGTTTCGTATGGCTTCACAATGTAATGTAATTAAATTCAACAAGGCATCTCTGGTGTGAATAGGTGTAGCGTAAACGAGGCTTTTTAGATGCCCCCACAGAAAGAAATCCAATGGATTTAAATCCGGAGACCGCGGTGGCCAAGAATATGGCCCACCTCTACCAATCCATCTATTGGGAAAAATCTGGTTCAGATGGTCCCGCACAATCAAACTAAAATGAGGAGGAGCGCCATCATGCATAAACCACATATCTCTTCGGGTTTGCAATGGAACATGTTCCAAAAGTCCATTCAAATCGTTCTGAATGAACTCCAAATAACGTTCTCCATTCAATCGGCCATGTGGAACGAATGGTTTTCACCTATTCATGTGCAGCCGTTTTTGTAGTTTATTCGTTTGTTTTATTAGTTATGTCTTCCGATGTGCGTTTTTTCAGTTAAATTTATCAGCGGGTTAAAAAAAATCCATGAAATTATACTTATCATGAAACTCCTCAAGATTTAAACTGTGAATACGAATTTGCAACACCAAATGTTGAGTTGGAGGGTTAATTTTAGCCTGACAAATTCGAGTGACATATACATCTTGTCAAGGATTCCTCGTAGCATACATTTATTACAAAAAACATTCTCGCATTCTTAACAGAAACGATATAATTTATTTCATGGCTGGCCACGAATTCTGACAATCAGTAGACGACCACTGGCGGACGGACCCACATCCATATAAGCACCGCAAATTCGGACTACTTTCACACTGATGAATCAACCTCCCTTTCCGTATTGTCCAAAAGTCATAATTGTTGATAACCTAGTTAAAATGTATATCGTTTGTCGGATTCACATTTCGAGAAAAGGAAAATGCGGATATATCTAAAGGGTTGATTTTTCGCATAAATCTCCCATACCCACACCCTCAGTGTTGTTCCACCCCTGTGGCGCGGAGTGCCATGACCCGGCTAGACTGAAACGGGGTGGTGCGGGTAGGATCCGTCTGTCTGTGTGTACTCTGTCGTCACCGTGTTGTAGGTTGTAGTCTACCCTATGTCGTCGAATGGAATGGCCAAAGGGATTTCCCGTTCGCGGGCACGGTTGACGAGGAAGGGGGGCCAGTTGTTCCAGACCAGACAGATCAACGTCGGCTGTGCATCGATGGACCACCCCTGCCTGCGTTCGTTGAACCCTCTGTGAGTCAGTTTCGGTTGTTTCCATTTGGACGGGCGTTCTACGTGTGGATTTCCCGATTATTTCCGTTGTTTCATTCGATTTTCCATGTGACGCATCTGGGGATGTAGTCTACTCGACAAGTTGAAAATGGTCTAAAATAGATATACTGCTCTTAAAATTATGTGTGATAGCTCATTGGATCCGGAATAACGCCTAGAAAAATGTACCAAAAGCGTGTATTAGCACATACAAAATTGCAAAAGTTATAAACAATTGAAGATGAAAAAAAAAATGCATTTCGTTTTTTGCCAATATTTCATAAACTATTGATATTTAAGAAATTTCAAAAAAAGATTCTGAAAGGAGAAAATTTCCAATAAAAAACTCTGAGCTCCCGGAACTCTATCTCCATTATTTATTAACGCTGAAAATGGGTCTCCGAGCGACATTTTTAGGTTGCGCGCGCGGCGTCAAAAGCGAGTACGACACATTAATTAATTTATTTGAAATATTAAATATATTTTTTTTAATTTAAAAAAATTATGTTGTATTCGGAACACTATAAATAATTTATTCCCGTTGGGAATTTTACTTAAAGTTGATTTTTCAACAAGTTAAACGATTGTTTACTAACAAAATTTTCTCGAACTTCTGTCTTAATTGTAAATGAAATTTTTTTTTTTTATAATTGTAAAAATTTTTCGCTTCGTAGAGTCTTTCTTATATACATACTCAACAAGATCACGCCATGGAAGTTGAAAAAATATCCATACTTTGTTTATAATAATTTTTGTACTTGAACAAAAACTTAAAAATCCAAGTAATGTTGTTAAAAAAAATTATTTTTTCCTTAATCATCATATTATCGTTTTTCTATTAATACAACATATAAATTTATTTGCAAAAAAAAAATTCCCGCCATTTGTTGATAAATTTTTATAAACAAATTTATTATTTCAATATTTTTGAAACATTTTTTCCACAACTTCATTATATTACAAATATTATTATTTTTGAAAAAAAATCCTTAATAAATATTTTTAATTGTTTATAATGGTTTTTTTATATTTCTATTGTTTAAATTATTAGTTAAGAAATTATTTTTTTCTAAAAATCACAATTGACAGTCCTCTATGGAGTAACAAAAAACAAATTTTTTTTCATTAAATTCATTTTTTAATTTTTTTTCAGAAAAAATATCTAACAAAGTTAAAAATTTGTTTATAACAAATTGGTAAGTTAATAAACAATGGAATTGTTGATAAAAAAATATTTTTTTTCGTTACTTCATAGAGGACTGTCAATTATGATTTTAGAAAAAAAATAATTTCTCAACTAATTATTTAAACAATAGAAATATAAAAAAACGATTTAAACAATTAAAAATTGTTATTGAGGATTTTTTTTAAAAATCATAATTTTTGTAATAATGAATTGAAGGAATTTTTTTCAAACATATTGAAATAATCAATTTGTTTATAAAAAATTTATCAAAAAATGACGGGAATTTTTTTTTTGCAAATCAATTCATAACTTGTATTAATACAAAAACGATAATATGATGATTAAGAAAAAATAAATTTTTTTTAACAACATTACTTGGATTTCTTTGTTTTTGTTCAAGTACAAAAATTATTATAAACAAAGTATGCATATTTTTTTAACTTTTATGGCGTGATCTTGCTAAGTATGTATATAAGAAAGGCTCTAGGAAACGAAAAATTTTCACGACAATTATAAAAAAAAAAACATTTACAATTAAGACAGAAGTTCGAGAAAATTTTGTTAGTTAACAATCGTTTAACTTGTTGAAAAATTAACTTCAAGTAAAATTTCCAACGAGAATAAATTATTTATAGTGTTCCGAATACACCATAATTTTTTCTAATTTAAAAAAAAATATATTTAATACCTTAAATAAATTAATTAATGTGTCGTACTCGCTTTTGACGCCGCGCGCGCAACCTAAAAATGTCGCTCGGAGACCCATTTTCAGCGTTGAAATAAAATTATAAATAATGGAGACAGAGTTCCGGGAGCTTGGAGTTTTTTATTGGAAATTTCCTCCTCTTTCAGATTTGTTTTTTGTAATTTCTTAAATATTGATAGTTTATGAAATATTGGCAAAAACCGAAATGCTATTTTTTTTTTCATCTTCAATTGATTATAACTTTTGCAATTTTTTATGTGCTAATACACGCTTTTGGCACATTTTTCTAGGCGTTATTCCGGATCCAATGAGCTATCACACATAATTTTAAGAGGAGTATCTCTATTTTAGACCATTTTTAACTTGTCGAGTAGACTAATGACGAATAATGGGAAATAACCTTCTAGAAGGCGTTCGATAAGCGAATTGAACACGTTTGATTCTCGAAGATATGGAATACTTCGGCAATATCAAATTCGTATGAATACAGAACCTATTGGGAATTCAAAATACGGAATACTCCCTCTGGTGTCGATTTTGGAAACTATACATACTTACATTGTTTACTTTTCCAAACATTAATGTTTATAATATGATTTTAACCATTGTATACCTGAAACTTGTCGAATCTCTTGTGATTGTTGACATTTTATGAAATTTTTGTTTACCTGTTGACTATTGTTTGTCCTCGAGTAAAAAAATGAGTGATTCAAGTTCAAATCATTATTGTTGTGTACTTCAATGTGACTCTTGGGCAAAACGATCCCGTTGTACTGCAATAAGTTTTCATCATTTTCCATGGGAAAATGAACGTAACGTTCTGGTGCAGACTAATCTAGGATTGAGCAAGTTTATAGACAGACGATGAACTCTTGAAGAAGAATCCAGTCCCTTCCCAAAATCCGCCTGTATCGTCTGTGGCCAAGATAAAAGTGAAAAAGAGAACCTTCAAAGAGAGTTGTGAGGAAAGAAAAGAGATTTAAGAAGAGAAAAAAGAGATATTATTCAACATACCGAAAATTATTCATACAGTATGGAAAAGGTGATAAGGACACATCGTTTACTTTTCGAAACATTAATATTTATATGATTTTAGCCATTATTCAATTAAAACTTGTCGAATCTCTTGTGATTGTTGACATTCAATGAAATTCTGGTTTACCTGGTGAATATTCTGTTGAGTGTTGTACGTCCTCGAGTGTAAAAATGAGTGATTCTAGTTCAAATCATTATTGTTGTATACCTCAATGTGACTCTTGGACAAAACGATCCCGTTGTACTGGAATGAGTTTTTATCATTTTCCGTGAGAAAATGAATGTAACCTACTGTTGCAGACTAATCTAGGATTGAATGAGTCTATAGACAGACGACAAGCTCTTGGGATCTTGAAGAAGAATACAGTTCCTTCCCAAAATGTTCCTGTATCGTGTGTGGCCAAGAAAAAAAGTGAAAAAGAGAACCTTAGAAGAGAGCTGAGAAGAAAAAAAAAGACTTAAGATAAAAAAAAGATATTATTCGGCATACCGAAGATTATTCATACAGTATGGAAAAGAGTGACTATATATGTGTATCTAGGTGATAAGGACACATTTTCACACCATCTTGTTTGTTTTAAATAAAATAAAAAAATCTGTTTTTGTTAGTTTTATTTTTAATTCGAACATTCACAAATAATAATGTGTAACTTTTCTTCATAATAATTCCTGATGACTTCACTAAGCTGTCCTGTAACTTCGAAAGAGATCTTTTTTGCAAGCAATTTAGAGCTTACTTTGTCTCCTTCAAAGAGAGTTTCCGCAAATGATATTGTCTTAAGATTTAAATACACCACTTCACTAGAGTCTTGAAATGAATAACACTACACAAAAAACCGGAAAATTATACCAAATGGAAATATTTTCAGAAAAACTCCGAACAGAAAACAGACAAACAATGTAAGTATGAAAGAAAATGAAAGAAAAAGCCATATGAAGGGAGAGAAAATGAGAAATGAAATGCATAAAGCACACAAAGTCGTCTTCACAAAAGGTTCAATATAAATTGAAACACAATTGGTAGACCAACAGGCGAAAAACAACTACTTTCCTAGCAAATACCACGCAGAACGTTGAATGATATTCACCTGACAATCCATGCAAACTTCCATATAAATGGATATTGTTCGCAAATGTTTCTTTCTGATAAGCTCGATTATGTTTAAATTCATGTCGTGTCCGCCTAACAATGTAAATATGTCTGGTTTGAATTTTTGCCACTCTGGCGCTGGCATCTAATTTTGAATTCTCGATTTCATGAATAATTGCAGAAGCATAAAAAACAAGTTTCCCAGTCTTGCGGCGGAATCCTTTGAGCAACAGAGGCGGAGATAACTAATTTTATTTAGATTTAGATATTTAAATATTTTAAAAATACGTTAAAATTAAAAAATATGCCATAAACGAGGAAGTATGTATTAATAGGCAATCGGATCATCATAATTTCATTTTCTCATGGTCGAAACCCAGCCATATTTTCCAACAAAACACAACACAACTATAGAATATTTTAAAACCTATTTCGATCCCAGACCAGAGACGCTACTGGCTTTCATTTACTCAGACCTCCTGAAACTGGTGATTTATTAGTCTCAACGTATAGACACACCTACAAGCATTATCATTGGCTTGCTGCCACTCAAACAGCATCATCAGGCGTGCAAGTCGCCCCATTTCTGAGAGCAACTCGGACCCTTTTTTCGCAATGGACATTTTTAGAAGGCTCAGCTTTACTTTCCCAACGAATGTTCAAAAGCTTAAGGGAATCCCTGATGTACATGTTTTATTCACTGATACTTTCCAAATTGGTAATTGATATTGTAAATGAGACACCCTGTATATTATTGCATTTTTCGCTTTGCTATTGCTTTTCGATTATTTTTGTATGATACTTCCCAATCTCCAGCGGTGTTCGAGAAATTAATTGATTTCCTTATTTTTCGTGCAAAATTAAAATCGGATTTTTTCTGAATTTCCCAAAAACCAAAATTATTCTTGCAAAAATATCCAAAAAGTTTCCCTCTCAATACAATAGTACAGGAAATGATTAGATTAATATAGGAAAAGTTAAAATTGACTGCAATGTTAATACAAAATTATTTAGGTGAAGAACACTCCATGAAGCTTAAGTTATACTCTGTTTCCTAATGTGAGAGAGTGATAAAATATAAATTTGCAATGACAGAACCCATTAAAAAGGGTGGACAACTCAAAGGATGTAATGTAAACTTGCAATGGTAGTTTAAAAAAATTCCGTACTTCAGTTATTTAAGACGTACACACTCCGAATCGGTCCTAAATTAGGGTCACCTTAATTTGCAAAACAATAGAAAGAGGAGTTTTCCGAATGAAATGTATGTCATAGCGACGTTACTACAGGTAGTTTATCAGATTAATAAGTATAATAATAATTATACATGATTATAATTATAGAGATAGGCAGATAATTGAGATATTAATTATTAAATTATATTAGTTATATGGTATTCCATTTTGGGGGGTGTGTAGTGATAGCTTGCTGGGTTCAGTCTTAGTCGTACAAAAACGAGCTGTGAGAAATGTATGCAAAGCTCACCCTAGAGATTCTTGTAAAGAGTTTTTTAGAAAACATAAAATACTCACCGTTGTTTCGATTTTCATCATGGAAACTGTTTCTCTGATACACAAACATAAGTGCAAGTTTACTAGTAATACGGGTTATCATGTTACACGTCAAACAAGTAATAACCTACTAAATCTCCCAATTCCAAAAACAAAAATAGTAAAGGACTCGATATACTATAATGGACGTAAAATGTATAATCATATACCCAAAGAGATAAGAGAGATTGTTCAATGTGACCTACCCTGAAAAAACTGTTCTCCTCCAGACCATATTATAGTATATAGGAGTTTTTTTGAAGAGGATTTTCAGTAACAAAAAATAAAATAGAATATATTTAGGATTTTTTTTCTTATTTTTTATCTCTAAATTTATCTTGCGGCATATTTTTTTCTATGCGAAATGATAAATTTATACATATATATTTTTTTTTATCAATATCAATATTTTTATATTTGTTTTGCTCTTACCTATATGTATACCATCATATATTTATTATTATGTAAATGCTTTGTCTACAATTTTTTTTTTACACTAAAGTATATTTATTATTATTAGTATTATATAATATTAAGTCCATAAAAAATATAAAAGTAATAATAATAAGAAAATAGATAAATTGGAATAACTATTAATATTTATAAAAAAATCTACTATTTACAATACAACTTAATTTTTAAATTTTAGTCATCATATTCCTAGTCCGATGAACTATCGTCGTTGGGATCCAGAGAAATAATAAGGGGCTCTACAGTGTTTTCTAGCATGTTATCAGCTTCCCACATTCATTCTTCTATTCCAATCACATGTTTGACGCCCTTACTCCATTTTTCGCAATCCTCTGTCTTTATTACCTCTTGCAAGAGATTTTCAAAGTAGTGTTATGCCTTGCTACAAACCGTTTTACTTGCGCCCCCACTAATTCTATGGGGTTTAATTCACAGTGGTATGGCGGAAGGCGAAGTACCGTTATATTCCATTTTGAAGCGATTTCGTCAACCACAAATTTCGTACAAAAAGGTTTATTCAACTTTACAATCTCCAGTAGCTCCTTTTTCAGCATATCTTTGTGAAACGGCTTCTTATTTAAAGTAAGCCAATGAATGATGTTATTTCTTTGCGAGAAGACGTTGATATTTTTTCGGATTTTTTTGAGTTGTAGCTGGGCATTATCTATGACTGTAACAGACCCAGCAGAAATAAGATCTAGCATCTGCTGGAAGAATTCTTCAAATACATCAGCGTTCATGTCTTCATGATAGTAAGTCACCATCGACAAATCCATTTTTGCTACCAATGTGAGTAATTATTAATCTCTTGACTTTTCCCGAGGGTGCTTTTATTCCAGTGGACCATCCTTCCATGAAAGCTTGCCCCGCGCTCTTTGTATTTTTATCCTGCCATATTTTACCAACGGTATATCCTTCATTTAACCAAGTTTCGTCCATATAATAGATATTCCTGTTTTCCCTTCGAATCTGTCCAACTGCCCTAAAATATCGTCGTCGCCAGCAAATGATTTCGTCTTTCTGTATTAAAAGTGATTTTCTGTTTTGAATTTTTTCATAACGAAAACTCATTTCCTTCTTTATTTCAGACATTATTCGAACACATTTCAACTATTTTTGTAACTCGGAATGTTGACTTTTGGTGGCGAACAGCGTAAAACTCATTGAAAATAATAATTTTCCCATTTTTAGAAAGCGCACTTTTACTAATTAGTTTCTCAGCAACACATTCAGAAATACTAGCCATTTTCAAGAACGAACTTTTCCAACAACAGCCGGAAACTAAACATTTCACATTTTTTAAACACTGAGACTCAGGTAGCTAAACTACCTGTGCCTCTACCTAAGCTTATGATCGTTTTATTAGAAAAAAAACCCATTTGTGAAACAAATCCGACCATATTTTTATCTCTTATCGCAGGGACGGATTTATATCTACATAATATTATTCGTTGAAAAAAACTTTCTAGGTGAGGAAAAGATAATCAGGTAGGTGATTGTAAATGTATTATTTTATTGTACCTGGAACAGGAAATTACAGAGCATACTTAAGCGTTGTCCATTGTTAGGGGCTAATCTTTTGAACAGTCAATAAGCTGGTACGAAATATCTTTGAACTTTATAGGGTTATTGGTTATATTTGGACTAATATATATCCTCCTAGAGCTAGAGAAATGGTTAAATTAAGAAAGTTGTATAATTTTTTGTGAACCGCCAGGAAATGTGAATAGAAAAACAATTAAACGTCGCATTGAAAAGTTAGGATATAAACTATTGTTTTTTCTAATGGGGCACCCAGTATATTATTGCATTTTTGGGTTCTCCGGAAAATTCTAGATATGTTTCATTCATGATGTCCTATATCTACATGCACATTTCTATCTTAGTTTTTCATAAGCTATCCATTGACATCCACTTTAGATTTAACCTCGTACGCCTATGGAATACGGCGAAGACTACTCCGTTTTACATTTCAATAATGATTTATTACTCTCTCACATTAGGAAACAGGGTATAACTTTTATTTCATCAACTTATCCACGTACGCCAATGGAATAAGGCGAAACGACTCGGTTTTACAGTTCAATAATGATTTATTACTCTTTCACATGAAGAAACAGAGTATAGTTGAAAAATTTGGGTCTGCATTATTAAGCTAGAATTCTGGAACTTTTTCATTTATAGTACAGGGGTAAAATGGGAAAAAAATCACCGTCAAGTCAAAATATACTTTATTGTCAAAGAAATAGATCTTGTTGACAAAGCATGAAATACACATATAATAGAACACATGTCAAAAAAACAAATATATAGGCATTACAAACATCAAAATTTCAGATTTCACAAACAAAAACACAAAAACTAAAAAAAAAAACCTGATGGTTTGTTTAGGTGATCATTTAAAGTCTGGTTATCTCTCGTTAGAATTTACAGGTTATCACAGTAGAATTCATAGATCGAATAATAGGCCTTTTCGATTAAAAGATCTTGGACTGATCTTCGGAATTTTTTTAATTCTGTAATATTTTTCAGAATAGTAGGAAGATGATTGTATACCTTGATACTTTCATAAATCAGAGAATGCTTAGTCAAAGCCAATTTTGGAATAGGTAAATAAAGCATATGGTCCTGTCTGGTACTGCGACAATTGGATCCGGCAGAGTATATGTTAGTTTTAATTTTATGTATGAGGCATACTGTTTCCAATATGTATAAACAGGTTACAGTTAGTATTTTGTGGCTGATAAATAGGGGCTTGCAGTGATCTCTCGATTTCGACTTTGTAATATATCTCAATGCTCGCTTCTGAAGAGCAAATATCATATCATGTAAATGTAAGTTACAATGTCCCCAGAAGGCTATTCCATAGCGAATATGAGATTCGATCAAAGCAAAGTAAGCCATTCTAGCTGTAATATACCCTAGCTCATTTGATATCACTCTAATTGCATAACATCCACTAGAAACTTTTTTACTCAAATGGGATACATGTTCTTTGAAGTTTAATTTATTGTCTATGTAAATACCTAGGAATTTAGTGTGCTGTTTGTTTTCTATGTAGTGGTTTTCCAATTCCAAATCGTCTAGTTTACATTTGAAAGTAACTAGTTTAGTTTTGTTCAGGTTGAAGCATAGAGAGTTCGTGTTACACCAGGTTTGAATTTTTTGAACATCTATTTTATCATATTTGATAGCTGATTTATTTCTTTATTGCTCCATATAATAGTGGTATCGTCGGCAAATACAGTAAATCGTCCTGCGATATTAATGGTCACTAAGTCATTTAAATATATTAAAAACAACATTGGTCCCAAAACAGACCCCTGAGGTACTCCATGTTTTATGTCACTGAGACCCGACTGTCCACTTGATGTCTTCACAACCTGGCAACGTCGTGTCAAATATGAACCGAACCAGTCCAAATTTGTTCCTCTTATCCCATAATGGCTGAGCTTCCGCAGCAGTGTTTTATGATCAACGCAATCGAAAGCTTTCGAGAAATCACAAAACACCGGTGCAACAGCCTTGCCATCATTTATGCTAGAGTATGCATTCTCTAGAAAAGAGAATATAGCATCTGTGGTACTTTTCGAGCTTTGAAATCCGAACTGAAGATTTAATAGAACATTGTTTATCGAGAAGGAGGACATTAACCTTTTTTTCACCAATCTTTCAATAATTTTTGAAAGGGTCGATAATAATGAAATGGGCCTGAAATTTGCGGGATTTTCCAGATCTCCGCCCTTATGTAGTGGAATAACCATGGCTATTTTCAGACAAGTCGGAAATATACCACTCCTGAATGATTTATTTATGCATTCAACCAGGACCTGTAGAGCACTTTGAGGTAGATTTTTTGAATATTTGTACAGTTATTCCATCCATACCCGCCGAATTTTTATTTTTAATTTCATTGATTATCTGTATAAGTTCGTACACATCCGTATCTGTTGGAGTGAAATTTTCAACAACATTTACGTTTTTGAGGTATTTCAAGGGGTCACAACTGGCTTTTATGTTCTTTTTCATATCGCCAATAGAACAATAGAATTCATTGAGTTCTTTTGGAGATAGGTTAATTTTAATGGGATTGGCCTTATTTTTACCCCTAAGATCATTCACTATAGACCAGTTTTCTTTTGTTTTATTATTGGCTGTTTTGATTCTCTCTGCATAATATTTATCTTTAGCACTTCTGATAATTTGTCTATAAATACTCCTATATTTAGTAAAATATGTTAAAAAATATGCATTATTGGTATATTTCCTAATTGTATGTAATGACCTTAGGTTGTTTCCTGAATTTCTTATACCAGTTGTAATCCATGTTTTCTTATATTTTTTTATTTTCAGTTTATTCACAGGAAAAGATCTTTCAAAAATGTCTGTCATAGTTTTATGAAAAGCAAGTAAGGGTTCGTCTTCATCTAGAATACTATTCCAGTTGATTATTTCACAACATTCTCTAAATTTATTGTAGTTCTTTCCGCTATAAATTCTACCATATCTGTAATCACAAGAGTGTTTAGTTTTCAAAAATACATTCACATATAAAGCCTCATGGTCCGAGAGACCAGAAGGAATAACCGAACAAGAGACATTCGCTTCATCGAACTTTGAGCAAGCATAATCAATGCTAGTGGATGAGTGCTGCGAAATTCTAGTAGGCTCCGTTACATGCATTTTAATATTGAATGATAAGAATAAATTAATTAAAGCTAATGTTAGAGCTGATTCCCTATCGTCTAAGTTAATATTCAGGTCACCGGCTACAAGAATATGAGCGTGAATGGGTATTTCAGAAAGAAGGGTTTCCAATCGATCTATGAAAATGAGCCCATTTGAGTTGGGTGGTCTATACATTCCTATGATATACAAATGGTTTATCTTATTACATACTACAGAAAATTCAAACTCATTTTCTACTATCATTGAATCATATTTATCAACCTTTACGAAGTCATTAACATCGTTATTTTTTAATAGAATCATCGTTCCTCCATGTTCAGTATTGGGACGGCAATATTTAGATAATATGGAATAATTGGGAAGGTACAAAGTTTCTTCAATTTTCAACCAATGTTCCGATATGATTCAAACTTCTGGCATTTTTTTTTCCACGAGAAAAACAGAGAGTTTGTCAATTTTATTTCGTATTGATTGAATATTAAGTACAAGTAAGGTTATGCCTTTCAGTTGATTATCACTTAGTAGTTTATTTTCAGTAATATTTTGAATATTTGAATGGATGGTAGAGTCGTTAAGCCACATTCATTTGATGGATTTCTTAGATTAACCAAGTCCGATTTCCTTTCATGTGATTTGACTGAAAAAAATTATCGTCGACAGTTTCGAGCTTTTTATTACTTTCATCAATTGGAAGGTCAGATATATCTGTGGTGCATTCGTTATTTGTAGTTAATAACGTACCATCATTATCAGTTATTTGTACTGATTTTGATACTATGTTAGTAAATTTTCGTGACATGATTTGATTTTTTATTTGGCTAACATCCTCGAATATCATATTTCATTGAATGAAAGATGAAAATAGTTTTAACTGCTATCTTGAAAATTACTGGATATAGATAACGGAAAATGCTAAATAAACAAAAATATTTCAACAAAAAATCTCCATAAAGTTTTCCTCCAAATGCTCAATTAAATATTTATTACTGGACTATGGGATTCGTAAAAATCGGATTATTTTGCCAGATTTTGTATTAGGTAGCTATTCAAATATATAGATATTCTCGATGTTTGAATGTCTCATTAACATTAAAAAAAGCAATTGATCTCTGAAGGATGAATATGCCTCATATTATTTTTTGTCGTAGCTCTCATCGTTATTGAGCACCCCTGTATAGTTCGCGAGTCCCGTAAAATAAAATTGCCATCGTTAACTTTGTGCACGGAAAAATGTTCTTTTACCATTGAAGATATATCGACCAGCACCAGGAATATGACGTTCAATTTATCATTGATATCAGTGTTGTTTTCCCCGATTGCAATTATAAACAATATCCTCATTTTCGTCCACTAACCATACAAAGTTGTCAAGTTGACCGCAAGCCGTGCATGATTTATGACTTGTACCCCCCTTAAGTGCCGTATTGCGTGACTTCAGCGACAAAAAACGTTTTGAAATATAATCAACGTGGAGCCGATTCGGAGCCCTGCTACTTCAAACCGATGGCACAATTGTGAAAATACTGAAATTTTGCCATTTTCCGAAAAAATAATAAGAGTTGAATTGTTTGATCACTAAAAAACTATCGTGGGACCTCAAAAATATTATATGCAACCAAGAACATGGTTTCTGTCGAGGTAGATCAACGTAAACAAACTTCTTGCTTTATCAAAATTACATTATCAATTCTGTAGAGAATAAGCTGCAGGTTAACTCTATACAGGGTGATTCGAAAGTACTTTGACTAACTTCAGGAGGTGATTTTTCACAATATTCTAATATGAATTGTCCAAATAAATATATGTCCGGAAACGCTTCGTTTCCAAGATATAGGGTGTTCAAGTTTTATTTTTATTTTGTTTTTTTTTAAATAACTTTCGGAATACTCACCTTAATTGAACGAAAATTGGTATTGAGAGGTTTTTTGAGGTGTCGAATTCGAACCTGATGTTATTATTGCTCTTTCTCGCAGGGGGCGCCACCTATACGTCTTTTTCTTTTTTGAAGATTCATAACTTTTTTGAGCGTACTTCTAGCACATTTTTCAGTGAAAAAATCAATTCGTCTATCATATCTACGTAAAAAAGCTACCTTTGTTACAAGTCGCTATAAGCAACCGTTTTCTAGATATTTGGACTTGAAAATTTCAAGTCGATTATTTAATAATCGATGAGTGTTGAAGTTATTACCATTATTTTGCATTTTTCACAAGAATGCTTAGGAAATGAATTTGACGTTTAAGTAAGTAGTTTTGGTAATTACATATTATATGACAGTTAAACGTTTTGTTGTTTTGTTGGAGTTTCTGTAAGTGTTAAAACACTAAATTTGAAAAAAGGGATTATTTAAAAAATAATGGTCATTTAGCCGATATGCATTTCGTTTATGGCCTTGCGGATGGCAATGCGCGCGAAGCAAGACGTATTTACAAGGAGCAATTTCCTTATCGACTACTGCCTTCAGCTCCAACATTTACCAGTCTCCACCGACGTTTGGCAGAAACAGGTAGCTTTAAGAGGGCAGCTGATATTATTGGAAGACCACGAACAATCCGAACTCCAGAATTGGAAGAAGCTGTTTTGAACGCTCTCGAGGAATATCCAGAAACAAGTACAAGAATAATTGCTAAAGCTCTCAATTCTACTCAGTCCACAATTTGGAGAATTATCCACGATCAAAAATTTTATCCATACCATATTCAAAGGGTACAAGCTCTTTTGCCACGAGACTTTTCCCAACGCATTATTATGTGACAGTGATTTTTGAAAAAATTGGCTGGAAATACTCAATTTCGATATGTACTCTTCACGGACGAGGCAAACTTCTCCCGAAATGCTATTACAAACTTTCATAACAACCATGTTTGGGCTCTGGAAAATCCGCACGCAGTTAGTGAAAGACATTATCAGTATCAATTTTCTGTAAATGTATGGGCGGCAATAATTGATAATTACTTGATAGGTCCTTTCTTTCTTCCGTTCCGACTGAATGGCGCATCTTACAGAAAATGATGTCGAGCCCCATTATTACAAAAAAACTCTCATTTCTAAAAAAAGCAACATGATATTACTGAATACGAACTTTATAGCCCGAAAATAAATTCCATGGGTTATGAACATAGGTTCTAAATTCGAGTAAGCGACAAACGCTGATAAGCATGTCAGTTAAAAATACGTCGTTATTGGAAGACAATTGAATGCACTTAAAAATAATTATCAAGAAATAACCCTTGTACACCGGATTCATAAATAACTCATCTAGGAAAAATTAACGATGGTAAACAAGAATATTAATTCCAATTGGTTGACATTGCATAGCGATATGAAATATCATAAAATTTTGTTTATTGAATCATAAGAACAGATATCTAAGAATGGACAACTCAAAAATGGTTGATAACTTTGTTGGTCAACTAAAATCATCGTTGTTATGTTCTTCTTGTGGCCATTGTTCTGTCTCTTTTGACCCTTTCTGGGACCTTTCACTTGATATTCCACAGATACCTGGTCAGCTGAGTCTGTCGCAATGTTTAGACTTGTTTATCAGAGAAGAAATTTTAGATGGCGAAGAGAAACCAACTTGTTGTAAATGTAAGGAAAGAATAAAATGTACAAAGTCATTATGTATATATAAATTCCCCAAAATATTAGTAATTCACTTGAAACGATTTTCGCCTTTGGGAAGATTTATGGGAAAATTAAATGTCAACATTGACTTTCCTCTCAAAGGATTGGATATGAGTAATTATGCAGCAGATAATGTAGCTCCATGTCAATACAACTTGTATGCTGTATCCAACCATAGTGGAACAACTATGCGGACACTACACGGCTTTCTGTAAGCACCTACGAGGCATATGGCACGAGATAATGATCCAGAATATCACGATATTCTAATCCATTATAAGTGAAGAAGCATTCGTCCTTTTCTACGAGCAAGAGGACACTAACTTAGATTAGCTTTATTATAATTTGAATTGTTTTCTATAATATAAAATGTATAATGTTTCAAAACTTATATATCAGTTGATCTTACTTTAAATTCAATGGTTTCTATAAATTTGAATTTTGACATGATTTAATAAGAACAGACATACGCGATAAATCCATAGATAATTGACAGCCATTAAAAATTTACTCATTAAAACTTCATCGTATTTCTTCTCGCGTGTAGGACAAAACAAAGCCATTAATTACTGTTGAAGATAATTATAATTGCTAGTCGCGGTTAGACCAACTATCACGTGATTCGATAACGGGTTATAAAAGCGCGAGTTTTCATATCAAAACATTCATTCGGTGTTCAGCAGTCAAGCAAGTACGTTTCAGAGATGAGGTTATAATTCAGTCATTCACGACATAGTGAACTCAGTCTTAGAAATAACTTTCGAAATACTGACCTTAATCAAACGGAAATTGATATTAAGAGGTTTTTTGAGGTGTCGAATTCGAACCTGATGTTATTATTTCTCTTACTCGTAGGGGGCGCCACCTACACGTCTTTTTCTTTTTTGAAGATTCATAACTTTTTTGAGCGTTCTTCTAGCACATTTTTCAGTGGCAAAATCAATTCGTCTATCATATCTACGTAAAAAAACTACCCTTGTTACAAGTCGCTATAAGCAACCGTTTTCTAGATATTTGGACTTGAAAATTTCAAGTTGAATATTTGATAATCGATGAGTGTTGAAGTTATTACCATTATTTTGCATTTTTCACAAGAATGCTTAGGAAATGAATTTGACATTTAAGTAAGTAGTTCTGGTTTTTTGTAGGGGGCGCCACCTATTCTATTTATTTTTACTCGTTTGAAATAGTTATTTTTGTATCAAGGGTGCAAAATCTGTATTTGTTTCAATAAAATTTGCAAGAAATATCAATATTTCATTTCAAGAAATTTTGAATATGTAGAATAAAATAAAATGAAGGAAAATAAATTGTATTCAAATAAATTGTTCAAAGTGTCCACCTTCAGCGAAGATACAGGCCTTCAGTCTTCTAATCATTGAATCTCGTACCCGCTCAAAAAATATTGGTGTGTTTCTTATTGTTTCACAGGCGTCTACTATTCGGTTTCTTAGATCTTCCTCGTTCGCTACTGGAGTTTTATAAACTAGTGACTTCAAAAGTCCCCAAAAATAAAAATCTAGCGGGTTTAGATCTGGGGACCTTGGTGCCCACGCCTGGTTAGGTTCTTCTACACCCCTGGCTACAACGCTAAAATGGGCCGGAGCACCATCATGCATAAACCACATGCGGATACGAATTTCTAATGGTACATTCTGAAGTAGTCCCGGCAATTCATTGTTGTAGTCCAGACTACAGGGTGTTATGACTTAACACACCACACCTGTAATACCAGACATTATTCGTTAGATTAGGAAAAACAGTATTAAAAGCATCGACTATCTGAATGGAGTCGAACCGGATATGATCTATGGAGTGGTCGACATAGACCAATCTCCTTTCTTTCAATACCGGAACGTGGGTTGTTTATCCAGGAAGTACGTACCTTTCGGAAGGATTCGAAAAACAATAATTAAACATGAAATAATAATGCACTCATAAAATGTTATTAATGTACATATATATTTAGTGAAATTTGACACAATTATTTCATTCGTTCTATAGACGAATAATATGAAACAATATTTATACAACAAGAGTGTAGCTTATTTGCAGTTAATTTTACAGTTGGCTACGAAATCGAAATAGATTTACTAAGAACAATTTTGACATCAATTGCCACAAACGGTTAGAAATAATTCTCTTTTTAGATCTTTGTTAACTTGAAACTATGGAGATACTTTTACAGACACATGCACATTATAAAGGGTTGGGTTTGCCATAAACATAAATACAGAAAACAAACATTGGACTCACCCTGTTTCACACTTATTCCCTGGAGTAGGTTTTTAAGCGACAATTAGTTTTGATTTTATTATTATTTCGATTAATTCCGCGTCAATTGGTTATTTTATTTTAGTCGCCCGGTATATTAGTATAGCGCGATATGGCTATGGTTTTTCTAAGAGATCATGAACTATGGAGTTGCGGTTTTCCCACTGACTGAACTCGGTTCTGGAAGCGTTGACAAAAATAGGCAATTTTTGGAAGAAAACTACTGTTTACTCGTGTTTTCACTTGGAGCGTTCAATACTTGGTTTGACTTGGTTTGCAGTTGCAGAGTTTAATGTTTTCTGAAGTTCACTACATTGATTGGAACGCTTCTCATCATTATTGTACGATACTGTGATTCGATGGACTTCTAAACCTCACTTTTGAGAGGAACATATTACCGGAGTAACGACTATGATGTAACTAACTTGGCTACTGTTCTAAGACTGAGTTCACTATGTCGTGAATGACTGAATTATAACCTCATCTCTGAAACGTACTTGCTTGACTGCTGAACACCGAATGAATGTTTTGATATGAAAACTCGCGCTTTTATAACCCGTTATCGAATCACGTGATAGTTGGTCTAACCGCGACTAGCAATTATAATTATCTTCAACAATAATTAATGGCTTTGTTTTGTCCTACACGCGAGAAGAAATACGATGAAGTTTTAATGAGTAAATTGTTAATGGCTGTCAATTATCTATGGATTTATCGCGTATGTCTGTTGTTATGATTCAATAAACAAAATTTTATGATATTTCATATCGCTATGCAATGTCAACCAATTGGAATTAATATTCTTGTTTACCATCGTTAATTTTTCCTAGATGAGTTATTTATGAATCCGGTGTACAAGGGTTATTTCTTGATAATTAATTTTAAGTGCATTCAATTGTCTTCCAATAACGACGTATTTTCAACTGGCATGCTTATCAGCGTTTGTCGCTTACTCGAATTTAGAACCTATGTTCATACCCATGGAATTTATTTTCGGGCTATAAAGTTCGTATTCAGTAATATCATGTTGCTTTTTTTAGAAATGAGAGTTTTTCTGTAATAATGGGGCTTGACATCATTTTCTGTAAGATGCGCCATTCAGTCGGAACGGAAGAAAGAAAGGACCTAGCAAGTAATTATCAATTATTGCCGCAGAAAATTGATACTGATAATGTCTTTCACCAACTGCGTGTGGATTTTTCAGAGCCCAAACATGGTTGATATGAATGTTTGTGATAGCATTTCGGGAGAAGTTTGCCTCGTCCGTGAAGAGTACATATCGAAATTGAGGATTACCAGCCAATTTTCTCAAAAACCACTGACACATAGTAATGCGTTGGGGAAAGTCTCGTGGCAAAAGAGCTTGTACCCTTTGAATATGGTATGGATAAAATTGTTGATCGTGGATAATTCTCCAAATTGTGGACTGAGTAGAATTGAGAGCTTTAGCAATTATTCTTGTACTTGTTTCTGGATATTCCTCGAGAGCGTTCAAAACAGCTTCTTCCAATTCTGGGGTTCGGATTGCTCGTGGTCTTCCAATAATATCAGCTGCCCTCTTAAAGCTACCTGTTTCTGTTGGAGCTGAAGGCAGTACTCGATAAGGAAATCGCTCCTGGTAAATACGTCTTGCTCCGCGCGCATTGCCATCCGCAAGGCCATAAAAGAAATGCATATCGGCTGAATAAGCATTATTGTTTAAATAATCCATTTTTTCAAAATTAGTGTTTAAACACTTACAGAAACTTCAACAAAACGTTTAACTGTCATATAATATGTAATTACCAAAACTACTTACTAAACGTCAAATTCATTTCCTAAGCATTCTTGTGAAAAATGCAAAATAATGGTAATAACTTCAACACTCATCGAATATCAAATAATCGACTTAAAATTTTTAAGTCCACATATCTAAGAAACGGTTGCTTATAGCGACTTGTAACAAAGGTAGCTTTTTACGTAGATATGATAGAGGAATTGATTTTTTCACTGAACAATGTGCTAGAAGTACGCTCAAAAAAGTTATGAATCTTCAAAAAAGAAAAAGACGTGTAGGTGGCGCCCCCAATGATAACATCAGGTTTGAATTAGACACCTCAAAAAACTTCTCGATATCACTTTTCGTTTGATTAAGGTCAGTATTTCGAAAGTTATTTGAAAAAATACGAAATTAAAAATAAAACTTGAACATCCTGTATCTTGGAAACGAAGAGTTTCCGGACATATATTTATTTGGAAATTCATATTATAATATTGTGAAAAATCACCTCCTGAAGTTAGTCAAAGTACTTTCGAATCACCCTGAGAGTTAACCTGCAGATTATTCTCTAAAGAATTGATAATGTAATTTTGATAAAGCAAGAAGTTTTTCGAAAGTTATTTAAAAAAAAACGAAAATAAAAATTAAACTTTAACACCCTCTATCTTGGAAACGAAGCGTTTCCGGGTATATATTTATTTAGACAATTCATATTAGATAATTAATTATCTTAAGCCTTTGATAGAGTCAACTAACTTGTAGCTTTGGGTATAGAGGCAAACCTTTTAGATTGGATCAAGAGCTATATCATGAGTAGAGTCCAATATGAGAAATTCAGGAGCTCAGTTTCACAACCAATTGAAGTCCTATCAGGTGTACCACAAGGATCGCATTTGGGACCTTTGTTATTCAACGTTTTTGTCAATGGCCTCTTTGATGTCATCATCAACATCTCTTTTCTAATGTTTGCGGATGACTTGAAGATGTTTAGTACAGTTCAATGCATTTCCGATGCTGAGAGTTTGCAGTTGGATCTTAATAACTTTTCCAAATGGTGTAATATAATTTATTAAAATTGAACTTGAGTTAATGACAAAAAATTACTTTTTGTAATATCTAACAGAAAACAACTACTTCCCCGGCTAAAGCCACGCTGGACACTGAACTACATCTGATAGATATTGTTAAAGGACCCTAACTCTAAACATAAAAATGTAAAAGTGAAGATTTGCATTTTTACCTTCAGATTTTTCTTTTGAGAAAGGGTCCTTTCACAATATCTATCAGATGTAGTTCAATGTCCAGCGTGGCTTTAGCCGGGAAGTTTCGTTTTCTGTTAGATATTACAAAAAGTAACTTCATTATTGTGGTAGATTTTTCAATTTCCAGAAAAATCTTTCTATTCAATATTCAATTGAGAATGTTCCCCTTTTCAACATATTTCTATAGTGTTGACGAACTTTTTGATAGATTGTATTTCTATTTATTCTCTTGTATCCATAGACTAGTCCTATACAATTTATGTTATTGCCCAGAGGATAATAAGTGTATCTTATCTTATTGTAAATAAATAAAAAAAATGACTGCCAATCTTAGATATTCTATAAATTAATAAATTAAATTCTTGTTGTCAAACGAGGGAAATTTCCACTTATTAATTTCATGGGTATTAAAAAGTTCCGAAAAATTTTGCTTTTGTCCTAGTGATATTGTCAAATTGAAGCTTCTGATTAGTTTAACACGTGATACAAAATTATTGGGGGGGGTGAATGGTCAGTTATTTTCGAGCGTTATAAATTATATTTAGTCATTTTTGAGAAATTGATCGCATCCACCGATCTCTTTGTCCAGTTTGAAATAGCCATTTTATGAATCACGAGTCGGCTGACTAACACAAATGGGTTTACAAGGTTTTTCCAGTGCTGAATAACCTCAAATCGGAGATGAGCGATCGATGAATATTAAAAGCAAGAACCGTTGAAGTGAATAGGAAGGTCGAAGTCGAACAAAAAGAAGATGGATTGTACGTGACAAAGCGAAATATTTATTGAGGGCTGCATAGAATAGGCCTTGATGAGATTATGCCGTGATAGTGCGGTTATATTGTGTGTGTTTTTCTTGTTGGGCTGGGGTCATGCGAACGCAAGTTAGTTCGTGTTGGAAACTTATCTAAATGAGCCTTTTTCCTCGAGTACGAAAAATTCCCCACTAGCAGCGATAGTAGGCCGGTAGTGACAAACATTACCCAACTCACATACATAAAAATAAACATCATAAAAATGTTTTTGACAGAAGCCAAATTAAAATTTATATATGTGAAGGATAATAACGTAGCAACATTAAAACGGTGGCTTGCTTGTCGAAATCTTGAAATTTCCGAAAAAAAAAGATGTAATTACAGTGAATATGATGATTCAATTTTAGGCACCGTTTGGGCGCAAAAAATCACTCACAATGCCTCCTCCTTTTCATCAGCTTAAACTACAAACACCAAATCACTCATTTTCGGTACAACTTTGCATATGTATCCGGTTTTATCGAAAATTCCACACCTAACATTTTCGACCAATCAAAAGCCTGTATTTTGTATCGTTACCATAGCAGCTAAAAAAAATTCGGGAAATTTTTCTCCTCCTTGGGATGAGGAGCATGAAATTACACTGGAAATTTTTTGACGTTTATAGGTAAAATGACATTTACATTCAACTTCAGATTATGTCGAATGTATTCTATAAGTTAATGAGTAAAAATCATTTATTAACAGTTTACCATATAATATGTACTTGAAAATTCAAAATTTACAAAAACACATGTTGTTACTACGTTAGTTCCTATATTTCAACACAAACAACCATTTTTAACTAAAGCATCTAAATGTTGTTGAAATTCCTTCCTTCTTTCTTTAATGGAGAATATAAAACGAACATTCTAAAACAAATTAAAATTCTGCTGTAATCCACGAAGAGCTCCATATTTTTTATACACCAGAAGCAAATGATGTTTGATAATCCCAAACAAATTCGGTGAATAAATTTCTTGCCCGCATTCTTCTAATAAATACGTTAAAAATTTTTGGTTCCGATGATACATTTTAATTTCACTAACTTCATTACAAAACTTGCATAAAACGTATTTCGCAAATCGCTCCATTCTTATAAACTCTACAACACAACGAATTTATTTAGATAATTTATACTCAGGCAACGACAAAAGTTAGAATTACTAGGTTTGACATGAATTCCATGGCCTTCTATACGTTTCACCAGTGAAATAATTGATTATCTGTATACTCTGCCCGTTTTGGAAGTAACCCATATTTTGACGACTATATAGTAGATTAGATTCATTCAAAAAAGATAAATTAAACCATTATTAACTTTTCTGTAAAAGTTTTATTTAACTAAAGTGGGTAACTAAGAAATTATGTCTCCTCGAAATGATAGAGAACTATTATTATACTATTACATATTATTTGGTTTACTTGCTTAACCAATTTATATTATGATTTTTTTAAATATCTATTTCATTATTAACCGACGAAACCAAAAAGGAGGAGGTCCTCTAGTCGACGCGTATATATATAATTTTTTTTATGTATGATAACTTTTTACTTTGACGTCCGATTCCGATAATTTTCAGTGGATAGGGTGTACTTCGAAGTTGGTCCCATTTGAATTTAAAAGATGAAATCCACCCCTAAGGGTAGCAAAATAAAGGATATTGATCACTCACCCTCTAAATTCTGGTCCGTTAACCGATTCTATCAGGCATAACTTTGTACGGGGTTCTTCGAATTGGATGTTTTTTTTTTATTAGATAGGGTATACCTCATAGTTGATCATATTTGGATTTCGAATGGAATTATTCACCCTTACGGGTAGAAAAATAGGGAATAATTCATTTTTCACTTGTGAACATTGGCACACATATGTAGTTGACAATGACAGATCGCTAATGTCATTATTTTTGTTCTCCTACATCCGTCACAATCATTATATTCTATGAGAGGATGGAATGATATACAAAGTAATGAAATAAACTAACCAGAACAACAAAAATAATTTATATTACAACAAATAGTAAAAGTAGATAATCATATTATTTAACTGGTAATAGTTGAAGTAAGGTGGGTAAGTAAGTATTTTGGAAGTAATCTTAAAACAAGTAGGTAGTAATTAGTAGATTTCAGCCACAAAAAATTGAAAAATAAAAACTTTTTAACAAAAAATTAAACCGACGAAATACGGAACTGAAAAGTAAAAAATAAAATAAACCTTAGTCTCAATAACTAAGCTCCTAAACTAATGTAAGTAACTCATTTTGAGTCGGCGCCAAACAAACAATCAACGAAGATCATTAAATCACTTCAAAAAAATTATCAGAATGTCACCGCCCAACTCGATGCCATCATTTTACGCCTTATCTAATTCATTTGCTTGTTTGTTTGGCGCCGACTTAGTTACTTACATTAGTTTAGGAGCTTAGTTATTGAGACTAAGGTTTATTTTATTTTTTGTTATAAAGTTTTTTTCTATCAACTTTAGTAAAATGAATTTGTAAAAAACTGAGAGATTGAGCTACTATCAACTTATTTTTTGTTATTTTGTATAACTAAAGTAGATCAATTGTATTTTATGTAACCTAATATTACGCGTGCAAATTTCATTGATACTAAGTACCACTTCGAGTTCCTTGTAAGAAAATATATTTCTACTAACTTTAGTAAAATGATTTTTTTTCAAACTGAGAAATTGAGCTACTAGCGACTTATTTTTCATTATTTTGTGTAACTAAAGTAGATTAATTGTGTTTTATTAAACCTAACAATGTTATGCATGCGAATTTTATTAATACTAAATACTGCTTCGAGTTCCTTGTAACAAAATATATTTCCACCAACTTTAGTGGAATAAAGTTAATCATGAATAATGGTTTGAACTACCACCAACTGCCTTATTATTATTTTGCGTAACTAAAGTCGGTATTTTGTATTTTATTTAGCGTAATCTAAGACTTCTCATCGCAAAATTCTAGAAACTGCTTCCAAATGCTTGTCTTTGATTTTTTGGTATTATCTGGGATCAGATATTGAACTTCTTTTCTAATTACGTCCTGGTTTTCTCCCCCAAAACGAGACATTTTCATAAAAACAATGTAATATACTTTTCACTTTTGACACCACGCACATGAAAAATGACATATATATATATATATATATATATATATATATATATATATATATATATAATAATTATCCTTTTGAATTAATCATTTCAATCAGGAAAGTTTCCAGATTTCCTGAAGGTATCATAAAGGTGGGAATCAGGACGACCCCTCGCATTATCGGCCTATTTCCCTAATTCCCACATTAGGAAAGCTAATAGAAAAACTAGTCAAGATAAGGATAACTGCATTTCTGACGAAACATAAAATCGTTGATAAAGAACAGTTTGGCTTTCAAAGTGGCAAAGGCACTAATGATGCAATTTTCTCACTCATGAAAAAAGTTTATACTGGAATCAATAGTGGTGAGGTTGCTGCTGTAGTATTTTGCGAATTTTCGAAGGCTTTCGACTGTGTGGATCACGAAATACTGTTGCGGAAGCTTCCTTACTACGGCTTCAGAGGAGTGATACTGAGCTGGTTCAGCTCATATTTGTCAGGTCGTAGTCAGAAGGTGAAAACAAACCATTGCTCAGAAATTGGGAAAATACATAATGGTGTGCCTCAACGTTCAATACTAGGGCCAACATTGTTCCTCATCTACGTCAACGATTTGACAAGTATAAATATCGCAGGAAAATTCACACTGTTTGCAGACGATACTACCATTTTTTGGAAATCGGACATTGCAAATGATTTAACTAAAATCATATCCAATGATATGAAGAAAGTAAAGAGTTGGTGTGATTCAAATCGTCTTTCTCTAAATATTTCGAAAACTAATATAGTAACTTTCAGATGTGAACTTGACAATATACCCATTGGGAATGACATCATTGAGAACAAAAGTAGCTTAAAATTTTTAGGAGTACATATCGATAGAAAACTAAAATTTGAAGACCATATTTATGCCTTGTGTAACAAAGTGTCTTCTGGTTGTTATGCAGTCAGAGTAGTCGCAAATGAACTTGGTTTAACAGCAGCTAAAACTGTTTATTTTTCTCTGGTGGAATCTCACCTGAGATATGGAATTTCATTTTGGGGCGTATGTAGTGGTTATCTACTACAAAATATTTTAATTTTGCAAAAACGAGCCGTAAGATATATGTGCAAATCAAAACGTAGAGACTCTTGTAGATTACTATTTACCACTCATGGAATTCTAACAGTGATTTCTATCTTTATAATGGAAACAGTATGTTTAATTAAAAAATATATGAACAAATTTCAATCCTCACCAACCCATTATGTGACAAGGCAATCCAACAACATTAAGTTGCCAATACCAATGACATCAGTCATAAAGGATTCCATTGTCTATAATGGTTGTAAAATGTTCAACCATTTGCCAAAGAATGTAACAGAAATAAAATCTTTACAATGCTTCAGGAAGGCTGTGAAATGTTTTTTAAGTGATAGACCATATTATAATATACAAGAATTTTATAATGATAATTTTTAAAAAACCAATCAATACTGTGATTTTACATTTTATTTGGGGTATATTTCAATGTGACATATATTTTATTTATTTTTATATTTATACGAATTACCTTTATGGGTTTAGACAAACTTGTTTATTTTTACCAGTATTTTGTACGACTTATATGTTTCTATATATACAAGCTGACTTCATGTATTAAGTGAAAATTGATTATTTTAAATGCATTTTGTTCTTAGATATAGGCTGCGTTATAGATTAAGTGAAACTTTGTCCACAAGATTACTCTTATGACAATAAAGTATATTCTCTCTCTCTCTCTCTCTCTCACATACAAAGCCTACTATTTATATTCCAAAACCATCAAAAACCGTCATTATCCTAGTATTTTTTTAATAATATTACGGTGTGAAATTTTCTCACCGAATACCACTCTAGCTTCAATTAAAAACAGAAATGTTTTTCTCGAACACGAATATTTTTTAAAAAAATTTCAAAATATTCGTGTTCTTGAAAAAATGTCCAGTAATAATTGAAGCTCTAGTGGTATTTATTATAAGTGAAGAATAATCCTTCAACATTTACACCTAACCTACCTCTTCACATTTATTCAATTTCATCTGTCAAAGGTGAAAAGTTAGTATTTTTTTCGATAAAACCGGCTATATTTTGTCAAAGTTGTACCGAAAATGAGTGATTTGGTGTTTGTAGTTTAAGCTGGTAAAAAGGAGGCATTGTGAGTGATATTTGTGCGTGAAAACGGTGTCTAAAAATTACCTCTTGAAGAAGGAGAAAGTCAATATATCTCGGAAACGGTATGACGTGATTCGTGTTCAGAAGGCAAAAACACGTGAGAAAAGTCAAACAGCTATTTTCAGGGAGCATGAGAACAACCCCTTAACATTTACCTAATCTATCTCACTAATCGTTGCAGAAACTGGATCAGGATTTTCTTCAGTTGGATCTTTACCACCAATAAAATGTTTAGAGCAAACATATGAATATTTATTGATTTTTTCTTCTGTTAAATCCACTCTCCTCGAGGCATGGATCCATTTATTACATCTAACTTCATCAATGTGAGGTTTTACGAATGGTATAAAAAACACGTTTTCTTCTAGATGTCGATTAGTCAAAGTAAAATTCGCAAAATTACAATGTTTTGATGACATTGTGATTATTAATAATTTTTTTTTTTTTATTTACTTTATTATTTTAAATAATTCCATTGTATCACTTGAATAACACTATTTCAAATGGAGAAGGTTTGATGTTCGTCCTACCCAAAGTGCTGCCTCTCGTGAAAAATTTTCCACACTATTCTCAGGAAAAAGGCACATTATTTGTTGTTTCAGGATAACTTTCAGGATAACATTTGGATCAGTTTGGTTGAGGAAAAACTATTGTTTCCTCGCCAACGTCCATCTTCGTGGATCAAAAATTAGTTTTTCCGAGTTTGATGCGAATGAAACTTAATAAATAAACATACATTATAGATACACGAAAATAAATTTCTTTCCATATCGAGTACCATACAAACAAATGTTTGAGCCCTGAAGATGAATTCAATAAAATTCGAAACGTTGGGAAGGAAACGATAGTTTTTCTTCAAGCAAATCCCATGAAACCTGAACATACATAACTTTTTTTCTATCCAAACTATCGACTTGTTTTTGTTTTAAATGATAGGTCCGAGAATGAGGCACATTATAAAAATATTTCTAATTATATAGTGTCATCCTCAAAGTATGCACCATATGGAAAACTTATTTATTAAGGGTTTTCCGACAAGAAGTTATTATGTGTAAAAGTTTGTGCATCCCCTAAAACTAAACATGCACCAACAAAATATAGTAAAACTCACGTAATATACGAGGAGCCTTCGAAAATTTGATTTTGAGTCAGGAGTAAAGTACCCTTATTTTGAAAAATGTTGGACAATGTTATTTAGAAAAGTTGTTCCGCATTGAAAAATACATCTACATTTGAAGTCATGGACATCTAAGTGAAGTTTTAGTTTTTTACCAATTTTTTTAAAATGGCGACTTCGAAAAAAAAAATTGCTAAAACGATAAATAGACAACATCCTGTATGCGACGGTTTATTTGAAAAGCCTGTAATATTACAAATTGTGTTAACCACGGTCAATATTTTTGAAGAGTAAAATAAGTAGAAGTTCGTTCAAAAATACCTTATGCTTTATTATCTCACGAACTTGAAATAGTATAATTATTATTTATGTATTAATAATGTATTGAGCCATTCAATAGTGTCTTTTTTGCACTTTTTTTTGACACCAAATGAGAAAATATTGTAAAAATTCATATTATAAATTGTCTTGGTTGCTATGATTATGAGTAATAGGCACTTGAGTTCTGTGGAAACTTTCATAATTTTGAATCGATAATGAGGATCGAGAACAACAATTTTGGTTGAAGCGATAGTTACCTACTATGCTAAATAATCATAAAAAGGTGGGTAATGGCACGTTTACGAGGAAAATGCAATGATATTCAAGAATGTATAATTGTTGATTCAAGAAAATTTAATTAGAAATTTACTTCTCCTGATACAAATATTTGGCACATTTCTTCAACCTTATATAGTGTCTTGCAATAAGAAATATTGAGCTACCTATGTCTTTCAATAATTGTTGTTTTCTTTCCTGAATTCTATAATTACTTACTTGAATAAATAATATTTGGTAAAACTTAATAAATATTTCAATTAAATAATTTTCTACGTTAGAGATAAATATTTCAGAAGAAGAAGGCGTTATCTTCATTCACAAGAATTCAGAATTGGAAAAATGTATCATTTCCAATGAAGAAAAAGATTTCTTCAATGAAGAAATACTTTATATATGGTCTTGGGAAAGAAATATTGAGTTTTCTTAAAATTGTAGTTTTTTTATGAATACTGTTAATTACTTGAATAAAGAATATTTGGTAAAAGTAAGTAAATATTTCAAATAGATAATTTTCTACATTAGAGATATTCAATAATTTTGTATCAAATACATTATTTCAGAAGAAGAAAGCGTTATCTCAGTTCAAGAATTCAGAATTGAACAAATGTATCATCTCAATGAAGAAATTGTTTTTATGTGTGTAGAGAACCTCCTCCTTTTTTTTTCGTCGGTTAATAAGATGTTCAACATTCATAGTAATCAAGCTGTGAAATTTAAAAAAATCCCATGAGTTTTTCATGAAATTTGAAGAACCGAACAGACAGAAGTTACTGTATTTTTCATCAATTTTTGATATATTTTTTGTTATGAATCGCCTAGGCAAAATAGTATATTATGCAATGAGCACAAAATGATGCCCATGTTGCACGAGTATGAAATTTGCAGCACGAGCCGAAGGCAAGTGCTGCAATTCATACGAGTGCAAAATGGCCATTTTGTTGCGAGTTGCATACTATACTTTTTCTATGACAACATATCGTTCACGTTTAATACATGCATACATTGCAAAAACTTTGAAAGGAATAAACTAATGATATTTCATTACTCCGAATTCGCCGCTAATGGGCTTTCTATCAGAATTAAAATATAAATTGAAGAAATATGTAAATATTTTCTTTATTGCTATTTCTAATAGGTACACAGAAATAGAAGCCTATAAATGTATGTATGTATCTAATTGAAGTTGAATGTGCAATTATTGAATATCATATTTGGAGAATTTGATTGCTGAATACTTAATTCTTTTCGAAATTGATAATTTGTCGACGTTGAAGTAGACGGCTTCTCGCGATTTTCCATTTCTAAATTCGTTGGTATGCCTGATGGTATGTTCTGTATTGCATTTGCAATTTTATTTGCTATGTCAAGCTTACTTTTCTTCGATTCATCAATATATCCCTCAGCGACTGTAGTAGATTTCCAGCCACCGTGGCGTTTTAACGTGGTTATGTCACCTCCAGCATCAACAAGAATTGTTGCGGAGGATCGGCGAAAGCAGTGCCCAGTATATAATTCATAATTTGGCAATTTTAAATACTTGGCAATGTCTTTTCCCATAGCTCCAAACTTATTCAGACCAATTCTCTGAATGGTACACTTTCCTTTTTGATAATTAATGAAAAACCATAGACCATTAGCATTTTGAGGGTGAAGATTTGCGTATTTTTTATAAATTTCGTAGAATTTGCCAGTTACAGTAAAATTTCGTACTATTTTGGTTTTACTGTCCGGTATTGTTACTAAAACAGCTGAACCAAGATCATTGAAATGAGTAATTTTCATTTGATATAATTCATGTCTTCTACATGCACCCATTACTCCCATAATTAATGCAACCTACAATGTAAATTAGTGTACTTAAACATATTTTTCATCAAATGGAAATATAAAACTTACTTTTGTTGCCAACTATATTTCATCTGGAGCCTGTTCAATGAAATTATCGATGTCATTTGCTGTAAAGATCTTTGACTTTTTGGGTTTGTAGCCGTTAGACTGCCGCTTGAGGAATGCTTTCAGTTTCAAATATTTGGCAATATCTATATCATTATAGATACTAAGAGTCGTTCTCAGCATTGAGAAGTGTGACCACAAAGTGGAACTTTTAAATTTTTTGGCTAAGTCGCCAAAATAAGCCATTAAAACGTTCTCGGAAAACGATTTTGTTTTTGATCTACCTTCCATTCCAAAAAAAGGTTATAAGCGCGTTGATACATACTCTTCGACGTTTCCGGTAATGAATTCAGTGTTGTTACCTTCGCTGCTTCTATTATGTTCGGAGGTGTCAAATCTAAGTCAATATCACTATCAGTTTCCATTTTAATTAATAGTTTTATAGAAAACAACTATGAAATTACTCGTTACCTACTAAAACTTTGACAGAAACGATCTGCTGACATTTCATCAATTTGTCGCTGGACGTCATAATTTGACAAGCCGTAGTCGTCGTGATTTTAGAGTGAACCTAGACCTAACACGAAATATTCCATTTCGCATTTGTTGCTTAGCAACTTGCCTAGCAACCGATGCAAAAATGAAATTCTGTACAAAATGTGCTTGTTTATGATTGAAGTTACGGTTATGAAATGAACATTTATCGAGGTTGTCGTAGAAAATAGTATATTGTTTAACAAGCACGGAATGATACTCATTTCCCACGAGTATGATGAAATCATACGAGTGGGAAATGAACATTCCGTGTGAGTTATACACTATACTTTTTCTACGGCTTTAACATAAAATAGCGAAATTAATTTACAACAGAAACTTGAACTTCAATTGATCAAAGTATGCAAGTAATACATTTTCTGAAGTTGACGCGGTGACCTTTCCCAATATGTAAAGGATTTGTAAGCTTTTCAATATTTCTCTTTCGATACTTCCGGAATTAAGTTTATACATGCCTAATTTGCGGCTGCAATTATGTCTGGAGGAGGTAGTTCGTCAATTTCACTGCTCATCATACCTTTAAACTTTGACGAGTTTTGATGAAACTGAATTGACAGATGTCTTAAGTTCTCCTTGCTTTCCATGGGAGACGTGATTTAATGACCAACAATAACACAATGACTTCATTGTGTTATCAGATAAGGAAATGAAATTGAAAACATACAATGTACTTCATTGTTTAATCAAAAACAGTTTTAAAAATGCAGTTTTGTATTATAGCCGTAGAAAAACATATTTTCACGGTATGTTACTGACAAGTTGAAAATAATACAAATCACAGTGTCAGACAAAATTTTTTCGCCAACGTCCAACAGGTTAGGCAACTTTTAAAATTTAATTTCACTAGTTTCAACGATATTAAACACATTTCGTCAGGAATTACAACTTTATTATGTTGGATATACAAAGTTACCAAAAATGACGTCATTTTTTTAACTCTAACTCCCGTTTTCCTAGTTTCGTTCTTTTCTGTCGTACAGATGGATTGAAGTGAACGGTGTGAAAAAAATAGAGCAGTCAGAGCAAAATATGTTTAAGGGACTTTTTCTACTCCTCTCGTTCGCCCACTTCGTTCTGTTTGAACGAGTCTCGAATGAGTGGAAGAGCAAAATGGGTTTTCGCCCTGGAGATTTTATTTCTGTGATGCAGAGGCTCTCTTTATAATGTCTAGACGGCATAACATGAGAGCGTTCTAGATTGTGCGACTTTTTTTACTTGGACGTGATTTCAGTTTGTAGTAGCTTTCTTATATCTTGATAAGATGTAATTTTTTTTGTTCACCTCCATAGAGCAAACACGAACTGTAGTCTAATCAACAAGTTCAAAAACGTGTTAAATAGATATAAAGCTCCTAAAAATATGAGCGATAGCTCATTCGATTCGGAATGACGTCTAGAAAAATGTTTTTTAAGGGTTTATTAGCACGTAAAAAATTGCGATTGTTATTAACGAAATAAGATTAAAAAAAGAAGGTATTTCGTTTTTCGTTAATAATTTCTAAAATAATGATATTTAAGGAATTATGAAAAAAGATCCTGAAAGAGGAGGAAATTTCCAATAAAAACTCACGGAACTCTATCTCTATTATTTATAAAAAAATTTAACGCTGAAAATAGGGCTCCGCGAGGTCGTTACGGCATAGGCCTGAAAGCCTAAAAAAGCCTAAAAGCCTAAAAGCCTAAAATAATTTTTTATAGTATTAAATAACAATTTAAAAATTCGAATAAATTAGGGTGTAATCTAGAAACTTCGGTAAAAAAAAAATTTCATGTCGATTTTTCAAAAAGTTACACCATTGTTAATTAACTAATTTTTTTCCAACCTCTGTTTTTATAAATTACGACATAAAAGTTTAAATAATTGGTCTATAGAATTTTCGCTTCGTGGAGCTCTTTTCATTCAGGTACTTAATAAAGCAATGCAAAAAAAATATTAAAGTTATTATTTTGTTAATTATAATTTTTTTAAATTAACAAAAAATGAAATTTCTAAAAAGTGTTATCAAATTTTTTTTTAATAATATTTCATTATTGCTGTTTTTGCATCTAATATAGGTATTAATTAACATTGGAAAAAAATGTTTACGTCATTTGTTAAGAAATTGTTTATAAACAGACTATTTTGGGATTTAAAAAAAAATTTTTTTACCATCTTATTGCATAGGTAAGATTGTGATTTAAAAAAAATCTTAAATAATTTTTTTATTTTATAATTGTTTTTTTTTTTTTTAAATAATTAGTTAAGATATTATTTTATTCTTGAAAATCATTATTGACCTTTTTCGATGAATTAACAGAGAAATATTTTTTTTTATAAATAATTTCATTGTTTATTAACTTAACAATTTGTTATAAACAATAAAAAGACGTTAATTTTAAAAAAAAATTAATAACTTTTGAACTATAAGAGATACGGTAAAGGACATTCAAGTAATTTTTATAAAAGATTCATTCATCTTTAAAATGAATTCAAAATCGATTCTGTAACATTTTTTATCTTTATTAAATTTTTAAAATTATTTTTTAGATACAGCTACGGACTCAGGAACTTTTTTGTTCTATGATGAAATTTTTCTAATTACGTAAAATTATAGCAATATTTTTTTTTAAAATATACTAGTTTATATTTATACTTACCTAATTTACATTCTGCTATTGATCATTTTCATTCATTCATCACTAGAATTATTAATATTCTGCTAAAATTTAATTATTTATTTATTAAAATAATATTTACCAAAATAATAATTGAATTTATTTTCTAATTTTTATATTTTTTTATTTTCATTTATTAAAAAAATTTATTTCTCTGTTAATTCATTGAAAAAGGTCAATGATGATTTTTAAGAATAAAATAATTTCTTAACTAATTATTTAAACAATTAAAATATAAAAAAAATGATTATAAAGCCGCTAGTAAATGATCTTGGAGTTCCACAAGGTAGTGTACTGGGACCTTTACTTTTTTTAATTTATATAAATGATATCAATTACGTAGATGGTGACCACGTGATAAACTTATTTGCAGATGATACATTAATATATACCTACGATAAAACCTTGCAAGTCGCTGTGGAAAAGATGAATAATTCATTGAAAAATATTGAGTTGTACCTTGGAACAAATAAACTGAAACTTAATATCACTAAAACTAAGGCGATGATCATTACAACAAGGTATAAACAAAATAACATTGGGAGAAATACAGTCAAAATTAAAATAAACGAAAATGATGTAGAAATGGTGAGTAAAATTAAGTATCTAGGGTTTATTGTAGATAACACAATTTCTTTAAATGATCATGCTGACTATGTAATAAGTAAAATATCAAAGAAACTGTATTTTTTCTCCAGAGTGTCATCTTTATTATCAATGTATGCCAAAATAACGTGCTATAATTGTATAATAAAACCTCATTATGACTTCTGGGAGTCTCTTATATCTTCTGAATCAGAACAAATTTAATCAATTACAAAATTACAGAATCGTGGAATGCGAATAATATTACGCTGCAATAGAATGACACCTATACAAGATATGCTCTGTAGTTTAAGGTGGCTTACTGTCTCACAACGACTTTACTATCAAACTATGATATTTATATTTAAAATAATAAACAATTTGCAACCAATATACTTAGAAAACCTATTAATCACAAATAGTGAAGTACACCACCATAATACCAGATCGAACACCAATTTTCACATCCCTAGGACAAATTCACGAAGCAGTATGAACTCATTATTTTTCAAAGGTCTGAATAGTTTTAATAAACTGCCAAATAATATAAAAAATTCTACTTCTATCCGTATGTTCAAGAGGGACTTGATAACATTTATAACAACAAACTGAATTGAAAAACAAACAACAAATTTATACTTAAAATATATTAATAGCTAAGGCTTTGTTTTTGAATGAATATGTAAAAGAATATGTTAAATTGGATCATACAGGGAATATGTGCGATATAGTTTGTTATTTTTTAGTTTATGTTATTTTATAGTTTATGTTATTTTCTGTTATTTTTGTTGAAATTTGTTTTTAAATTTATTCTTGATTTCTATGCACTATGTGTAGATAAAGTATATTAATTATGTTTATATGAGGCTTGCCTATTTGGAAATAAAGTTCTTCTTCTTCATCTTGATTTTTTTCAATTTTTACAAAAGAATCATAATATTCGACCCCAAAAACCCCCACATACCAATTTTGAATAGAATCAGACCATAATCACAAAACTCGTCCACCATTTTGGAGCCGCCATCTTGAATTTTTCAATTTTGACAAAAGAATCATAATCTCCGACCACGAAAACCCTCAGATACCAATTTTGAAGCGAATCGGACCATAATCACAAAACTCGTACGCCATATTGGAGCCGCCATTTTGTTTTTTTTCACACAAAAATCTCTTGATGCAAAGAAAAATAGTATCCCTATAAAGTACAATCGGTACAGGAACTGAACGAAGACGATCCAGATCGCAGAATGGAGTTCTGTGAAACAATGTTAAATAGATTTGACACTAATCCTAATTTCTTTAGTCAAATCCTTTTTTCTGATGGGGCTACTTTCCAGTTAAATGGTACTGTCAATAAACAAAACTGCAGGTACTGGTCAGATGAAAATCCTCATTGGATGTTGGGGGCACATCGCAGTATCCACAGAAGATCAATGTGTGGTCTGGAATTATTAATAATACCATTATTGGACCTTATTTTTGGAATAGAACCATGACAGGTGAAGAATACTGGGCATTTTTAGAATTAGAGTCAATTTTAGAAGTAGCCAGACTCTTTCCTGATGATATAAATCCTCATATCGTGAATAGATCCATTTGGATTCAGCAAGATGGAGCGCCTCCTCATTATCTTCGAGGCGTTCGTGATGTTACTGTCAAAATTCATGAATTCAAGATGGCGGCTCCAAGATGTCGTGTTTTGTTGTTATAGCCCGATTCCATTCAAAATTGGTGTGTACGGGTTTTGGGTCGGACATCATGATGTTTCTGTCAAAATTCATGAATTCAAGATGGCGGCTCCAAGATGGCGATGTGTTTTTTATTATAGCCCGATTCCATTCAAAATTGGTGTGGTTTTGGGGTCGGACATCATGATGTTTCTGTCAAAATTCATGAATTCAAGATGGCGGCTCCAAGATGGCGATGTGTTTGTTATTATAGCCCGATTCCATTCAAAATTGGTGTGTACGGGTTTTTGGGGTCGGACATCATGATGTTTCTGTCAAAATTCATGAATTCAAGATGGCGGCTCCAAGATGGCGATTTTATTATAGCCCGATTCCATTCAAAATTGGTGTGTACGGGTTTTTGGGGTCGGACATCATGATGTTTCTGTCAAAATTCATGAATTCAAGATGGCGGCTCCAAGATGGCGATGTGTTTTATTATTATAACCCGATTCCATTCAAAATTGGTGTGTACGGGTTTTTGGGGTCGGACATCATGATGTTTCTGTCAAAATTCATGAATTCAAGATGGCGGCTCAAGATGGACGTGTTCTGTTATTATAGCCCGATTCCATTCAAAATTGGTGTGTACGGGTTTTTGGGGTCGGACATCATGATGTTTCTGTCAAAATTCATGAGTTCGAGATGGCGCTCCAAGATGGCGACGTGTTTTGTTATTATGGCTCGATTTCAATCAACATTGGTATGTGTTTTTTTTTGTGGGGTCGGAGATTATAAATTTTTGTCAGAATTCAATAAGATGACAAATCTCATGAATGACCAAAAAGAATTGAATAAAAATCATTAAAAGAACATTTTAAGACAAGCTTATATACAAATGCATTAAAAGAATACCTATTTTATATCCGCGGCAAGCTTTTGAATCTGCTACTCACAGAATAACCTAGGTCAAACAATAAATACATCATTCTTTCCTTCTCAGTGCCTTTGTATCAAATCTTGTCTTGAAAATGATTTTTTTTTCGGTTGCTAATGAAAAATAAAGCGATAACCCTGGAGATTCGCAGCCAGTTGCCGCCAGGGCAGACACACGCGGCAGATGGATGCATGTGGCTGCAAGGGCGTGAGAGAAGCGAGGGGAGGGAGTATTGACCTCGACGGGTCGATAGCCGACGTCTGGCGCCGTTGTAGCGTCGCGGCGACGTTGTCAATGAGTGACGTCAGGCCAGACGCCACGCCTAGCCGCCCGCTACTGCTGCGGCGGCGGTCCTCGCGTCGACAATTAAAATTCCGACTAATTGGTTTTTCATCGCCTCTCTCTGCCGCGATACGCACTTGAAAAATTATCGAATTCGTTTGGCAGGAATGGGGGTTTCATTCAAAAATGTCGCTCTGGTTGTCTGCTGACAATTGGCGGGGAAGGTATGCTGTGTTTAGTTTTTTTTTACTTAATTACTGTTGGGTAGTTGGGAGATCCCAGATGTGATTGAGAAAACAATCTTATTAATTATAATAATAATAAATATACTTTATTGTCAAAAAATATTAATTTTGTAGACAAAGCATTTACATAATAATAAAAATAATAATGTCGGAATTCAAGAGATGATGGTATAGTTTTCCCAATATCAATTGCAGAAGCATAAAAAAGTCTTGCGGCGAAATCCTGTGAGCAGCAGTGGCGGAGATAACTAATTTTATTAAGATATTTTAAGATTTTAAGAAAATTAAAGACAAGCTTTTATTTATACAAATACATTAAGAAAGAAAAATAATTTCTTTCATTGTTTGATGTAGGTTATTATATCCTAAAACGTATTTCGATCGGCACACACCAAGACCACAGACGCTACTGGTTTTTAATCTTTCAGAGCTATTAAAACACAAATATAACCCGTGATTTATGACCTCCCATCGTATAGACACACCCCCAAGAATTAATGTCCGACTTGATTGGCCCAGACGAATCGGTTGTAGAACAGACAGCAGTCACTCAAGTCCACGTTGACCAGCGGGCTCTTTGTGCCGACGGAGACTGTATACAAGTAGTACAGATTATTATTGGTTCCGTTTCTTCGCATATACGCTCGTGTTAGCGAAGTGAGTTTTTATTTGCTCCCTATAGAAACAGCTTCTGCAATTGATATTGGATGGACTATATACATATAGGTTTTTCTCAGCACAGAAGCTCATAAACTGACGCCACACTATTTTCTGTTCTGTTTTGTGTTATTTGGTTCGTTTCCCAACATATTTCCTTCAATAGCTTGTAATAAAGCCCGACCGAAAGGAGACATTTTTAATAAATAATATTTTTGACATTACTTGTCAAACTGACGTTACTTATAAATTGTCGCTGTATTATCAAAGTGTACAATGGAATTGCCGTGGTTATGAACTGTGCAATTATCGGTCTACAGTGCAATTATCGCAGGGCTCTTTCGCTTTCTACAATGCAATAATCACTTATAATCTCCCTAGAGCATGGAATATTGCCGGAAATTTTTTGAGTACATGAATTTTCTTTAAAAATTCATGTACGAGACTAATTTCCCGCAATTTCAAGCACGTGGGGGATTCGGTAAGAAAATTTTATACCGGAATCATATTTAAATAGAAAACATTAGGTAAATATTTATTTTGACGTTATTCACAAATAAATAGAAGGCTGTTTGTAATGGGAGTTTTAGGGGAATTTTTTTTTCTGATTTTCCCCGTTCCCTAGTGAAATAAAATATATAATATCAGATAAACCATTATGTGAAATTAATTGATTTCATACAATTTTCTTACTAGGTTTCAGGGAAACGTCAATATTGACTAAAAATTAAAGTGGATGTTGTATTGGGGTTTTTTTTTTTCCCCAAAAATAATATCAGATAAATTTTTATATAGAATTGATTGTTTTCATACAATTTTCTTGCTAGGTTTCAGAGAAATGTCAATATTGAGTAAAAATGAAAGTGAATGTTATTTCAATATTATTATTGTCTAATTATATGATAGCTGTCATGTCCACTTATTAATTTTACGTCTACATGCTAATGTGGATGAAAAATTTTCAGAAAATTTGCTGGTTACCATAGTAACAATGTCGAAATAAAGCATCTGATTGGTTGAAAATGATAATTGCACTCCATTTACATGGGATTTTTGACAGGAGGGAAATATTCAGAACTACATATGTGTAGAATCGGTTCACACGTGGAAAATCAATCATCCCATGTTTTTCTATCTCTTCAAATATGACGAACTTCGAGGTATACCCTATACAATGAAAAAAGAATCATCTAAATCGGATAACCCAGTACAAAGTTATGCCTGATAGATGGGCCAAAATTCGGAGGGTAAACGATCAATATCCTCCATTTTGCCACCCTTAGGGACCAAATGGGACCAACTTCGGAGTACACCTTATCCAATGAAAAACGGATCATCGAAAGCGGACTACTCTGCAAAAAGTTATGCGTGGTCATACATAAAAAAAAATGTACCGGGTGTCCACGGAAGGTGGCTCGCCTCTATAACTTTTTTATTTTCGGAGATAATGGAATGAAATTATGAGGATGTGTTTAATGCATAAAACTGCATTTATTTGACAAGTAACTCAACTCCATGCAAATTCCGGATTCACCGGAAGTGACATAAACTTTCGATTTTTAAATTGGACACCTGGTATATTTTCAGTTTTTTGTCTCCATATGACATTTAGAATACAACCATGTATCATTTGTTACTGTTTGTAACAGTTTTTTCATTTTATTTTCGAAATAAATTTTTATTCTATAGAGGACTAATTTCAGTCCTAAAATGTTTGTAAAAATAAAACTTTACTGTTTTCGATCAAAATGTTTCAGCTATGTAACGTTTGATTTTAATTTTTTTTTTTTCAAACGGCAACATGGTGGCTTGTCGTGTTAGAAAAAAAGAGCATTTTATTACGATTAATTTGATACCGCACTCTATTAGGTTGTAAGAAAACTTTCGATGAAAAACTGAAAATATAACGTTGAAACTTTCGTTAAATGAAGAATCTTATTGAGATTAAAATAAGATTTAAAATCATGGAGTAGCCTGTCGACATATTATTTTACATCTCTTCTACAAAGTCAATTAGGTAGTTATTGTGTACCTCATTGTTTGAAAATAATGTAAAATAACAATATTTATACAAGAACTGAAAAGGTTGATATGTTATTAGTTTTTGGAGAGTGTAGGCAAAATTCAACCGATGCTGCACGTCTCTACGCACAGAGATATCCTGATCGGCGTCACCCGACCCGGCACTATTTTCCAAAACTGGTTAAAAAAATGCCAAATGAGCCTGATAATGATGGGAACGCTTCGTTTGTTGTGAGTGAAGAAAAAGAAATAGATGTTCAATACGTTCAAGTAAATATTAATACGTCACTCAGGGAGATCGCAAGAGAATGTGACATTTCGAAGTATTCTGCAGCTAACATTTTGAAGAAACATAAATATCATTCATTTAAACATCAACTACACCAGCACCTGTACCAAAACGATAATGCAAGGAGACTTAAGTATTGCAATTGGTTCTTTGGAAAATATTTGGAGGATGACACATTTCCATATAAAATTCTGTATACTGACTAAAGCCGTTTCACTAATTTGGGACATTTCAACAGAAATAATAAGCGATGATGGTCCGATGCAAATTTACACTTGATGGAGGAAGGAAATTTCCAAGAACGGTTTGGTTTCAATTGTTGGGTTGGGATTTTAGGGGACATCATTTTAAGCCCTATAATTTTTTACGGTGTCCTGACAGAGGCTAGATATCTAAGTTTCCTCACGCAGGAAATTGAGCATTCCTTGGACGAAGTTCCATTAATAAATCGAGTTGGATAATTTTATCAAAAAGATGGTGCTCCACCACACAACCTGAGGGCAGTTACGGAATATCTGCATGAAACATACAACGAAAACTGGATTGGAAATATGGGTCCAGTTAGGTTGGCGGCGAGGTAAAATAGGGTTGTTTTCAATGTATACCTTTATTTATTCTTTTTAAAAAACTTTTCCGGTCACCCGACCTTACGCCTCTAGATTTTTTTTTGATGGGGATTTATTAAAAACGAGTTTCATGATGTACCTCCTGCCACACGACATGAATTAGAGGACAAAGTAAGGGCAGCTATTCATAGAATTACACCAAGACAGTTGAGAAACATCCTGTAAGAGCAACAATAAGAAAAGTTCGCCTTTGTCAGCAACAAGATGGAGGTCACTTTGAACATCTGGGACCCTTAAGATATGTAAATAGGTAGTTTCAATATAATTATTTCATTTTCAACAGGTGCTTCATTTTAGAAAAGTTCTAACGTTATGGTATTTTCAGTTTTTTATCGAAAGTTTTCTTACAACCTAATAGAGTGCGGTATCAAATTAATCGTAATAAAATGCTGTTTTTTTCTAACCCGACGAGCCACCATGTTGCCATTTGAAAAATAATAGTAATAAAATTTTTAAAATCAAACGTTACATAGCTAAAACATTTTGCTCGAAAACAGTAAAGTTGTATTTTTAACCGACGAAACCAAAAAGGAGGAGGTTCTCTAGTCGACCCGTATTTTTTTTTTCCCTCATTTTTTTTATGTATGATCACGCATAACTTTTTACTGAGGCGTCCAATTCCGATAATTCTTTTTTCAGTGGATACTTCGAAGGTGGTCCCATTTGAAATTAAAAGATGAAATCCACCCCTAAGGGTAGCAACATGAAGGATTGATCACTCACCCCCTGAATTCTGGTCCGTTAACCGATTCTATCAGGCATAACTTTGTACTGGGTTCTTCGATTTGGATGATTCTTTTTTTAATAGATAATACACAGAATATACAGATATCATTTGAATTGTTTATATGTTGTTTATATGTTGTCACTTTATTCATATTTAATCATATTTGTTCATATTTGTTCAATCTATTCATATTTGTTCACATTTATTCATATTTGTTCATATTTATTCTATAATGCATCATTGTTTATCTTGTAAGTTATTTTAGCTCACTATTCGATTACTATTAGATTACCTAAAAAGAGGATACTCGTTGGATTTATCTGTTTGTATCGCTACTTTGTAATAAATAAATAAATAAATAGGGTATACCTTATATTTAGATTTCGAATGGAATTATATACCCTTACGGGTAGAAAAATTGGGGATAATTGATTTTTCACTTATGAACATTGGCACACACATAACAGATCGCTACTGACATTATTTCTGTTCCACATCCGTCAAAACCATTATATTCTATGAGAATGATATACAAAGTAATGAAATAAACTAACCAGAACAACAAAAATAATTTATATTACAACAAATAGTAAAAGTAGATAATCATATTATTTAACTGGTAATAGTTGAAGTAAGGTAGGTAAGTAAGTATTTTGGAAGTAATCAAAAAACAAGTAGGTAGTTATTAGTATATTTTAGCCATAAAAATTGAAAATAAAACTTTTTAACAAAAATTAAACCGACGAAATACGGAACTGAAAAGTAAAAAATAAAATATATCTTCTTAGTCTAAATAACTAAGCTCCTAAACTAATGTAAGTAACTAATTTTGAGTCGGCGCCAAACAAACAATCAACGAACATCATTAAATTACTTCAAAGAAATTATCAGAATGTCACCGCGCAACTCGATGCCATCATTTTACGCCTTACCTAATTCATTTACTTATTTGTTTGGCGCCGACTCAAAATTAGTTACTTGCATTAGTTTAGGAGCTTAGTTACTGAGACTAAGAAGGTTCATTTATTTTTTTACTTTTCAGTTCCGTATTTCGTCGGTTTAATTTTTTGTTAAGAAGTTTTTATTACAAACATTTTAGTACTGAAATTAGTTATTTGAACGTATCTATAGCCCTATAAATTTATTTCGAAAAAAAAAAACTGTTACAAACAGTGACAAATGATACATGGTTGTATTCAAAATGTCATAGGGAGACAAAAAAACTGAAAATATACCAGGTGTCCCATTTAAAAATCGAAAGTTCATGTCACTTCCGGTGAATCCGGAATTTGCATGGAGTTGAATTACTCGTCAAAAAATGCAGTTTTATGCATTAAACAGATCCTCCAAATTTCAAACCACTATCTCCGAAAACAAAAAAGTTATAGGGGCGAGCCACCTTCCGTGAACACCCAGTATACGCGTCGACTAGAGAACCTCCTCCTTTTTCATTTCGTCGGTTAATAAAATGGCATTATACACCTTCGATTCCCGGGAGTGCAATAAGTTTGTTACACCCTGTATAGGTAACTCAACCGTACAAGTTTTCATTAAAAGTCCCGATTTAAAAGACTATTAACGCTAGTGTTTATTTTTATTTATTCTTTTTTTTTTCATTTTCAGGCTACCTCCTCACTCGCGTCGAGGGCAAAATCGGCTCGCCAGAAAAACCTCTCAGCGACCTCGGCCTCATCTCCTACCGCTCCTACTGGAAAGACGTCCTCTTGGGCTACTTGTGTTCCAGAGCCGGCACCCAGCTGTCCGTCAAAGACATCAGCCAAGAGATGGCGATACATTCGTACGACATCGTCTCCACTCTGCAGGCGCTCGGCATGATGAAGTACTGGAAGGGGAAGCACATCATCCTGAAGAAACAAGACGTACTCGACGAGTACGTCGAGAGGGTGAAGAAGAGGGCCTCGCTGCTCAAAGAAGTCGATCCGAGTTGCTTGAGGTGGGTACCGCCGCAGCCCGCCTCGTCCGTTTGAAAGATAGTGTACATCAATTAGGAAACGTTACGTTAATGGTACTAGAATGGACGGTTCGAAGTACCGCCTTTCGATTTTCGAATGTGGTATGAGCAGGGCACTGAAGTTTAAAGAAGTCATGGTTACGTTCGAAAATCCTTGATCGTCCATTACGGTACCACATTTTAATGGAGCGGGACTGATTAGTGTACTAGGCTTCGACAAGAAAGGTGTCTGGGAAAATTTGTCATGGACGCTTCAGAGCTTCATCTTCTTTCAAATGGTGGTACTGCCTCATATCAAAAATCGAGCATTTTTCGAAATATCAACTAGCCTTGCTCAAAAAGTTTCCGAAAATGTATGTTTGAATCTTTGAAGTGTCCCTGAAGTGGTACCAGCACGAGCGTATCAAAAGTACCACCTAATATTCCTCGTTGAAGGGGGTAGGAAATCTGGAGTTCCGTGGTGGTACCAGGTACTCACCTTGTCTGGAACGTTGAATACTCTTGGAAGTATCAAACGCGTTTCTTCGGTACTGCTTCATAGTGGTACCAGATTGGTCGAATATTGAAATATGTACATGGTACTACCAAGGCAACTCCAGAAGTTTATAATTTTCAAATATCTCGACACATCTCCGAATAATAGTACCAGGTAGGGTTTTGTGTGTATCAAAAAGTACCACCTAATATTCCTCGTTGTAAAGGGGTAGGAAATCTGGAGTTCCGTGGGGGTACCAGGTACTCACTTCGTCTGGAAGGTTGAATACTCTTGGAAGTATCAAACGCATTTCTTCGGTAATGCTTCATAGTGGTACCAGATTGGTCGAATATTGAAATATGTACATGGTACTACCAAGGCAACTCCAGAAGTTTATAATTTCCAAATATCTCGACACATCTCCGAATAATAGTACCAGGTAGGGTTTTGTGTATATCAAAAAGTACCACCTCATATTCCTCGTTGTAAGGGGGTAGGAAATCTGGAGTTCCGTGGTGGTACCAGGTACTCACTTTGTCTGGAAGGTTGAATACTCTTGGAATTATCAAACGCATTTCTTCGGTACTGCTTCATAGTGGTACCAGATTGGTCGAATATTGAAATATGTACATGGTACTAACAAGGCAACTCCAGAAGTTTATAATTTTCAAATATCTCGACACATCTCCGAATAATAGTACCAGGTAGGGTTTTGTGTGTATCAAAAAGTACCACCTAATATTCCTCGTTGTAAAGGGGGTAGGAAATCTGAGTTCCGTGGGGTACCAGGTACTCACTTCGTCTGGAAGGTTGAATACTCTTGAAGTATCAAACGCATTTCTTCGGTAATGCTTCATAGTGGTACCAGATTGGTCGAATATTGAAATATGTACATGGTACTACCAAGGCAACTCCAGAAGTTTATAATTTCCAAATATCTCGACACATCTCCGAATAATAGTACCAGGTAGGGTTTTGTGTGTATCAAAAAGTACCACCTAATATTCCTCGTTGTAAAGGGGTAGGAAATCTGGAGTTCCGTGGGGGTACCAGGTACTCACTTCGTCTGGAAGGTTGAATACTCTTGGAAGTATCAAACGCATTTCTTCGGTAATGCTTCATAGTGGTACCAGATTGGTCGAATATTGAAATATGTACATGGTACTACCAAGGCAACTCCAGAAGTTTATAATTTCCAAATATCTCGACACATCTCCGAATAATAGTACCAGGTAGGGTTTTGTGTATATCAAAAAGTACCACCTCATATTCCTCGTTGTAAGGGGGTAGGAAATCTGGAGTTCCGTGGTGGTACCAGGTACTCACTTTGTCTGGAAGGTTGAATACTCTTGGAATTATCAAACGCATTTCTTCGGTACTGCTTCATAGTGGTACCAGATTGGTCGAATATTGAAATATGTACATGGTACTAACAAGGCAACTCCAGAAGTTTTTTCAAATATCTCGACACATCTCCGAATAATAGTACCAAGTAGGGTTTTGTGGCGATTTCGAAAGTACTGCCAGTGCTAAAGTGATGAAAATGTGCACTGGATTTGTCAGTATTGCAATTGCAAGCTTGATTCTGGAATCAAAATATATCATATTCGAGGAGAATGAATTTGCGGAAGTTTTTGTGAATAAATTTAACGGAAAAAAATGTTTTGCTTCATGTAAATAGTCTTCGGTTGCTCTTCGTCACATTTTCGTGACATCGTTTCCGTCGAAATGTCGTCCGCCTCGGGCATCGAAAGCGAAGACAATCAATGATGTGTGTCGTGAAAATGCAGTTATGTAGTTGTAATTCGAAAAATAAACCTGATTATTACCATGGGACCAGATGGTCACCGACAGAACTGATTAAAGTTTCGCATGTCGATTAAGATGTTCATTTTCATTTTTGTTTTGTTTATGATCGTGATGTACGAAGTAGCGCAGTATGTGAAGATTGCAGTTACACGATTGAATGGACTTTTTGAAGGAATCGTTTCGTATTGTGTAAAATGGAATATTGGAAAGGCAACAGGCGCACTGTTTGTCGGTGAATTTATAGTTTTTTGTGTGGATATCGGTATGCAATTCGACATTTAATCGTAAATAAGTCCGGACACTTGTCTCAACCTATCTGAATACAGGCTGTTTTCAAAGTTGAGGCATTTTTACAACACGATGTAGAACTCGTGAAAATATGAAATTTTTGCAAAAAATCATGTAATAAAAGTTGAGAAATGACGAAGATACAAAACGCGACAAAAAAATGTGGGTTTCATGAAAAATATTGTATATAAAAGTTACAAAATAACGAGAAAAGAGCGCAAAAAAATATGTATATTAAAAAATAAAGAGAATACTAAGCGGGACAAAATATGTAGTTAAATATATAAAAAATAATGTATATAAAATTTGCAAAATTACGAAGATACAAAGCGCGAAAAACAGTGTTTTATAAAAATTGTATATAAAAGTTGCAGAATAACTTAGATACAAAATGTATAGTTGCAAAATGCGGCAAAGTATGTAGTTTTCATACAAAACCATTATTGAAAGTTGAAAAATAACGGAGATACAGAACGTGCGAAAAATTAGTTGTCATGAAAATAATGTATATAAAAAGATGCAAAATAAGGGAGATACAAACCGCAGCTGAATAGGTAGTTTTCATACCTAATCATGTATCTGAAAGTTGCAAAATAACAAAGATACGAACAGCACCAAAATGAGTTTTCATAAAAATCATGTAAATAAAAGTTGCAAAATATCAAAAATACAAAATTTAGCAAAATATGTAGTTTTTATGGAAAACGTGTATATAAAAGTTGAAAAATAACGAAGATACAAAGCGCGACAAAAAGGAGTTTTCATAAACTTCATCTATATGAAAGTTGGAAAATGACGAAGACACAAAACGTAGCAATAATGTAGTTTTTATGAAAAATCATGTATAAAAGTTGCAAAATTTCGAGGATATAAAGCGCGAAAAAAAATTAGTTTTCATAAAAAATCTATATAAAAATCATGTATACAAAGCGCGGCAAAAACTGATTTTCTGAAAAAAATATGTCTATAAAAAAAAAGGAAAAGGAAAAAATTAAAAATCATTAAAGTTACAAAATAACAGAGATACAAACGGAAAAATGTAGTTTTCTGGAAAAAATTATGTCTATAAAAGATGCGGAGATACAAAACGTGGAAAAAATGTAGCTTTCATAAAAAACATGTTTATAAAAGTTGCAAAATAAGAAGATACAAATCGCGACAAAAAATAGTTTTCATAAACTTCATGTATATAAAGTTGCAGAATAACGGAGATACAAAGCGCGGCAAAAACTTTGGTTTCATAAAAAATCATCTATATAAAAGTTGCGAAATAACGGAGACACAAAGCGCGGCAAAATCTGTAGTTTTCATGAAAAACGAAAGGGTCAAAATAAGCATTTTTCATGAGAAAATCATTTCTGTAGTTTTCATCATGTCTATAAAAGATGCAAAATAACAGAGATACAAAGCGTGAAAAAATGTAGCTTTCATAAAAAATCATGTAGAACAAACGAAGATACAAATCGCGGCAAAATATGCAGTGTTCATAAATAATCATGTACATAAAGGTGCAAAATAACGAAAACAAGAACACGGCAAAATATGTCGTTTTTATAAAATATCAAGTATATAAAAGTTACAGAAAAGCTAAGATACTAACCGCGGCAAAAAGTGAAATCTACCTGATTTCTCTCGATTCCGACGTTCACGGTTTCAATGGCTTTGAAGATTTTTACGACGTTTCGTTGGCTTGTGTGTGCAGTCGTTTTCTCGTGCATACTGACCAGCTCAGGCGCTACGTAGTATTTTATAGGTCTGTCGGTGCAGTTGTACGTGCAATTTCGCAACGGTGTTGTGATGCATGCAGTTTTGCGCGTCTGTAGTCCGCCAAAAAGATCATTGCTGTTCTCATACATTTCTGATCTCAACGTTTGTCGTCATTCGCTTCGATGTGGGCCTCCTTGACTTTCTATTTGAAATTCGATGGTGCTCAGTCCAGCCGTGGTCAGGAATTTTCGATTTCTACGTTTCCCCACGTTGATTCCATTTTTATGTTCGTTACTATTGCTGATGAAGGCCTGTAAGGCAGTATTGGTCCGTCTCGGGGCCAATAATTCTTTCATTAGAAGCTCCTTGCGCAAAAAGTACACCCTTCCCATCCACTAGGGTGTCACTCATGTCTATCACCACTTTCGGATATTGGTCATTGGGGCTCCTGCGCCTCCTGAAGACACAACTTCAGGATCGCCGTTTACCTTAAGTATGTTCGAAATTTGTTTAGAAATTCTTTTCGTTTTTTATCTCTTCAACAGCCGCCGTATCTCACGAGTAGTTGACGTAATCGGAAAATCGTTTCTACACCCCCAAAAAAAAACGTTCTAAACGAGGTATCACTCGGCGAGCTGATTAAAAATCCGGTCCTGTCTAGAACCGGATTAGTCGGGTGTCATATCGCTCCATAATATTTATTGCGAATTTAAGTATTTTTGGCATTCAGAAGCGGTCTTGTACCCTGAAGAGTGGCGAAAGAACGCACTGTATCCATCCCATTGAAGATTACATCTACAAACGAGATCCCAATAGAATCAAACAAGGTCTCCGGAAGCTGCAGTCTGGCGGGCAAAGAAGCGGTGCTGCTGGCAGGGATCGGTTCTCGACAGAAGTGCTACTGGAAGTGCTGAGCACTTTGCTCACCTCTTTAGAAGAAGATCTCTTAAAAAAATCCCAGCAGTAAGTTCACTGATCACATCTAAAACCAAAGATAACAACGGCCCGACTGAACATGCTCCTGCCAAAAGACAGAAAAAGGATTATTTTCCTGCGCTGCCAGTTCAAAAAGGTATTCTTAACCCTCCACCTATCCCTCAAGCTTTTGGAAGAATCAAATGCTCCCAGCAAATGTCAGCAGCGAAATTTTAGTAACCCAAATTCAGGATTATACAGGAAGTCCAAACAACTTCGAACATGTCTATAATATTGATAACCAAATTATCGCGAATGACGACACTGACATTGACCAAAACCAAAATGACTAGCCAACAACAAACGGAACTGACTCCACAGACGATTAAAAAACAAAATGTTCCTCCTATGACTATTAGGGATAAAAGTAAGTGGGTTACAGTCAACTCACTATTGAAGTCTAATAACATTAAATAATCACGCTAGCTAAGAATGTCTTTGACGGTATAAAAATTTCCCCTATTCTCCCGATGTATATCGAAAACTTTCAAGCATTCCTAAAGACCAAAATATTCCTCACCATACTTACAGTCTACCTGAAGAAAAAAAACTCCGAGTAGTGTCCCGGAATTTATATCTTGTGATGATATTAAAAATGAGCTGACTGAGAGAGGGTTTGCCCCGGAGTCAGTGGCTCGTTTGCGTAAATTTAACGGGGAAAAAACTCCACTCCCACTAGTTTTAGTCCTACTGAATAAGGAATGTCTCGAAACAGGTCGATTACCTACAGGGGAAGGGGGCGGTGAGATTTCCTCGCCGGCATTTATTACCGGTGTCTTCCGTTTCATTTCACGGAATCTCTCGAACCCCCATTCTTCCCGTTCCTCCTGCGATACCACCTGCCCAATAGCAGGGATTTCACTATTCGGGCGGGCTGTTTGATGCACGGCCTCGCGTGCAGGTGGGACCCCTTCGATCGGGGGCTCGTTACTAGCTCGCGAGCAATTGGGCTCTGATATACGAGAATCATTGTCTGGAGAGTTTGACTCATACATTCTCATTTCATCCATTCCTGAATAAATTGAAACTGATACGTGTTTAGTCGCAGAAAGACAAATCAACGTATAACGTAGAAATCAGCTGGACGCTGAAACGAAAAGGTTGATTAATCAAACGACTGGAGGCTAGAACTCTTGAAGTTGACGATCCAAAGTCCTCAGGACGGTGTAGGATGCGAAGCGTCGCTAAGAATTCTCAAAAATGAAAATTATCGCCAGGCTTCGAGATCACAGTCCGGACCCCAAATAACTGCGAAAGAATGAGCTGCTTTTCCCCAAGAAGCACTCGTGTAATATCCACTGGACTGGCTATAGTCGCAGAAAATCGCACGCCGTCAGCGCGCCTTCGAAGAATCAAAAAAAAAATATATCACTCACCCCCAGGTCGTAGAGCGTATTCCAACTCGAGAGGCCGAGCGCAGAGAAGTGAACTCGATTTGAGAAAAACTTTCTCGGCCTCGAAACTATTACTCTCCCACCCATAGACGGCTAAAAATCCGTTCGTCCGTTGTATTTTTTACTATGGTTCTCAGAAAAAATCTGTTTTTAACTCGACATCTTGAAAAAAAATATACCGGAAGCCGAACATAATATAAATCCCAAACTTTTAAAAGGCCTTCCAAGAATTATCCGCTATAAAAATTACGCCTTTCTAGCCGAAAATCTCAAGTGCCATTGACAATAGATACTGGGTTCATGGGCCACCCGTCGAGCGCACTTGTAGTTTTAGACCCCCAATTACCCAGGTCATTTGTTTACATTCATATGCATATGCGCTCTGAGATTAAAAATACACAGGGTAATTTGATGACAGGGTTTTGGCCCAGAAAATCGTTTTCCACACGACAGGAACAGAAAGATATTTTTAAGGTGGAAGATATTCTCAATGTTCGAGTGTCAGCTGAACCTCAGAGGCCTAGGGCTTCTGTGGGTCAAGAACTTCCGCTGGAAGATCAGGTTCGTCGCACTCTTAGAGAACCCAATCATGATGTCATCCTAAAAAAGCACCTGGTTATGACGGTATTACTAATCGTTTGATTAGGAATTTCCCGGATAACCAGGTGCAGTCACTTTTGAACATCATTAACAATTCACTGCGTCTTAAAAGATTCCCTCGAAGGTGGAAACCATGCCATTGTGGTTATGATTTCAAAAAAGGGACAAAACCCGACCTCCCCGCAAAACTATCGACCGATGAGTCTTCTTTGCAGTTCAGTTAAGTTGGCTGAGAAAATCGTGGAAAGGCTTGACGAAGAAGTGGAGGAAAGAAATGTCCTACCAAATGAGCTTTCGTCGCGCTCACTTCACCGAGCTTCAGGTTCTGAGGCTCGTAGAAGACACCATCAAATCGCTGAATACTCAGTGCTCACGTCATTCTGCTCGTTATCAGTGGGGCGTTTGACAGAGTTTGGCATGAGGGCCTGCTCTCCAAACTGATTGACTTTCACCTGCCTTTGAGCCTGGTAAAGTGGATCAAGTCGTTTCTCATTGGTAGGACATTTCAGATCAAGGTCGAAAATTCTTGAGGCTGGCATTCCTCAGGGGGCAGTGCTGTCTCCCTCATTATACGCTCTGCACGTCTGATATACCCAGAAGTGAACTTGTGAAGATCTTCCTATTCGCTGACGATACGGCTTCGCTTTCCTCTTCAGCCAATCATTCGATGGGTGTCGTTTATATGCGGAATGCATTGAACGATCTCCAGCAGTGGTACCTGGAGTGGAAAATAAAGCTAAATCCTGACAAAACGCAGGCGATTTCGATGGGTCGGAAAAGAAACAACCCGGAGAGGGGAGTGTCTATCTCTGGAAGAGAGATAGTATGGTGAGCAGGTCAAGTACCTGGGAGTTACGGTGGATCGCCGGCTCACCTGGAGACCACACGTCAAAATTGTCAAGAACAAAACTTCTAAGGAAATCTGCTCGTTGTATCCCCCGATAAACAGGAAAAGCAAACTTTCTCTCAAGAACAAAGTCATGATTTATAAAATGCTATTCAGGCCTGTCATTTTGTATGCCTCAGCCGCCTGGGGCCAAATCTGCAGAACCAGCATTCGTGTCCCTGAACGGGCCCAAATGAAGGTTGATGACGAGCGCTCCGGGGAATTCTCGAAGACTTAAATCTGCCTTCCATCAGAAGTATCATTAGAGATCGCAATCAGAAAGTATTTGATTGCGCAATAACCAACGACAACATAGACGACCTCTCGCGCTTTAAACGTCCCAGGCGCTCTCTGGAGTGATGGGCTACTTACCAATCCATACTGGGTAGTGAAAGCTGCATCCCCCATAGATATAGATAGATATATTTTTCAAAATTTAGATATCAAAATTCCTTTCTCGGCCAAAGAGTAAGGCCTTCAGGCTACACTCGTCTTTAGTAATAGTGATAGAAGACCCCGACAAGGCGAGCTGATTCTCTATATAATCTGTCAAAATAACACAGGTCTGCTGATTTAGACGTAGTTTAGGGGTTTTCAAGGGGCAATTAGATTCTGACCGCTTGACCTAACTCGGTGTTCTGCTCGGTGTAGACTCTTTTTGGGACCTCTGGTCCTCTGACGGGTGTGTGCGGTCGGTTGACTTCTTCTGGCTGGCTTCTCGTAGTGGCTTCTTCTGGCTGGCTTCTCGTGGTGGCTCGTGTCGCTGCTGGGCCGGAACTGTTTTGTCGGAGCTCCCTCGATACATCGATAAATCGCATATGCCACAGTGCAATTGTCAGTTTGACAGCGGCAAAAGTTAGCTGCAACTTTTACAGCGACAAATGCACTAGTGGTTTTTTCACTTATTCATTTGTTTATCAATTATCGCGGTGTTGGTTGCCAAAATAAATAAAATTTGCATTGATTTGTTTCTAAATTTCTTATTCATTAAATTGTCCTGCCGAATTACACTCGATGTTTGTATTGATATCGGGTGAATTTGTGTTGTTCAAATTCTAAACTGTTTCCTTTGGCAATTTGACTCGAAGAACTTTCAACCTAAAAACGCTTCGGTGTCGCGTTTTTAATAGTTGACAGTTTTTCTCGTATAATTGCTAGGCAACAGTTTCTCATTAAACAACCCAAATTTACCCGATAAAATACAAACCTCTCGTGCAAGTATAAGTGACAAAACATTATTCAACCATATTTTGGCCAGACAACCCGATTTACTGATTGATGAGACCGTTGATGAGACTAGTGCGGACCAGATCAGATATTTCCTCGTTGGTCCTACGTTCGCATTCGCCTGGTTTTTAATATAGTAATTCTCGCGAGTATGACAAGAACAAGAGATATATCTATTTTGTAGCGAGAAACCCTGATAAATCGGTAAATGTCAAATTGCATACATCGAGACACTAGCGTAGACATGTATCGAGCAAAATACTCATCGCCAATACTGAATGTGACCTTTGTAAATATTTAGCGAACTTGTTGGTTATTTTTATATTTTTATTGTTCGTATGAAATAAATATATAGTACTCGGGACTGATTTTTTCACCACGGATAAAGTTTAGCAATAAAATATCTGCTGGTTACTTTACTGGAGGTGGAAAAAAAGCCTCGGGTATATCTGTACATACATATTTGTTTCATTTAACGTATACCCTCTACTTCTCGGAGATTTCGATATCGAATTGTAAGATCGAACTATTATTGTTGATGAACCGAAACAATATGCCACAAACATCATTGAGGGCTCTTAATGGGTTTCTTCCAGCACATATAAAAATGAGCGATTTTGAATGAGAAATAAAACAAGTTTTTTGAGCTTTTAAACATAAATAATGAATTTTATTAAGCTCTTATTCTGAATGAGAACACTCTGTGAATTGAAGTTCTGAACTGATGTGGCTAAACAATAATCAAAATTATAAGTGCTTCAGAAGGTTTCTCAATTATACAAAAAATATTCAGTTAAGATTACTAAAGCAATTCAAGATGAAAACCCAGGACGAACTAACCGTAAGTGGTGGTACTTTCAAGACCGTAAAAACTAAAAGGAAACTGTGGCTAACGCTAAGAATAATAATGCATGGTCCTCAACACGTTGAGCCCCGCTATGAGCGTGAAAAAATCGTACTGTTGGGACCGGGTTTTTTTTCTTGAAAGTATGATTTTGTCAATAAAAATGTCAATACCATTGGATTCGTGCAAAAAAACATTTTGGACAGCTGATTTTTGAAAAAAATTAGGCATTACATGATGTTACCCGGTCTGGACAAAAAAAACGACCATTTGGACCGCGTTCTCTAATGTAGTGTTTCTTGTTTTTCTTAAATTCACAATGCTACACAAATATTTGATGATGATTGTATTATTCAATCAATGATTGTGATTTCTGATAAGAAATGAGTATTTCCTAAAATAATGCAATTAAACACAATGGATGTAACTTTTTTTGTATATTGACATTTCCCAACCCACAGCGATGTACTAATATCAATTAATCAATACTTTATTGTCCAAGAATAGCTTCTTTTTGACAAAGTGTCATAAATAAACATTAACAAAATAAAAGTACAAGTATCCAAGTGAAGTATAAATGTGGAAGTAAAACATTAGTCGGAAGAATGAGATGAGATAGGATTAATCTGTATAAACAAATACTAAAAAAAATCAAAACATGCGTTTCAGGCGCACGCCTGCCTACTTAGACTAGGAGGAATCGGCGCATGAGTACCGAAAACTATTTTATATTCTTTATAAAAATACAAATAAAAAAGGTCTCATGCCAAAATTCCCCAATTTTTTTCCTTAAATTGCCCTACTATAACAAATGCATGTTGCCATGGGGCAACCCTTTAAACCGAAATTGTTTAACAATTGCAAGGAATTGTTATTTTTCAACCGGACAATTTTTTTTATATTCTTTATTAAAATACAAATAAAAAAGGTCCTATGACTTTTCACGATAAAGTTAATATTTTTAGAGATATGAATTTTTAAAGGTTCAAAAAATCTCATATTTGGGTACTTTTGACCCATGAAAAATATATAAAAAAAAAAAATCGAAATAATATTTTTTTTTAAATTCTTTATACAATAGTTAATAACATTCTTAATAGAGATTTAAAAAAATTTCATTGATTATACCTGTTTTTTAATTATCAATTTCGCGCGCTCACAAGTGTGCATCGCTTACCTTAAGTATCGCCGTCTCTCTCTGACTCATGCGCTGCATCGGCCTCTCTGTTTCCTGAATCATTATTTATCATTTATCTTAAAAACTATTAACTTTTTTAAGATTGTTAAAGAGAGCAATGTTATTAACAATTAAATTGTCTACAATTTGTTTTTGACAAATTTTTTTCTGGAATCAATTTTACAAACGTTATTTAAGCATGAATCGGAACATGTAATTAATATTTTACCTGCTTTACACGCATTTACAGGTTGTGATACGACTAGTAAAATTGGCACAAAAAAAAAGCTTTAGAACTGATACAAATAAAAGAAAATCGTGATGTCTTAGTCCCTCTTGGCAATGGCTTAGAATTAAGTACTAAGGAGTTTAAAGGCTTAGAAACATTGTATTTAAATATTTTGGGTAAAAAAGGTAACTCCGCGGATGAAGCTAGACAAATTATTTTTTCTCGTTGCTTTGGAACTAATATTAATTTATCGAAAATTCCGTGCACATCAGATGCCTTGCATTTGCATGCACTTAGAGCTTCTGCTCAAACATACATTTGGAAAAAAGCGTTGAATCCCCAATATAAAACATTAGATTTTACGAATTTCGGATACAAACTGGAGAATAGTACTTTGCTACCTTTATTTATGAACAAAAGCCCATTTCCAACTGATCTTAAAAAACCGTGCAATTGTAAGAAAGCCTGTAAAACCAAAGCTTGTTACTGTAAAAAAATAATATTAGTTGCATACTTCTATGTGGCTGTGATTCAGAAGACTGTAAGAATATAATATATAAAATTGATATTGATAATAAATAAATACCTTTTTTTTAAATCTTGTTTTATTATTTCATACTTCTACATCTATAACCTTCGTTTGAAGAAGTTATTCAATGTAATTACTTTCTGTTTTAATGACAAAAAAATAATATAAACTGATAAAAAAGTAATTTTAATTACATGTTCCGATTCATGCTTAAATAACGTTTGTAAAATTGATTCCAGAAAAAAATTTGTCAAAAACAAATTGTAGACAATTTAATTGTTAATAACATTGCTCTCTTTAACAATCTTAAAAAAAGTTAATAGTTTTAAGATAAATGATAAATAATGATTCAGGAAACAGAAAGGCCGATGCAGCGCATGAGTCAGAGAGAGACGGCGATACTTAAAGGTAAGCGATGCATACTTGTGAGCGCGCGAAATTGATAATTAAAAAACAGGTATAATCAATGAAATTTTTTTAAATCTCTATTAAGAATGTTATTAACTATTGTATAAAGAATTTAAAAAAATATATTATTTCGATTTTTTTTTTAATATATTTTTCATGGGTCAAAAGTACCCAAATATGAGATTTTTTTAACCTTTAAAAATTCATATCTCTAAAAATATTAACTTTATCGTGAAAAGTCATGGGACCTTTTTTATTTGTATTTTGATAAAGAATATAAAAAAAATTTGTCCGGTTGAAAAATAACAATTCCTTGCAATTGTTTAAACAATTTCGGTTTAAACAATATGGCACGGGGTTGCCCCATGGCAACATGCATTTGTATCATCAGTAGGGCAATTTGAAGAGGATCGCATAAAAAAATTGAGGTGGAATAGTTTTCGGTACTCATGCGCCGATTCCTCCTAGTCTAACTGTACAGTAGGTACACTTAAAAACTACAAAATCATCGCATGAGTTTTACACTTGAGGTGTATCGTTAAAAAACTCATCCAAAGTGTAATATGCCTTATCCAACAGTAACTCTTTGACACTTTTCCTGATTTTTCTTTCTGAATTTAGAATTTTGATATTCTGAGGTAGATGATTAAAAACTTTTTTTGAGTTATAAATTATTGAATTCTTAATTTGTATAGTGTTGGGCTTAGGAAGATCAATATTACCCATCTGTCTAGTCTGAAAGCGAGGATTTCTTATGGAGTTTTTATTTAGCTTATGTTTTTCAAACACGCCGTCTCTAGTATAAATATGCAGGTAAGGGTCAATATTGTATGTGATTTGAATAAGGGCCGACATGAATCTCTGAAGCCAGCCCTACACCTTTACCGGACAGCTCTTTTTTGGAGCATAAATACATTATTAATTGATGCTTTGTCTGAATTCCCCCAGTAGCAGATCCCATGTCTCAGGTGGGATTCTATAACTGCAAAATATGTTGTTCTTGCCGTGGTCTGGTCGAGTTCCTTCGATATGACTCTAAGTGGAATAGGACCGGGCGTTTTTATTACAAGCTTTTATTTAGTTTCATTTGTTAGTTAGTTAGTTCGATCGTTCGTTTGTTAGTTTGGGTCAAATCTTGCAAGTGAATTTTGACCGACTTCTATCGTCCGAATAATTTGAAATTTGGCAGGTGTTCATAATTCCGGTGACAATGGATTATGGAATTTTTGCTAGAGAAAAAAAAATGGCGACGAGATTAGTAATTATGGTTCGATTTGATTCAAAATTGGAATGTGCGGATTTTCGGGGTCGGAGATTATGACTTTTTTGTCAAAATTCATAAATTCGAGATGGCGGCTCCAAGATGGCGGAAGAGTTTCGTGATTATGGTCCGATTCGATTCAAAATCGGTATGTGGGGGATTTCGGGGTCGAAGATTATGATTTTTTTGTCAAAATTCATAAAATCAAAATGGCGCTTCAAGATGGCGGACGATCTGTGATTATGGTCCGATTCTATTCAAAATTGGTATGTGGAGGATTTCGGGGTCGGAGATTATTAATTTTTTGCCAAAATTCATAAATTCAAGATGGTGGACGAGTTTTGTGATTATGGTTCGATTCTATTCAAAATTAGTATGTGGGTGTTTTCCGGGTCGAAGATTATGATTTTTTTGGTCAAAATTCCTAAAATCGAAATGGCGGCTCCAAGATGGCGAACGATAACTGTGATTGCGGTCCGATTCTATTCAAAATTGGTATGTGGAGAATTTCGGGGTCGGAGATTATAAATTTATTGTCAAAATTCATAAATTTGAGATGGTGGACAAGTTTTGTGATAAAGGACCGTTTCTTTTCCGTTTCTAAACCGGTATGTCGAGGTTTTTAGGATCGGAGATTATGAATTTAGATCATAGTTTTTTTGTCAGAATTTATAAATTGAAGATGGCCGCTCCAGGATGGCGGACCAGTTAATCTTTAAATGGTCTCCTCATTGAAGAACTTGATAGCTCAGAACTTACAGGAAAAAGATACATTAACAAAAATGCATAGATTAAGGCGTACTTACTAAAAAGCACAAAATAACATAATTAATAAAAAAACCTTTTTAAAGACAAGCTTTTATTCAAATGCTCTATAAGGGAAAAAATGATTGCTTTGGATGTTCGACGTAGGTTATTCCGCTTTTGTGTTCGTACTGAAAACTTTGCGCAACAAGCTCTTGAATCTAAAACTCACGGAATAACCTACGTCGCACATAGAAAGCAGTTATTTTTTACTTTTTAGCGCATTTGAATAAAAGATTGTCTTTAAACAGGTCTTTTTTATTAATTATTTTATTTGCCATAAATTAAGATTCTTTGAGCTGATATAACAAATATTCTACTCTTGAACATAAGACTATGAATTTCGATTTCTACAACTTTTTTCGCCCGAAAGTATTAACAAAAGTTGAATAAGAAATTTTTTTTTCGCAGGAAATGTTTAAATAATTTTTCTATTTAGGCATCTTCCGCGATGAGTACACAAAACTGTTTAATGCTTTGAAAAGTGTCGAAGCAGTTATAGTTTTCCCAATATCAATTGCAGAAGCATAAAAAAGTCTTGCAGCGAAATCGTGTGAGCAGCAGTGGCGGAGATAACTATTGTTATTTAGGTATTTTAAGATTTTAAAAATACTGCATAAATAATGAAAAATGAAAAAAAAATTGAAGACAAGCTTTTATTTATACAAATACATTAAGAAAGAAAAATAATTTCTTTCATTGTTTGATGTAGGTTATTGTTATATCCTAAAACGTATTTCGGTCGGCACATACCAAGACCATAGACGCTACTGGTTTTTAATCTTTCAGAGCTATTGAAACACAAATATATAATGTCCGACTTGATTGGTCCAGACGAATCGGTTGTACAACTGACAGCCCTCACTCGAGTCCACGTTGACTATCGGCTCTCTTGATCTACCGTTTGCCCACGGAAAATGTTCACGAGTAGTACAGATTATTTTTCGTTTCGTTTCTTCGCATATACGCTCGTGTTAGCGAAGTGAGTTTTAATTTGCTCCCTATAGAAACAGCTTCTGCAATTGAGATTGGATGGACTATACACAAATTTTCGAATTCAGTTAGTTGTTTGGGCAGCAATATGTTTTGCTGGTTGTCTCATAAATGTCAATTCCTTTGTAAAAAGAAAATAATGTCACATCTCATCGCGGGCTATGAAAAATTAAAACAATGTTATCGTCGCATGGAGTTGATTACGCAAAGTTCATTCAGATGGTCGATTGAAATTCCTGGAAAAACTTTCGTTTACCAGACCGTCCACGCCGCTGATTCTGCGAAATCGAAAACATTCGTCGATTTGCATAATTCATTCTTGTTTTAATTGGTGGGAATGAGCATTAACTCAACAAATATAAATCGTATCAGTCTAGACTATAATTTTTTTTTATACAAGTCTATGCTACAATGAGACTAACAAACTGAAATATTTTTTGAAACATACCTCAATGGAATGGAATTGGAATTTCCAGCACCTCCAAACTCACACAAAAACCTCCAAAAGATAACAGCAATGAAAATAAATCACGAAAAACCTCTGCCCCTGTATTTGAACAGCAGGTCATTGAACCACTGGAGAAAACACGGAGTATATACCGGGTGTCCACGGAAGGTGGCTCGCCCCTATAACTTTTTTGTTTTCGGAGATAATGGAATGAAATTTGGAGGATCTGTTTAATGCATAAAACTGCATTTTTTGACGAGTAACTCAACTTCATGCAAATTCCGGATTCACCGGAAGTGACATAAACTTTCGATTTTTAAATTGGACACCTGGTATATTTTCAGTTTTTTGTTTCCAAATGACATTTAGAATTCAACCATGTATCATTTGTCACTGTTTGTAACCATTTTAATTTTTTTTTTTTCGAAATAAATTTTTATTCTAGAGGGCTATGGCTATGGCTGATTCCAGTCCAAAATGTTTGTAGAAATACAACTTTACTGTTTTCGATCAGAATGTTTCAGCTATGTGCGTTTGATTTTAAATTTTTTATAACATTTTTTTTTCAAATGGCAACATGGTGGCTCGTCGGGTTAAAAAAAAGAGCATTTTATTACGATTATTTTATACCTCACTCTATTAGGTTGTAAGAAAACTTGATCCTCCAAATTTCATTCCATTATCTCCGAAAACACAAAAGTTATAGGGGCGAGCAACCTTCCGTGGACATACGGTATTTCGTGCATATAATATGGTTTCGATTTTTAAATAGGACACCTGGAATTTTTTTTTTCTCCATGACATTTAGAATACAACCATGTATCATTTGTTACTGTTTGTAACAGTTTTTTTATTTATTTTTTTCGAAATAAATTTTTATTCTAGAGGGCTATGGATACGTTCAAATAACTAATTTCAGTCCTAAAATGTTTCTAAAAATACAACTTTACTGTTTTCGATCAAAATGTTTCAGCTAGTGACGTTTGATTTTAAAATTTTTATTACAATTTTTTTTCAAATGGCTACATGGTGGCTCGTCGGTTTAGAAAAAAAGATCATTTCATTACGATTAATTTGATACCGCACTCTATTAGGTTGTAAGAAAACTTTCGATAAAAAACTGAAAATACCATAATGTTAGAACTTTTCTAAAATGAAGCACCTGTTGAAACTGAAATAATTATATTGAAACTACCTATTTACATATCTTTAGGGTTCCAGATGTTCAAAGTGACCTCCATCTTGTTGCTGACAAAGTCGAACTTTTCTCATTGTTGCTCTTACACCGTTTCTCAACTGTCTTGGTGTAATTCTATGAATAACTACCCTTACTTTGTCCTCTAACTCATGTCGTGTGGCAGGAGGTACATCATAAACCTCGTTTTTGATAGATCCCCATAAAAAAAAACTAGAGGCGTAAGGTCGTGTGACCTTAAAAGTTTTAAAAAAAGGAATAAATAAAGGTATAAATTGAAAACAACCCTATGTTACATCGCCGGCCACCTAACTGGACCCATATTTCCAATCCAGTTTTCGTTGTATGTTTCATGCAGATATTCCGTAACTGCCCTCAAGTTGTGAGGTGGAGCACCATCTTGTTGATAAAATAATCCAACTCGATTTATTAATGGGATTTCGTCCAAGAAATGCTCAATTTCCTGCGTGAGGAAACTTAGATATCTAGCCTGTCAGGACACCGTAAAAAATTATAGGGCCTAAAATTATGTCCCCTAGAATCCCAACCCAACAATTGAAACCAAACCGTTCTTGGAAATTTCCTTCCTCCATCAAGTGTAAATTTGCATCGGACCATCATCGCTTATTATTTCTGTTGAAATGTCCCAAATTAGTGAAACGGCTTTAGTCAGTATACAGAATTTTATATGGAAATGTGTCATCCTCCAAATATTTTCCAAAGAACCAATTGCAATACTTAAGTCTCCTTGCATTATCGTTTTGGTACAGGTGCTGGTGTAGTTGATATTGAAATGAATGATATATATGTTTCTTCAAAATGTTAGCTGCAGAAGACTTCGAAATGTCACTTTCTCTTGCGATCTCCCTGAGTGACGTATTAATATTTACTTGAACGTATTGAACATCTATTTCTTTTTCTTCACTCACAACAAACGAAGCGTTCCCATCATTATCAGGCTCATTTGGCATTTTTTTAACCAGTTTTGGAAAATAGTGCCCGGTCGGGTGACGCCGATCAGGATATCTCTGTGCGTAGAGACGTGCAGCATCGGTTGAATTTTGCCTACACTCTCCAAAAACTGATAACATATCAACTTTTTCAGTTCTTGTATAAATATTGTTATTTTCCATGATTTTCAAAAAATGAGGTACATAATAACTACCTAATTGACTTTGTAGCAGAGATGTAAAATAATATGTCGACACGTCAATTTTTACGGCAACAATTTAGTGATTTTGTTTTAGTTGGGTTGGTCACAGGCCACTCGATGATTTTAAATCTTATTTTAATCTCAATAAGATTCTTCATTTAACGAAAGTTCTAACGTTATATTTTCAGTTTTTTATCGAAAGTTTTCTTACAACCTAATAGAGTGCGGTATCAAATTAATCGTAATAAAATGCTCTTTTTTTCTAACCCGACGAGCCACCATGTTGCCATTTGAAAAAAAAATATAAATACAAATTTTAAAATCAAACGTCACATAGCTGAAACATGTTGATCGAAAACAGTAAAGTTGTATTTTTGCAAACATTTTAGACTAAAATTAGTTATTTGAACGTCTCCAAAGCCCTAGAAAAAAATTTATTTCGAAAAATAAAATGAAAAAACGGTTACAAACAGTAACAAATGATACATGATTGTATTCTAAATGTCATATGGAAACAAAAAAACTGAAAATATACCAGGTGTACCATTTAAAAATCGAAAGTTTATGTCATTTCCGATGAATCCGGAATTTGCAGGAAGTTGGGTTACTTGTCAAACAATGCAGTTTTATCCATTAAACAGATCCTCCAAATTTCATTCCATTATCTCCGAAAACAAAAAAGTTATAGGGGCGAGCCACCTTCCGTGGACACCCGGTAGAAACACGTAGTAAACAAGAAGAAAGAAATAACAGAAATCCCCTCAACAAAACTAACTTCAAACCGAGCTGGGTGAAACCTACAGAGTGGTCCAACGAAAAGTATGCACCTAGCTTTTCTCCTTTGTTTAGAATTGAAAGCAAAAATGCTCGGACACGTGGAGTTTGCTTTTGAGGGGGACACATTTTAGACATATTTTTCAACCTGTGCCTTTAACGCCCTAGCGAGGGGGTGTCACAACCCTAAAATTTTAAATGGAAAGTGGGGTCGAGTGATATATCATTTGAACGGGCACAAAATTATCTTTCTAATGATACCCTATTTATTGAAATTTATTCGAACAGTTAATGCGAAAACGGTTTTAAGAACAGTTACCCGATAATTTTGGTATTAATGAAAAATACAAATAAGTTTTGGTTATTAAGAATCAAAACATTTACAATTAGTAGTACTTACGTTTCAATGTTTGTTACTTGTAACAGTGCTTTGTAAAAAAAGTAAACAAGCTGTTAAATTGATTTATTAAAACGTTACTTCAACAAGTGTTGAAAATGTGACCCACTTGCTTCCATACAATAATACAGATTTTGTTCAAATCTATTTCTAACATTTTGTAGCATATCAGGTGTTATGCTTCTGCATTGTGCTGTAATCCGTTGGCGAAGATCTTCTATGGACTCGGGCTTCGTAGCAAAACATTTATTTTTCAAGTGTCCCCATAGAAAAAAGTCCAAAGGCGATAAATCAGGTGACCTGGCAGGCCATTCAATTGGGCCTCTCCTTCCAATCCACTGTCCGGGGAACCGGTTATCTAAAAAATTCTCTTACAGGAGCAGCATAGTGCGGAGGTGCTCCATCTTGCTGGAAATGAAGCCGATCGGCATCATGATTTTGGTCGTCTTCTATTATCTGTGTTATGAAAGGATCAATTGCATCGTCAAGCATGTTTAGGTAGACTTCACCAGTTAAATTTCCAGGAATGAAAAGTGGTCCTATGATATGACTTCCTAATATGCCACACCAGACGTTTATTTTTTGAGGGTATTGGGTATGAACCTCACGGAATCAATGTGGGTTACTGTCATCCCAGTAACGGCAATTATGCCTATTCACAGCTCCATTCAAATAAAATGTACACTCATCGGAAAAACAAATGTTAAACAATAAGTGCGGATCTTCAATTAAACGCTGGCTCATTTGTTCACAAAATTGCAGCCTTCGATCAGGATCATCCTCATTTAGTTCCTGTACTAATTTAATTTTGTACGGATGAAATTTGTACGCTTTTAAAATCCGTATTATGGATGAACGGGAGACTCCTGAGGCTTCAGCTAGTTGACGGGTACTTTGAGTATAATCCAATTGAACATGCCCCAAAACAGCGACTTCCACAGCTTCATTTCTGATGGGGTTCTGCGGCTGGTGTTTCACATTACAAACAGATCCGGTATCGACAAACTTTCTAACTAACTTGGCAACATACGAATCATTAACATTTTTATCGGGTTGACTGTCGTTAAACAAGCGAGCAGTTAGTCTAGCACAACTATTATTTTGAAAATAAAGTTTAACAATTTCAACTCGTTCTGGAATGGAATAAACCATTTTGTACAGTGAAATTAAAATAACTTCAAAAGCGACCAGACTGAATCAATGAAGGGACTAAAATAAAAGTTTGCCTAAATTCTTTTCCTACACTTATTTGCAGTTTTTTTCGACAAAAAAACGCAAACGATAAATGGGGATTTTTTGTGATGAAAAAATTACATTGAAATGTTGCTTCGGTAAAATGAAGTAATTTAGAAATGATTGTAGTTATTCTGATTCCTAATAACCAAAACTTATTTGTATGTTTCATTAATATCTAAATTATCGGGTAAATGTTCTTAAAGCCGTTTTCGCATTAACTGTTCGAATAAATTTCAATAAATAGGGTATCATTAGAAAGATAATTTTGTGCCCGTTCAAATGATATATCACTCGACCCCACTTTCCATTTAAAATTTTAGGGTTGTGACACCCCCTCGCTAGGGCGTTAAAGGCACAGGTTGAAAAATATGTCTAAAATGTGTCCCCCTCAAAAGCAAACTCCACGTGTCCGAGCATTTTTGCTTTCAATTCTAAACAAAGGAGAAAAGCTAGGTGCATACTTTTCGTTGGACCACTCTGTATAATTGTTTGTAATAATGCTGCAAATATACAAACGGTTTCAAAAAGGGGTACAAGTTACAAGGGGCTAACACGACGTTCTGAAGATACTTCGAGAAACAGCCCCCTCCCCACAAATATCAAGTTTGCATGCGAAAACCTCACAAAAAAGTAACGCCACTTCGTCCTTCAGGGTATCGTTTCCTATCGAGTATTTCTCTGAAGTATACCATCCAGAAATTCTGACATCGGGTGCTGCTGTTTAGAAGATTTATATTTAGTTAAAATCAAACAAATTTTCTGGACAAACCCGAACATCAGATGAAACTTTAGCGAAGTCAAATCTTTAAAATGAGAATGACTGCATGGGCATTTTCATCGTCAATATACAATGCCTTTCAGATAAAAAAAATTATCGATGGTAAATGTTTCGGACCTATACAGGTCCATCATCAGCCAAAAAAGAAGACTAGTATTATGGTGTTTGGAAGTAGAGCATAGTAAAAAAAACTTTTTAACAAAAAATTAAACCAACGAAAAAATCAACTGAAGAGAAAAAAATTAAATAAACCTCTTAATGATAATTGAGCTCCTAAACTAATGTGAGTACTTAACTAATTTTGAGTCGGCGCCAAACATCGAAGATCATTATATTACTTTGAAGAAGTAATCAAAACGTTTTACCTAATTCAATTGCTAGTTTGTTTGGCGCCGACTCAAAATTAGTTACTTACATTAGTTCAGGAGCTCAATTATCAATAAGACTAAGAAGGTTTATTTTATTTTTTGCTTTTCTGTTGATTTTTTCGTCGGTTTAATTTTTTGTTAAAAAGTTTTTATTTTTCAATTTTTTGTGGCTGAAATCTACTAATTACTACCTACTTAATTTTTGATTACTTCCAAAATACTTACTTCAACTATTAACTGTTAAATAAAATGATTATCTACTTTAACTATTTATTGTTATATAATATAAATTATTTCTGAAAGTTCTGGTTAGTTGATTTCATCACTTTGTATATAAGTCCATCCTTTCATAGAATGTAATTATTGTGCGGGTGTAGGAGGATCTGTCAATGTCAACTACATATGTGTGCCAATGTTCACAAGTGAAATATGATCAACTATGAGGTATACACTATCTAATAAAAAAAGAATCATCCAAATCGGAAAACCCACTACAAAGTTATGCCTGATAAAATCGGTTAACGGACCGAAATTCAGAGGGTGAACTATCAATATCCCCAATTTTGCTACTTTTAGGGATACATTTTTCTGTTCAAATTCAAATGGGACCAACTTCGAAGTACACCCTATCCAATGAAAAAAGAATCATCGGAATAACTGCTCTGTAAAGTTATGCGTGATCATACATAAAAAAAATATACGCGTCGACTAGAGAACCTCCTCCTTTTTTTTTCGTCGGTTAAAAAACTTTTTAACAAAAAATTAAACCGACGAAAAATCAACTGAAAAGCAAAAAATAAAATAAACCTTCTTAGTCCAAATGATAATTGAGCTCCTAAACTAATGTAAGTAACTGATTTTGAGTCGGCGCCAAACAAACAATTATCGAAGATCATTATCAATTTCTTTTGTTGATGAGGAAGGATAAACTTCTACAAAAGCTAAAAAATTGATTGTCGTCACCTTTCATGGTTGGGAGTTTTTGGTCTGAGTTGTTTCTCCACAACGGGCATATTGAAAACATGGATGATGTCTGTTGAGATTTTTTTTTTTTTTTTTATGTTCTGGTTCCCACGAAAAGGGATATCCTGTAATGTTCAGAGAACATCGTGGGAACCTAGGGAAAGAAGGTAAGAGTTGGTGTTCTTCTTAAATTTCTGAAGGTTGTATGCCTCGGGGAACACCTCCCTAGGCAATGAGTTCCAAAGCCTCGCTGTTCGTTGGATGAACGAGTCTTTGGAAAGTGATGTTCTGCAGGTTTCCAAAGTGACCACGAAGGTGTGTGATGACTGAACTTGAAGGGTTATTCTCGAAGAGACTGCCAAAGCAGGAACGATTGTTGATATTTCAGAAGAGCATCGCCCATGAAAATATCTATAAAATAGAGACAAATCGCCAACTTTTCTACGGTGTTCCAGACAAGTGAGCGAGTTTGTAAGCGAGGCATCACCGACGAGACGAATTGCCCTTTTTTGGACAGAATCCAATAGCCTCAGGATATGTTTAGGTGCCGCACTCCAAATATGGGAACAGTATTCCAGGACAGGTCGGATCTGTGCCTTATAGATCATAAGCAGCTGACTGGGGGTGAAATAGCTCTTGGCACGAAACAGAAAACCAAGTTTTTGGGATGCACTTTTGGCAATGGACCTCACGTGATTTTCCCAGGAAAGGTTATTGCTGATAGTAATACCTTTCAAAACACATCGCGGCTATTATAACCTGCCACTTCAAAGTTATAACCTCGAAATTGCGGGTACATGTCCATTAATTGTTAAAAAAGAAGGACATGAAGCAAGTATGGTGGATTTATGCAGCTCCAATGAACAATTATCAAGTAACAATGATCAATTAACAAGTAATGAAAATGATGCATTTATGCAAACTGAATTGACAATTTAGGTATGAATATTCTCAGAAAGAATCATTGACAATTTCATATCCGAGTTAGGACTACTTATTGTAGCTGATTCTAATTCGAAATAGAATATTTTCTCGAGTAAATTTTGTGATCTTTTCAATTCTTTCTTTCCAATTAAAAAAATCGAAAAGAAGCCAATGAAAAACAAAGAGTGGATGTTGAATGAAGAAATCAGAAGTATGAAAGGAAAAATAAGCACCTTGCAGTAAATGGCTCTTGGTAATGGACAATTTAAAAATGTATACAATGACTACAGGAAATCCTACAGACTACTTCTGAATAAATCAAAAAGCGACTATTTCAAAAATATGATTAAAGAAAGTAACAATAAATCATAAACCAACTGGAATGTGATGAATATTCTCAACAAGGCAGGAAATAGGACCACTGTTTTACCCGATACTCATAGGGAATTTAGCAAATGATTTTAATGTTCATTTTGTGAATTCTGCACCCGCTATCGAGAGTCAAGTAATACATTACAGTGGAAATCTTACTTCTAGTAAAACAAATCAAAACTCAATATTTCTTTATCCAATGAGTGAAGAGGAAATAATGCAAGCTAGCTGTAAACTCAAAAATAAAATGAGCAGTGGTATAGACAATGTACCATCAAAAATTGTAAAAAAGTGTATCCCGTTCTTATTACCAGTTCTATGCCACATTTTCAATGATTGCCTAGTATCCGGTACCTTCCCAGATCAAATGAAACTGGCCGTAGTTGAACCCATTTACAAAAAAGGAGAACATAATGACATGACTTACTACAGGCCAATTAGTTTCAATGAGAATTATGAATTTCTTTGAGGGACATGGTTTGTACAATGATTTCCAGCATGGTTTTCTCAAAGGAAAAAGTACCGAAACAGATTTGTTTAAGTTTGTAGATAAAATTCAACACTTAATTGAACAAGACTCTTGTGCCTGTGGTGTTTTTCTGGATCTCAGTGAAACGTTTGACCGTGTTGATCAGCCCATTTTACTCCGTAAGATTTTCAATTATGGAATCAGAGGAAATGCCTAGAATCTCTTGAAATCTTATTTGAGTAACAGGAAGCAAAAAGTATATATTAGGCAACAAAATACTGATTTTTCTCGGGCTTTAGTGAAATAGAAAAAGGCGTACCACAGAGAAGTGTGCTATATAACATGTTTTACAATTGGGGATAGAACAATTTAGTTTATAAACACCAGATTTATCCTTCTTAGTTTGAATGATAATTGAGCTCCTTAACTAATGTGAGTAACTGATTTTGAGTCGGCGCCAAACAAACAATTATCGAAGATCATTATAATACTTTGAAAGAAGTAATCAAAACGCAGCCGTACATCTCGGTGCCATCATTTTACGCTTTACCTAATTCAATTGCTAGTTTGTTTGGCGCCGACTCAAAATCAGTTACTCACATTAGTTAAGGAGCTCAATTATCATTTAGACTAAAAAGGTTTATTTTATTTTTTGCTTTTCAGTTGATTTTTTCGTCGGTTTCATTTTTTGTTAAAAGAGTTTTTATTTTTTACTTTTCAGTTCCGTATTTCGTCGGTTTAATTTTTTGTTAAAAAGTTTTTATTTTTCAATTTTTTGTGGCTAAAATCTACCAATTACTACCTACTTGTTTTTTGATTACTTCGAAAATACTTACTTACCCACCTTACTTCAACTATTACCAGTTAAATAATATGATTATCTACTTTTACAATTTGTTGTAATATAAATTATTTTCGTTGTTCTGGTTAGTTTATTTCATTACTTTGTATATCATTCCATCCTCTCATAAAATATACTGATTTTGACGGATGTGAAACAAGAATAATGTCAGTAGCGATCTGTCATTGTCAACTACGTATGTGTATGCCAATGTTCACTAGTGAAAAATCAATTATCCCCTATTTTTCTACCCGTAAGGGTGGCTAATTCCTTTCGAAATCCAAATATAAGGTATACCCTATCTATAAAAAAAAAATCATCCAAATCGAAGAACCCAGTACAAAGTTATGCCTGATAGAATCGGTTAACGGACCAGAATTCAGAGGGTGAGTGATCAATATCCTTCATTTCGCTACCCTTAGGGGTGGATTTCATCTTTTAAATTCAAATGGGACCAAATTCGAAGTACACCCTATTCACTGAAAAAAGAATTATCAGAATCGGACGCCTCAGTAAAAAGTTATGCGTGATCATACATAAAAAAATATGATGGAAAAAAAATATATACGGGTCGAATAGAGAACCTCCTCCTTTTTGGTATCGTCGGTTAAAAATCACTTTCACTTATTTCAAAGGAAGGATCTTTTGATTTTTTTTATGGACTATCCACTGTGCAACAAGTTAGTCCACCCTGTATATGGAGATTAAGATTAATTCAGTGTATTTCCTTCCATAGCAGGAAACACGTTATTGCGAATTATTTTCATTTCCTCCCTGTTTTTCCCTTCCTATTGCTTCAAATTAAGGCATCGTGAAGCACTTCGAAAGTGCCGATACCAGATGTATCGCAACTTTTTTATCGATTTCTCAGACATCATCGGACATATGGGGAACACCGTAAATAATACGGTTCCATCACGATTTCGTGCGATTTCTTATCCGCACTTTTTAGCAATCAACAGGTGTGAATTAACAACGGACGTAATGGCAGGTGCAGAAATGATTGTTACATCGCTGGTATTAATATAATTGGTACTTATGTAGGTACACGATTTAAGGCTATCGCAGAGTTCTTCCAAAACTAGATTTAAAAACTCTTGAAATTTTATACTGAAAGTGGATTAAGCATTCTCAGATAACAACTTCGGTGGAGTTGACATTGGTACAATTATTAGAAACAACTTTTGGGGAACTAGAACCCGTTTGTTTAATTTAAACTAGATCCATTGGTTTAAACTTGCCAAACTATCGATTTTATCAAGGCTAGGCCTTCAAAGTATTTGTTTTTTCGATTTTAGCATTTTTGCATTAAATAATATAAAATTATTGTAAAACTTACGTTTGCTAAAAGGTATACGTTGTCTGGGGCTTGTTCTCAATTTTAAGTATTTACTTATATCCATGACATTTAGGCCAGTAGATATAGACAATCAATTACAAAAGTTTTCAAACTTCAATGGTATGTTAGTGCACCAATAAAAACAAACTATAACATTTTGCAGAAGTCTGCCATGAATGAAACATTGTTTTAATTGCAAAAAACGTTTTCATGCTTTATTTTTGCACTGAAAATTGCAAAAGTTCTGCAAACTAGGCATACCTATAGTAATGGTGTTTTACAACATGCATTAAGTTTGCAACCTTGTAAAAGTTACGGAACCTTGTTTTTTGTCATTTGTTTAAGTTTTTCATTGTAATTTGTTTAAAAAAATTACAAAAGTTCTGCAAATTGTATAAGTAAACGGAAAAAAAGTTTGAAATATTCACGTACATTTGCAATCATTTCTGAAAAATGCATCTTTAATTTATTAAACTTTTTTATCTACGCTCCCATTTTCAATACACACAAGCATTGAAATAATTACAAAAGTTTTTTATTGTGGTTGCAAATAAAGAGAATATCGGTCTTAGTGGATATGTAACTTTGCAATCTCATACGAAAAACGGAACCTATTTATCCACCAATATATTTTTTTGCATTTTTACAACTTCTGAAATAATTGCAAAAGTTATGCAAATTGCAATTAAAATTATGACTAATATTTTACGTGACGCAAGAGATTTGTTCAACGGAACATTTTTTTGTACAATTGATTTGTTTTTTTTTTATAATTTGGCCATACCAAACATTGTGGAAATAGGTTTAAGATATATATTAGACCGACATATCTATAGTACACTATCCATCGCGTATATCTGTTATATTTTGTACTGGTTGATAGAAATTGCATCCGAAGAATTTTACGAATACATAGTTAACCATTAAAACAATTGAAACTAATTATTGATCTCGGAAGCAATCACTGTTTCTGACTAATCAGCGAAATAAATTGAATATAATATTTTCGAATGCAACAATCGAAAGAATACAAAATTCTGCTAAAAGACTATTGAAAGGCATTAATTTTTTATCGTCTTAGAAATGACATGCAATAATTCTTTATTTAACTTTTTCACTTGTCAAAAGATGACTTTATAGCAATCGACGAGATTTTAAAATGAATAATCGATGCTCTATGGAAGTAAGGATATCAAAACGCTATCGATTGTTTATCTCGCAAGTACATAATTTTCATGGTCTAACACAAACGTTGCTGAAAAAAAAAATCAAGAAATCGATATTACATCTCAAATTTAATTTTTACGGGTATGTATTTCTTGAATTGAATAAAGTTATAATTTACATTTCCACTCGACTTTCTTACACTAATTGTGATTTCGCATGAAAAATTCTATTGAATCCGAATGGAGGACTGAAATGTAATCGACACGTGAGAATCATTTTCTTGATTTATAAAAAAATTCAAAATAAAGAGAGAAAAACATGTTGGTAGGCAATTTTATTTCAGTTGTAGCTCCAGGACTATTAGATGAATGTGCGTTGTTTTTGGTTAGTTAAATAGTCTGTCATAAAAATACAATTGTCAGTCTTATGTTATTCTGGTAATAAATAATTTTACTAAACTGCTGTGCATTCATTACTTTGTAAACAGAACACTGTGACGTAACACAGTTGTAGGTTAATCGTACTAATGTTACTAAATCTCAATATTTCCTGCATTTTTTAATGAATCAAGAAAATTATGAAAACGTGTCGAGAGATTCTTAATTCTCCATCAAACGTACTCATACGTATTTTCTTATGCAAATTCCTTATTGTAATATGATGTTTTGAATTCATACATTGAATGATTTCACCTACCGTTGACGAGCTCCTTCTTGGTCGATAGTAAACTTGGTAACATAAAGAATGTAATTTATTAGGTATATAAAAATCTTTATTATTCAGATAACACAGGTGTTGCAATAATAAATATTTTTTTAATTCACAATGTTCCGCATTGTAACATTGTTTGCAAATTATTATACTGCCACCAATTGGTACTATGAGTTGTCTGCCCGATTCGCAAAAGTTTCGCTTTTTTTGGTAGAGAACAAATACGAAAATATTTTTCTTTTGATTTTACCCTCAGTTCCGTGATACAGACGAGGTTGCAAATTAATGAAAACATTCTACGTCAGTACATCTCCACTTGCAACCATTATTTGAAACTTTTGTAGTAATTTCGATACTTATTTCAATAAAAAAAACAATTTAATGAAAAAATATATTTTCCGTTTGAGGCAAGAGGCTGCAAATTAAATCTCTTGTCAAAAACATTATTTTAGTTATTGTTTCAAGTTTGCAGAACTTTTGGAATTTTTACCGAAAAATTAGAACTAACAACAAATTTTTTTCGATAAAACAGACATTTCCGTTTTGTATGAGTGGTTGCAAATTTATCAAAGGATGTAAATTGCTATTTTTCAAAACTTCTAAAGTTTGCAGAACTTTTGCAGATTTTTCCGCGCTAATAATGTGAAAATTCATAAAATCCTGATTTTCAACATCTTCCGTTCAGAAAAAACGGTTGCAAAATCAGACTACATATCATATGAAAGTCCTCTTCACTCTACTGATTTTTTAAAACTTTTTGGAATTATTATTAAATTTTGGGAAAATCATGTCTATCTTTACTGTCCTATTATTCGGATTATTACGAACATTTAAAAAACAATTAGCCAAATCGGTCCAGCCGTTGTTTGTATAATTTTTTTTTTTACCCTGATTCGTTTATGTGACCTTCTGCTTGGTAGGCGACAGTGTAACCGTTCAGCTATTTCCTCTTTTGTAATAAATGACTCGATAGTCTCTTTCTTCGCCAAATTTCTTACATACCCGAATTTTCCAATTTCCGGGCAACTTTCCTATTTTTTTTTTACTTGTATCATAAATAACTATAATAGACAGTCGTAGAAAAATGCATTGTTCATATTTCAAGACGATTGGATTAGCGGAGGTGTGGGAAATGTATTCATCGACCAACGGACAGACAAGTGTACTTAAATAGAGGATTACATTATTGGAGGCCTCCATATTCATGTGGCATTATCATTTATTTATATCCTCCAGACTTTGGCGTTACCGATTTCGGCCGAATTATTTTAAGATTCGATCGCAGACAAACGGAAATGCCTGCCTATACCGCAACTATGTCTCGATTTCCGGTCCGAGCTAACTCTCAGGCATTCTGGACGAAAGGATGCATCGTTAGTATTTCCGATTGTTGTTTTTTATCGAATAACGTAGACGTCGTGACTGTGTTGAAAGTGGGAAAGGCTCGTACAAGGTGTGTCGATATTGCATGTGCATATCGCATCATTGAAATGAATTTATGAAGGTAATTATTGCTTGGATTTGCCTGATATAGTCTCAAGAAGGTATAATCTACTTCACAAACTCAAAATGGCGTTAATTCTTGCTAAAGCTCGTAAAAATATGAGTGAGAGGGCTCATTGGATTCGGAAGGAAAATGCGCAAAAGTTTCAAACCCGCACATAAACAATTGCAAAAGTTATTAACAAATTAAGACAAAGAAAGAATTTATTTTTTAGCAAATAACTAACGTTTTCGATAGAATTCAAAACATCATATTACAATTAGGAATTTGCATTAAAAAATACGTACGAGTACGTTTGATGGAGAATCTCTCGACACGTTTGATGGAGAATCTCTCGACACGTTTTCATAATTTTCTTGATTCATTAAAAAATGGAAGAAATATTGAGATTTAAAAAACACTCGTAAAATTGTACATCAGTACGATTAACCTACAACTGTGTTACGTCACAGTGGTTCTGTTTACAGAGTAATGAATGCACAGCAGTTTAGTAACATGATTTATTACCAGAATAACAGAAGACTGACAATTGTATTTTTATGACAGACAACTATTTAACTAACCAAAAACAATTCACATTCATCTAATAGTCCTGGAGCTACAACTGAAATAGAATTGCCTACCAAAATGATTTTAACTCTTTATTTTAAAAACATTTATAAATCAAGAGAATGATTCTTACGTGTCGATTACATATCAGTCCTCCATTCGGATTCAATAGAATTTTTCATGTGAAACCACAATTGGAGTAAGAAAGTCGAGTGGAAAGGTTTTCTTGGTTCATTAAAAAATGCAGGAAATATTGAGATTTAAAAAACACTTACAGTTGTACATTAGTACGATTAACCTACAAATGTTTTACGTCGCAGTGTTCTGTTTACAGAGTAATGAATGCACAGTAGGTAGTTTAGTAACATGATTTATTACTAGAATAAAACAATCGAAATACAAATAACGATTTTTTTTGAGTCTATACTGTTGAGTTCCAAATTGTTGTTGAGTGTGGTTTGTGTTGTTAATAGTATCAAATAATTGATTTCGAAAAGTTTTATAATAGAATTGAACGTGTCGAAAGGTTCCATAAAATTTTGTTAAATCGATAGGTTACCCCATATGTCGTAATACCGTAAACTTCAAAAATGCATATCTTAGAAACGCAACATACAAAGTTGATAAAACTATCGTATATCATAGTCAACATTTTCAAAATATTGTGAGTAAAATATGGTCCAAATTAACGAAATTTTATTCAATAAAAACATTGTAAATGACCAAAAAAAATGTAACGCATCCTTTATCTAAATGAAAGGTAATATTGAACAATTGAGTTCATCAGAATGTTACCCTATCTTTTATTCAATGGGCGGTAGCAATTAATTCCTTTTTTTGTAGTATAGGGGTATACTCGAAAATTAAAAAAATATATATATTTCAAACAGAGAGAGTTATCAAGAAACAAAACACGTTTTTTCACCTACAATAGACTGAAACTATGATATCTTAACAAAATATAACTTGTCGGTTCTGAAATGCTGGAAAAAAAATCCGGAAAAATTATAATTGAACATGTTTATGAGTTCCGATCAAAACATTTTCATTCTTACTTTGTCTTATTTCGACTAAAAAAACAGTTTTTTCTTTGTCAATCCTATCCCAATACGACATTTTTACGAACTTTGGCCGCTTATAGCTCAGAAACTAAACATACAAAATCATTCTAATGACCCATCCTACTATAACATAATAAAATTTCAGCCAATTCGACCGAGGGCCAATTTTCCATATTTTTCGTGCGGGGTTCTTTGTAACATACGATTCCTGAAATACGGCAAAGTGTACTGATATACGATCAACATAGTAAACCGAATTCGTTGAAATAATTTCCACAAGTCCACCTGAATTTCCATGAAAACTACAAAACGTTCGTGACAACGGGACATCCTGCAGATTCTCGTTCGCACTGAGATCATCCAATGCGCATGTTTGGCAAGCTGCATTTTCATCGTTGCAGTTTCATCCCCAATGCGTTGTGTGGAGTTTTCCGCAGATTTCCCGCCCCTGTGCTTTTTATTCGTCGATTGATTTTTTCTCTCCGGAATGAATCGATCCGTTGGAAAGGTGAGTGAAAAATTCATACCATTTCGTCGGAAAGTGCGTAGCTATGGTTGCTGTATGACCTTTTTGATCCTATTATTTTTATCGAATGTATCGTGAAATATGGGAATCACTATGGCAAAATAGAAACGTTACAAAATAATGATTTGAAACAACAGAAACCTTCATCAGTCAACCCATGCCAAAATTCAGTGCGACAAACTTCAGGGGGTGATTCTGCATGAAAAAATAATGACAGTTTGCCATATAACTTTTGTCCGCAAATGCTTCGTTTTCCGAGATACCGGGTGTTGAAGTTTTTCTTAAAAACTGACTATTTATTTATTGCTCTGAAACCGGTCGAGATATGCAGATGAAATTTGATGAGTTTCAAGAGGTGGTTATTGCGCATTTTTTGACATACAACTAAGAATTTTATGTTCATCATTGGCGCGCATACGGGTAATAATCTCAATTTTTCAAAGAAAAATGCTACGCCACTGAGAGATTTCAAATAAAAAATCATTTTTGAATTCCTCGTTCAATTTGTGACAAAAAATCTTTCCTAACTTTTTTTTGTATAGATCGCCGTTTTTATGCAAAAAAATAAAACATCTTTTCATTTCTTTAATACATTATCTAGTAGCGATGCTAGTAGACTACTATCAACATTCTGTTAAATACGAATATTCCAACGAAATGTCAAATTAGCGTTTCTTCATTTTTAAGCTTTCAGTTTGGTATAACATTAATGATAATAACTAATTAATTTTTCTTTTATCGAAAAGAATAGGAAATTATAGAAATGCGGAATTGTCAGACATGCATTTTTTCTATGGTCGAAGTAATTGCTGAGTTGTATACCGGACGTCTTCACCAACGTTTGCGCGAAAATGGTACATTTAAGAAACAAACGGCTGACTGCGGGCGCCCTCGAGAAGTACGAACTGTGCAACTAGAAGAAGCAGTTCTCGAGTTAATTGCGGAGTCACCTGAAACAAGTACTCGAAAAATTGCCAACATACTGAATGTAAGCAACTTCCCTATATTTAAAATTCTTGAAGAACAGCAATTGTATTCGTTTCATATTCAACGTGTGCAAGCTCTACTACCTAAAGACGTTTTTCCGCGCCTAGTTTTTTGCCATTGGATTCTTCATCAAATCGCTCAAATTCCAAATTCTTTGAATGGGTTTTGTTTACTGACGAGGCTAATTTTGGACGACAGTGGATACGAAATTTCTATAACAATCACCTCTGGTCTGAAGAAAATCCACATGGAATCTTTGAAGCTCATTTTCAGCATCAGTTTTCAGTACTTGATTATCATTTAATCGGTCCATATTTCCTCCTACAACGACTAACAGGCGACTCTTACCTTGATTTCCTACCTGTTCTTCTTGAAGAAATTCCTCTACAGCTGAGACAACACTTCTGGTTCATGCATGATGGTGCACCATTTTAGCATTATTGTACGTAATCACTTAGATACAGTATATCCAAATCGTTGGATAGGTAGGGGAGGTACGGAAGATTGGCCTGCTCGATCTCCGGATTTGTATCCTCTAGATTTTTGCATTTGAGGTTTTCTTAAGTACTACCTAGGGACTTTTGTTCGCGCCTAGTTTTTGCCATTGGATTCTTCATCCAATCGCTCAAATTCCAAATTCTTTACATGGGTTTTGTTTACTGACGCGGCTAATTTTGGACGACAGTGTATACGAAATTTCTATAACAATCACCTCTGGTCTGAGGAAAATCCACATGGAATCTTTGAAGCTCATTTTCAGCATCAGTTTTCAGTACTTGATTATCATTTAATCGGTCCATATTTCCTCCCACAACGACTAACAGGCGACTCTTACCTTGATTTCCTACCTGTTCTTCTTGAAGAAATTCCTCTACAGCTGAGACAACACTCCTGGTTCATGCATGATGGTGCACCATTTTAGCATTATTGTACGTAAACACTTAGATACAGTATATCCAAATCGTTGGATAGGTAGGGGAGGTACGGAACATTGGCCTGCTCGATCTCCGGATTTGTATCCTCTAGATTTTTGCATTTGAGGTTTTCTTAAGTACTACCTAGGGACTTTTTTTCGCGCCTAGTTTTTGCCATTGGATTCTTCATCCAATCGCTCAAATTCCAAATTCTTTGAATGGGTTTTGTTTACTGACGAGGCTAATTTTGGACGACAGTGGATACGAAATTTCTATAACAATCACCTCTGGTCTGAAGAAAATCCACATGGAATCTTTGAAGCTCATTTTCAGCATCAGTTTTCAGTACTTGATTATCATTTAATCGGTCCATATTTCCTCCTACAACCACTAACAGGCGACTCTTACCTTGATTTCCTACCTGTTCTTCTTGAAGAAATTCCTCTACAGCTGAGACAACACTCCTGGTTCATGCATGATGGTGCACCATTTTAGCATTATTGTACGTAAACACTTAGATACAGTATATCCAAATCGTTGGATAGGTAGGGGAGGTACGGAACATTGGCCTGCTCGATCTCCGGATTTGTATCCTCTAGATTTTTGCATTTGAGGTTTTCTTAAGTACTACCTAGGGACTTTTTTTCGCGCCTAGTTTTTGCCATTGGATTCTTCATCCAATCGCTCAAATTCCAAATTCTTTATATGGGTTTTGTTTACTGACGCGGCTAATTTTGGACGACAGTGTATACGAAATTTCTATAACAATCACCTCTGGTCTGAGGAAAATCCACATGGAATCTTTGAAGCTCATTTTCAGCATCAGTTTTCAGTACTTGATTATCATTTAATCGGTCCATATTTCCTCCCACAACGACTAACAGGCGACTCTTACCTTGATTTCCTACCTGTTCTTCCTGAAGAAATTCCTCTACAGCTGAGACAACATTCCTGGTTCATGCGTGATGGTGCACCATTTTAGCATTATTGTACGTAATCACTTAGATACAGTATATCCAAATCGTTGGATAGGTAGGGGAGGTACGGAACATTGGCCTGCTCGATCTCCGGATTTAAATCCTCTAGATTTTTGCATTTGGGGTTTTCTTAAGTCATTAGTTTATTCCACTCCCGTCGAAAATAGAAAAATCGAATTAAACGGTTTTCTTCACATAAAGGATTCAATATAAAATTGAACCAGAAAATGGTAGATCTCAGGTGAAAAACAACTACTTTCCTGGCAAATACCACGCAGAACGTTGAATGATATTCACCTGAAAATCCATGCATACCTCCATATAATATCAATGGACATTGAATGCAAATGTTTCTTTCTGATAAGCTCGATTATGTTCAATTTATGTCGTGTTCACCTAACAATCCGCATACCGGTTTCAGGCTTATTGGCCCTCATCAGTACGGAGTAGTCAACCAGCCAAAGGTCCAAAGAACTCTGGCTGAAGTGAGACACAACGTAAACAAACCATCATCGAGCTTGTAACACCTATAGGTACGCCGGAAAAGATAAACTTTAACTGGCGGTATCTACTCCGTACTGATGAGGGCCAAGAAGCCTGAAACCGGTATGCGGATTGTTAGGTGAACACGACATAAATTAAACATAATCGAGCTTATCAGAAAGCAACATTTGCATTCAATGTCCATTGATATTATATGGAAGTATGCATGGATTTTCAGGTGAATATCATTCAACGTTCTGCGTGGTATTTGCCAGGAAAGTAGTGTTTTCACCTGAGATCTACCATTTTCTGGTTCAATTTTATATGAATCCTTTATTGAAGAACCGTTTAATTCGATTTTCTATTCATCCACTTCACATGGCACTTATCTTTCACTATATGCTAGACGGGCTTGCCACTCCTACTGAGAAGGAATCTTTTATTTAGAAACCTATCGAGGTGGGAGATTTTCGGAGTGTTTCTTTCTGTCACTAGGTACCGCCAGTTAAAGTTTATCTTTTCCGGCGTACCTATAGGTGTTACAAGCTCGATGATGGTTTGTTTACGTTGTGTCTCACTTCAGCCAGAGTTCTTTGGACCTTTGGCTGGTTGACTACTCCGTACTGATGAGGGCCAAGAAGCCTGAAACTGGTATGCGGATTGTTAGGTGAACACGACATAAATTAAACATAATCGAGCTTATCAGAAAGATACATTTGCATTCAATGTCCATTGATATTATATGGAAGTATGCATGGATTTTCAGGTGAATATCATTCAACGTTCTGCGTGGTATTTGCCAGGAAAGTAGTTGTTTTTCACCTGAGATCTACCATTTTCTGGTTCAATTTTATATTAAATCCTTTATGTGAAGAAAACCGTTTAATTCCATTTTTCTATTCATTCCACTTCACATGGCACTTATCTTTCCCGTCAAAAATTTTGAAGACCTGAGGAATCGAATTATAGCCGGCTGTGAGACAATAAGAAATACACAAGGAATATTTGCGCGAATACGACAGTCAATGTCAATGTCAATGTATTATTTTTTTGGATAAAAACGGCGTCCCATACGGAAAACAGGCAAGAGATTTTTTGTCGCAATTCGAACGGGAAATTCAAAAATGATTTTTAATTTGAAATTTCTAAGTGGTGTACTATTTTTTTCTTTAAAAAAATTGAGATCATTACCCGTATGCGCGCCAATGATGAACATAAAATTGTTAATTGCATATCAAAAAATGCGCAATAACTACCTCTTAAAACTCACCAAATTTCATTTGCATATTTCGACCGGTTTCAGAGCAATAAATAAATAGTCAGTTTTTAAGAAAAACTTCAACATCTCGGAAAACGAAGCATTTGACGACAAAAGTTATATAGCAAACTGTCATTATTTTTTCATGCAGAATCACCCCCTGAAGTTTGTCGCACTTATACGACAATATCTCGTTGGTTTAACCATTGTGTTCGACGTAGAAGTTCAAAAAAGTTTTCCACTTTATTTCGCAGTTATTTTGAGTTTGTTCATTATCAAATAACAGAATCGAAAGTAATCACCGATGTAAGTGTGAATTTATTGGGATATTGCGGTTCGAACCGTTGAAGAAAAATAAGACGAACGTGGGAAAAAAGTGTCTGTGGTATTTTGTTTTTCTATTTGATTTCCACGTCCGCCGGGTCATTACCTCATCGACGATTTAAATCACAGGGGGCGAGCGATACAAACAATCCAACCAAAACATTCCAAGATGTTTATGGCATTGCATGCATAAACAAGCTGTGACATTGAACGTGGTGACCTTGTGAATCTTCGCCAAAAAGCTATTTAATGTATTTTCAATGCACAAGACGAGGCCGACACGGCCTTTGACCAGGACACGAAAGTCTAGAGAGGTTCAGATTTTTTTTTGTCAGCGTTTTCAGGTCCAAAGCAACACGTTTTGCGACGCTGTCTCCTCCAAAGAAACGAATGTTTAAAGCCCACAATCAAATATTAACAACAGCGGCATTACTAACATATTTTATGCCTTCCAACTGTTCCGTAAATATTGATAGCTTGAATGTTTTGGAAAAATTCGTTAACTGTGAAAATGAATTTACAGTTCTTAAGGGGCATAGGTGATGGAAAAAATAAGGTTTGAAACGGTAAAATAATAACTTAAAAGATGTATTTCTTAATTCTAAATTAAATTGATTTAAATTTGAAACATTCGCAGGAAAACTAGTTTTTCGTAAAATTTACTGATCCCAATCCCATACAACTCACTTAAGGATCTGCATCCCTGAAAAAACGGCAGTCAGAAACGATTTTATTTTCTGATTTATGAAGGCATGTATGAGTGTATAAAGATAAAAATAAAAATATTCTATAAGTATTAAATGAATGAAAAGGTCATTTCCCCTCATATTTGGGCATTTTTAAACATTGTCACCAGCAAAACCCCAGATCAATAAGTGGGTTTATTTATTGATCTGAGATCAAAACGAAATAATATTTTTGTATTGTTTCAGTATTGATGTCTTCTAATTTTTAACCGACGAAACCAAAAAGGAGGTTTTTTATGTATGATCACGCATAACTTTTAACTGAGGCGTCCGATTCCGATCATTCTTTCTTCAGTGGATAGGGTGTACTTTGAAGTTGGTCCCATTTGAATTCAAAAGATGAAATCCATCCCTAAAGTTAGCAAAATGAAGAATATTGATCACTCACCCTCTGAATTCTGGTCCGTTAACCGATTCTATCAGGCATAACTTTGTACTGGGATCTTCGATTTGGATTATTCTTCTTTTATCAGATAGGGTATACCTAATAGTTGATCATATTCGGATTTCGAGTGGAATTATCTACCCTTACGGGTAGAAAAATGGGGGATAATTGATTTTTCACTTGTGAACATTGGCACACATATGTAGTTGACAATGACAGATCGCTAGTGTCATTATCACAATCATAATATTCTATGAGAGGATGGAATGATATACAAAGTAATGAAATAAACTAACCAGAACAACAAAAATAATTTATATTACAACAAATAGTGAAAGTAGATAATCATATTACTTACCTGGTGATAGTTGAAGTAAGGTGGGTAAGTAATTATTTTGGAAGTAATAAAAAAACAAGCAGTTAGTAATCAGTAGATTTCAGCCACAAACAATTGAAAAATAAAAACTTTCCAACAAAAAACTAAACCGACGAAATACGGAACTGAAAAGTAAAAAATAAAATAAATCTTCTTAGTCTGAATAACTAAGCTCCTCCACTAATGTAAGTAACTAATTTTGAGTCGGCGCCAAACAAACAATCAACGAAGATCATTAAATTACTTCAAAAAAATTATCAGAATGTCACCGCCCAACTCAATGCCATCATTTTACGCCTTACCTAATTAATTTGCTTGTTTGTTTGTCGCCGACTCAAAATTAGTTACTTACATTAGTTTAGGAGCTTAGTTATTCAGACTAAGAAGATTCATTTTATTTTTTACTTTTCAGTTCCGTATTTTGTCGGTTTAATTTTTTGTTAAAAAGTTTTTTTCTTTTCGAAGTTTCCGTTTTTTTTTGTAAATAATTTTACAAGAATGTGTTGTTTTCGCGAAATGAATTATTTTGCATTATTCTGTTTGAAATTGCAAATGTCCATTTTCAACTAATGAACGTTTGGTTTAGTCGTCGACTAGTGAAAATTAATTATTTCTTACAATTCTGGATTCCGACATGGAATTGAATTTATCATACAGCCAGTGTGTGAATCGCACAGGGTCGGATTACTTATTATATTCCCTGGTCGCTATTTGAAAAATAATAGTTAGACACGAAAATGTAATTTTGCCAACTTGTCCTATTCCTATATATCATACTAGTCACTAAAACTTTGCGATTGTAATTTTCTGACATCACCTGAGGTCCTCAGATTAGTTTACGTCCGATCATGGCCAACTAGATGCAATATTAAAAGTGACTCTAAAAAAATGAAATAGGCGTAAAAACTGATCAGCTGAAACATTCAAATTAAATTGAAAAATTACATAAATTATCCATCCTCATTATTGTATGAAGAGAGTGAAACTTCCTTCTCATTTATATGTTTATGAATTCATTATTTTTATGAAATTTTGGAAGTTGTTCATGAACGTTTTGAGTTTAAGTTTGTTTTTTTTATTGTTTTTATAGTTTTTTAGATCGATGGGTCCCATACATGATGATACAGGGTGTTCCATTTGAAAAATCGAAGTTGGTGGGTATTCTGGCGAAACCGGAAGTCGGTCATTTTGTCTTCATATGTCTGTCAATCCGAAATTATGTCCCATATCTATGTACAAAATTTCATTCAAATCGGTTGATAAGTGAAGGAGATATATGCATGGCCCTTGTCCCATTGTCACCCGGTATAACAATATTATGTATATTTTTTCCCGAGGCGAACTAAAAAATGTTGCAAGCATTGTATCAGGCCCTTTCGGAAAAAAATCTGCTGGGAAATGTACGCCAATGACTTCCCGATACAACCAGAATGCAATTAACGAGTTTCATGTATAAATAGAATAAATAGTTTTTTCATGGAGAATTATTATTGCAAATCGAGAAGTAATTTGCCATTAATCACAACATAGAATTTATTTCGCACAATAGTGTCATTGAAAAATAGCAAAAAATCGTGAAATTATTTCTGCTTCTACGGAGATATATGTCAAGGTTTTCGGGAATCGCATATCTCGCCGAGATGTTACTAGAAATAGAAAGGTGATAATATCATTTATATCGCTATTATATAAATAGGAAAGTTTTTTTTGTAACGTAACATGATGAAATAAATCGGCAATTGATTCTAGACGTCATGTAAGGTATTCACCCATTTGAAATTCGAGTCTTGCTAAACTGATTCCTTTGAAACACGCGAATCTCACATCTTTCACAGTATACAGGGTGTAATCTAACTTCTGGCACAACCGCTAACACTTGAAAATCCATAAAAAATAAACAAATTTTTCCTTTGAAAGAGGTCGGAAAAACAAAATATTTTATTTATTTTAATTTTTGAAACGTAGTTCCTTTACGCGGCTTACGGTAGGTGTTGACTGGTAGAAATCGTCACGTAAGAAAAAAACGTTATGCCCCCTTCATGCGATTTTTTCTCTCTCTGTCTCTTTCTATTATACATGGTGTTAGTGAATAAGTGCGACGAACTTCATGAGGTGATTCTGCATGAAAAAATTATGACAGTTTGCTATATAACTTTTGTCCGCAAATGCCTCGTTTTCCGAGATACGGGGTGTTAAAGTTTTTCTTAAAATCTGACTATTTATTTATTGCTCTGAAACCGGTCGAGATATCTCTCTTGTGGGGTATTCATGTTGAAAAGGGAAACATTATATCGTGGTTTTTTCAATTCACAGTTTTTTTTTATCAATATCCAATTGAGAATGTTTTTCTTTTCAGAGTTTCTTCATTTTTAAGGTTTTAGTTTGGTATAACATTAATGATAATAAGTAATAATTTTTCTTTTATCGAAAAGATGGAAAATTATACAAATGCGGAATTGTCAGACATGCATTTTGTCTATGGTCGAAATAATGGAAATGGTCGGCAAGCTCGACGATTGTATGCTGAGTTGTATCCAGGACGTAGGCTACCCCATCACACAATATTTGCTCGTCTTCACCAACGTTTGCGCGACAATGGTACATTGAAGAAACAAACGGCTGACTGCGGGCGCCCTCGAGAAGTACGAACTGTGCAACTAGAAGAAGCAGTTCTCGAGTTAATTGCGTAGTCACCTGAAACAAGTACTCGAAAAATTGCCAACATACTGAATGCAAGCAACTTCACTGAATTTAAAATTCCTAAAGAACAGCAATTGTATCTGTTTCATATTCAACGTGTGCAAGCTCTACTACCTAGAGACTTTTTTCCGTGCCTAGTTTTTTGCCATTGGATTCTTCATCAAATCGCTCAAATTCCTAATTTTTGGATGTTTTTTTTTACTGACGAGGTTAATTTTGGACGACAGTGTATACGAAATTTCCATAACAATCACCTCTGGGCTGAGGAAAATCCACATGGAATCTTTGAAGCTCATTTTCATCATCAGTTTTCAGTACTTGATGATCATTTAATCGGTCCATATTATTTGTAGGTAATCACTTAGACATCAATTATATATCTCAGTATTTTAATGAGACTCAAGAGACTTCGAGATCGAATATCATACGGATTATATAAAGAGGATGCCGAAAACATCATTTTAATTTCGTTTTTTCACAGAAAACGGATAATTTCCATGAAAATTCAAATTAATTGGGTATTGACTGGCATAATTAATTATTCGACAATACTACAGTTTGACTAGAATGAATTCGATATTTTAATGTAGCGAATATAAAAAAGACAAACGGAGGTACGGAACATTGGCCTGCTCGATCTCCGAATTTAAATCCTCTATATTTTTGCTTTTTGGGTTTTCTCAAGTCATTAGTTTATTCCACTCCCGTCGAAAATGTTGAAGACCTGAGGAATCGAATTATAGCCGGCTGTGAGACAATAAGAAATACACCAGGAATATTTGCGCGAATACGACAATCAATGAGGGGAAGAGTTGAATCTTGTATGGAGGTCACTTTGAACGTTTGTTGTAGCTTTGCGCCTATTTATTTATTAGTGTTATTTTTAACCGACGAAACCAAAAAAGAGGAGGTTCTCTATTCAACGCGTATATTTTTTTATTATTTTTTTTTATGTATGATCACGCATAACTTTTCACTTAGGCGTCCGATTCCGATAATTCTTTTTTCAGTGGATAGGGTGTACTTCGAAGGTGGTCCCATTTGAATTTAAAAGATGAAATCCACCCCTAAGGGTAGCAAAATGAAGGATATTGATCACTCACCCTCTGAATTCTGGTCCGTTAACCGTCTATCAGGCATAACTTTGTACTGGGTTCTTCGATTTGGATGATTCTTTTTTTAATAGATAGGGTATACCTTATATTTAGATTTCGAATGGAATTATATACCCTTACGGGTGGAAAAATAGGGGATAATTGATTTTTCACTTATGAACATTGGCACACACATACGTAGTTGACAATGACATATCGCTACTGACATTATTTCTGTTCCACATCCGTCAAAACCATTATATTCTATGAGAGGATGGAATGATATACAAAGTAATGAAATAAACTAACCAGACCAACAAAAATAATTTATATTACAACAAATAGTAAAAGTAGATAATCATATTATTTAACTGGTAATAGTTGAAGTAAGGTGGGTAAGTAAGTATTTTGAAAGTAATAAAAAAACAAGTAGGTAGTACCTAATTAGTATATTTTAGCCATGAAAAATTGAAAAATAAAAACTTTTTAACAAAAAATTAAACCGACGAAATACGGAACTGAAAAGTAAAAATAAAATAAACCTTCTTAGTCTCAGTAACTAAGCTCCTAAACTAATGTAAGTAACAAATTTTCAGTCGGCGCCAAACAAACAAGCAAATGAATTAGGTAAGGCGTAAAATGATGGCATCGAGTTGCGCGGTGACATTCTGCTAATTTTTTCGAAGTAATTTAATGATGTTCGTTGATTGTTTGTTTGGCGCCGACTCAAAATTAGTTACTTACATTAGTTTAGGAGCTTAGTTACTGAGACTAAGAAGGTTTATTTTATTTTTTACTTTTCAGTTCCGTATTTCGTCGGTTTAATTTTTGTTAAAAGTTTTATTTTCAATTTTTATGGCAAAATATACTATTACTATACTTGTTTTTATTACTTCCAAAATACTTACTTACCCACCTTACTTCAACTATTACCAGTTAAATAATATGTTATCTACTTTTACTATTTGTTGTAATATAAATTATTTTTGTTGTTCTGGTTAGTTTATTTCATTTCTTTGTATATAATTCCATCCTCTCATAGAATATAATGGTTTTGACGGATGTGGAACAGAAATAATGTCAGTAGCGATCTGTCATTGTCAACTACGTATGTGTGTGCCAATGTTCATAAGTGAAGAATCAATTATCCCCTATTTTTCTACCCGTAAGGGTATATAATTCCACTCGAAATCTAGATATAAGGTATACCCTATCTATTAAAAAAAGAATCATCCAAATCGAAGAACGCAGTACAAAGTTATGCCTGATAGAATCGGTTAACGGACCAGAATTCAGAGGGTGGGTGAACAATATCCTTCATGTTGCTACCCTTAGGGGTGGATTTCATCTTTTAAATTCAAATGGGACCACCTCGAAGTACACCCTATCCACTGAAAAAAGAATTATCGGAATCGGACGCATCAGTAAAAAGTTATGCGTGATCATACATAAAAAAAAATGATGGAAAAAAAAATATATACGGGTCGACTAGAGAACCTCCTCCTTTTGGTTTCGTCGGTTAAAAAATAGGAGATGATTGATTTGTCACTTGTGAACTTTGGCACACATTTGTAGTTGACATTGACAGATCCTCCTACATCCGTCAAAATGATTACATTCTATGAAAGGATGGACTTATATACAAAGTGATGAAATCAACTAACCAGAACTTTCAAAATTAATTTATATTATATAACAATAAATAGTTAAAATAGAAAATCATATTATTCAATAGTTAATAGTTGAGGTAAGCTAGGTAAGTAAGTATTTTGGAAGTAATCAAAAATTAAGTAGATAGTAATTAGTAGATATCAGCAACAAAAAATTGAAAAATAAAAACTTTTAACAAAATATTAAACCGAGGAAAAAATCAACTGAAAAGCAAAAAATAAAATAAACTTTCTTAGTCTGAATGATAATTGAGCTCCTTAACTAATGTGAGTAGCTGATTTTGAGTCGGCGCCAAACAAACTAGTAATTGAATTAGGAAAAGAGTTAATGATGGCAGCGAGATGCACGGCTGCGTTTTGATTACTTCTTTCAAAGTATTATAATGATCTTCGATAATTGTTTGTTTGGCGCCGACTCAAAATCAGTTACTCATATTAGTTAAGGAGCTCAATTATCATTCAAACTAAGAAGGATAAATCTGGTGTTTATAAACTAAATTGTTCTATCTCCAATTGTAAAACATGTTATATAGCACACTTCCCTGTGGTACGCCTTTTTCTATTTCAGTAAAGCCCGAGAAAAATCAGTATTTTGTTGCCTAATATATACTTTTTGCTTCCTGTTACTCAAATAAGATTTCAAGAGATTCTAGGCATTTCCTCTGATTCCATAATTGAAAATCTTACGGAGTAAAATGGGCTGATCAACACGGTCAAACGTTTCACTGAGATCCAGAAAAACACCACAGGCACAAGAGTCTTGTTCAATTAAGTGATGAATTTCATCAACAAACCTGAACAAATCTGTTTCGGTACTTTTTCCTTTGAGAAAACCATGCTGGAAATCATTGTACAAACCATGTCCCTCAAAGAAATTCATAATTCTCATTGAAACTAATTGGCCTGTAGTTAGTCATGTCATTATGTTCTCCTTTTTTGTAAATGGGTTCAACTACGGCCAGTTTTATTTGATCTGGAAAGGTACCGGATACTAGGCAATCATTGAAAATGTGGCATAGAACTGGTAATAAGAACGGGATACACTTTTTTACAATTTTTGATGGTACATTGTCTATACCACTGCTCATTTTATTTTTGAGTTTGCAGCTAAGTTGCATTATTTCCTCTTCACTCATTGGATAAAGAAATATTGAGTTTTGATTTGTTTTACTAGAAGTAAGATTTCCACTGTAATGTATTACTTGACTCTCGATAGCGGGTGCAGAATTCACAAAATGAACATTAAAATCATTTGCTAAATTCCCTATGAGTATCGGGTAAAACAGTGGTCCTATTTCCTGCCTTGTTGTTGAGAATATACATCACATTCCAGTTGGTTTTTGATTTATTGTTACTTTCTTTGATCATATTTTTGAAATAGTCGCTTTTTGATTTATTCAGAAGTAGGTAGTCTGTAGGATTTCCTGTAGTCATTGTATACATTTTTAAATTGTCCATTACCAAGAGCCATTTACTGCAAGGTGCTAATTTTTCCTTTCATACTTCTGATTTTTTCATTCAACATCCACTCTCTGTTTTTCATTGGCTTCATTTTGATTTTTTTAATTGGAAAGAAAGAATTGAAAAGATCACAAAATTTACTTGAGAAAATATTCCATTTCGAATTAGAATCAGCTTCACTGAGTCGTCCTAACTCGGATATGAAATTGTCAATGATTCTCTCTGAGAATATTCATACCTAAATTGTTAATTCAGTTTGCATAAATGCATCATTTTCATTACTTGTTAATTGATCATTGTTACTTGATAATTGTTCATTGGAGCTGCATAAATCCACCATACTTGCTTCATGTCCTTCTTTTTTAACAATTAATGGACATGTACCCGCAATTTCGAGGTTATAACTTTGAAGTGGCAGGTTATAATAGCCGCGATGTGTTTTGAAAGGTATCTCAACAGACATCATCCATGTTTTCAATATGCCCGTTGTGGAGAAACAACTCAGACCAAAAACTCCCAACCATGAAAGGTGACGGAAATCAATTTTTTAGCTTTTGTAGAAGTTAATCCTTCCTCTTCCACAAAGGAAATTGGCCCTGAGTTACAAATTAGTTATGAGTCAGCAAGGAAGATTACGTCGACACCTGGTATATCACCATTTTAATCTCTCTATATTTCCCTCTTACATTTCTTATACATATTTCCATTTTATATCGTAGTGTCCTGAAGATGACTGAAGTCGAAACGTCGGCAAAGAAGTGTGGTTTCTGTTTTTCGACCTTCACCCAACAAAATTGACCGACTGTTATCAGGTCACAGAACTTCCAGAAAAATTCATTAAATACACAATGATTTGATTCATGGTGAACATTTTCTTTGCTGCTCACACTACCACACCTCTGCACTTCTAAATTTAGTGAGGCATTCATTTGTCGGGCAGACATGTATTTATTTAGCGCGCATCCTTGAATGGGCGAATTCACAAAGTCACGATGATCCTTTGTCTAAAAATAATGCGAGTATTCCAGCAATTATTTGGTAGGCTGAGTTGCGAATGTTTTTCACCTTAGCTGATACGACATAAAATTTCCCGGTAGAAGTGATTCATCATTACCATTTTATGATTCATTACGATGAAACAATGATTATACGGTTTTATGTTTTGTTCCCAACGAGCAAATTCTGATTGAAACAACGATAGGAGGTTTATCAGTCATTTGGTAAATTCCAAAGTCCAGCTACACTTTTTTTTCGATTCATTTAAACGAATATGCATATTAACCCAGTAAAATGGTAGCGAAAAAGTGCCTCTCGTGGACAAAATTCAGGTAGTCGATTTCTCTGCGGTTCTATATGTCTTTTGGGGTGCTGAATCCAAAATTGAAGTTTGCTGACAAAATTTCCTAAAGCGTTCCGAGGTATTCGCAAGAAACAGGGAAATTTCCGCACTATATTAAGTTTTTTAACTGACGAAACCAAAAAAGAGGAGGTTCTCGAGTCGACGCGTATATATTTTTTTTTTATGTATTACCACGCATAGGCTTTTTTCTGATACGTCCGATTCCGATAATTCTTTTTTCAGTGGATAGGGTGTATTTCGAAGTTGGTCCGATTTGAATTTAAAAGTAGAAATCCACCCCTAAGGGTAGCAAAATGAAGGATATTGAACACTCACCCTCTGAATTCTGGTCCGTTAACCGATTCTATCAGGCATAACTTTGTACTGGGTTCTTCGATTTGGATGATTCTTTTTTTATTAGATAGGGTATACCCATAGTTGACCATATTTGGATTTCGAATGGAGTTATCCACCCTTACGGGTAGAAAAATAGGGGATAATTGATTTTTCACTTGTGAACATTGGCACACATATGTAGTTGACAATGACAGATCGCTACTGTCATTATTTTTGTTCTACAACCGTCACAATCATTATATTCTATGAGAGATGGAATGATATACAAAGTAATGAAATAAACTAACCAGAACAACAATAAAAAAGTATATCACAGCAAAAGTAAATAATCATATTATTTAACTAGTAATAGTTGAAGTAAGGTGGGTAAGTAAGTATTTTGTAAGTAATCAAAAAACAAGTAGCTAGTAATTAGTAGATTTCAGCCCCAAAAAATTTAAAAATAAAAACTTTTTAACAAAAAATTAAACCGACGAAATACGGAACTGAAAAGTAAAAAACAAAATGAACCTTCTTAGTCTCAATAACTAAGCTCCTAAACTAATGTAATTAACTAATTTTGAGTCGGCGCCAAACGAACAATCAACGAAGATCATTAAATTACTTCAAAAAATTATCCGAATGTCACCGCGCAACTCGATGCCATCATTTTACGCCTTACCTAATTCATTTGCTTGTTTGTTTGGCGCCGACTCAAAATTAGTTACTGACATTAGTTTAGGAGCTTAGTTATTGAGACTAAGAAGGTTTATTCTATTTTTTACTTTTCAGTTCCGTATTTCGTCGGTTTAATTTTTTGTTAAAAAGTTTTTATTGCCCGGTACTTCGAAACTATACATTTGATGGTGAATATCGTTCCATACAAAGTTGAAGTAGAAACAAATCACTGTACATATCATCAAAAAAAAAAATGTTGTAGTGCCAAAGGGTGAGAAGCTAGAACAAGTTGAAAATTGACAAAATTTATGAACTTCCCAAAAAATAGCCTTCCTTGTCGGCTTTTCGCAATTAACTCATAATCTATTCATTTCTCGGAGAGAAAGTTATACAAAATAATTTCTTCTTTTGTTCAGATGCCAGGTAGTTTTACGAAAATGTCTATTGCTTGATATTCTGGCACCCAAGTAATATTGAAAAATCTCCAGGCATTTATTCTTGGCGAATTAAAATGTCTGTGAACATTGTAAATAGTCCCAAAGACACCCAGTATCGAAATTCCGAGGGTTATTTCCAGATTACCCATCTTTAATTGCTTTTCTTGTAGAACAAATTACCTATCGACTGTCCGTCAATTTACAACTTGCTCTAGCTTCTCACCCGTAAGTCCTACATCAAACAATTATGAATAAAATTTATAGTAAACTTTGTTCACTTCAATGCAATAATTGCTATGATTCATCCACATGCGGTTGGATCCCTTTAGATCGGCTAATGGGTTTAGCCTCTCTAGAAGAAAAAAAGGGAAATATTTTTTTGAATGGCAAACATTTTTTTTGTTGTCTGTTTTGAACATGTAATTGTGACATATAATTAATGGTTTTCCCCATCACTTTTTCTTCTCCATAATTTTACATTCAGCTGATGATGAACCTATATAGGTTCTAAACATGAACTAATCGATATTTATTTACTAATCTACCATCACATAACTAATCGATTGCGATATTAAAATGTGGAGAAGACTTCGAGTTTTTCTACTTCGTAAAATCATACCACTCCACTTTGAGATACAATGGACTTCTACCACAGTTTAATATGTTTGTTATAAAAGGGGTTCCAAATGGTAGAGCTATATTCCAGAATTGGTTTTACTAATTTTTTGAATAATGTTAGAATAGTGCAGTGATTTTGAAATTCTCTAGCATTTCTTGCGATGAAATCCTAAATGCGTAGAGACTTTCTGATAGTTAGTTCAATGTGGCTCCAAAGTCTTCAACTTCATCGGATGCATTAAGATGTTGATTATTTATGCTGAGATGAGAAATTAAATGATCTCAAGTACGTGTCAAAATTATTTGGTGACATTTATTTATGTTTACTGAGAGTAAGTAACACATAAATTTGAAAAATTACCTAGATCTTTCTGCATATTATCAAAATCCAAGTTCTTCACTACTTTGTACATTTTCATATCGTCAGCATATAGGAGAAATTTGGAGGATTCGAAGCACTTTCCAATGTGGACCAAGGTGTGTGCTACTGTCACTGAAAAAAATCAGTACACTGTACAATCTGTAGCTTCTCTATCGTTTGAGTGCATCTGAAATGGAATGGTGCTGTTGTTTTTTTTTTGGTTATGAAAGACCAAAAAACATATTATTTTTTATGCTTTTTTCTGATTTTTCCAAATGCCTTGCATAATCTCTCTTTATAACCTCATTGACCATCTTTCGTAATGTTGAAAAGGTTTCATAATCGTACCTAGATTTTATTTCTTCCATTTTGTATGCATTTTTTCTTCCTCTCTTATGCTATTTATTGTTAGTTTCGAAAACCACAATGGAAAATTGTTTCTGTTCATACGTCTTTTAGGTACATACATTTAATATTATAGAAACTTTGGACACATTTATCAACATTAGGCTCATTCAGATTATTTATCCAATATACATTTTGTATAAAAGTATTTATTGAGTTATGCTTAAGCAATGGCAATGATGTATGTGAATATTTTTGAATGTCTCAAGTAATATATCTTTATACCGTCTATAACAAATTATAGTTTCGCAGATTTAACCGGTAATAACAAGTATAGGAGGAAAAATAAGTGCCTATCCATCTCGTGAGCTGTGACTCGTGAATAATGATGTAATTATTGCGGGGAGCCACTTTACTATTACACATCACATTAGTTTGTGAACAAATAATGCTCGGTTGCACATCGAAAACGGCTTTTCTTATAATCGCTATTGATTAGAAGAGGTTGTTAATTTTTTTTAAAGAAATAGTTTGCAAAAGACCTGTTTAGATAATTTAGAATCATCTGAGTTTTTTTTTATTCACAGAGTGACTAGCGTTAAATTGGGAGATAACTAGAAATATTCTACCTGGGATACCACAGTTTTTAACCGACGAAACCAAAAAGGAGGAGGTTCTCTAGTCGACCAGTATAGTTTTTTCCATAATTTTTTTTATGTATGATCACGCATAACTTTTTACTGAGGTGTCCGATTCCGATAATTATTTTTTCAGTGGATAGGGTGTACTTCGAAGGTGGTCCCATTTGAATTCGAAAGATAAAATCCACCCCTAAGGGTAGCAAAATGAAGGATATTGATCACTCACCCTCTGAATTCTGGTCCGTTAACCGATTCTATCAGGCATAACTTTGTACTGGGTTCTTCGATTTGGATTATTCTTTTTTTAATAGATAGGTTATACCTTATATTTAGATTTTGAATGGAATTATATACCCTTACAGGTAGAAAAATAGGGGATAATTGATTTTTCACTTATGAACATTGGCACACACATACGTAGTTGACAATGACAGATCGCTACTGACATTATGTCTGTTCCACATCCGTCAAAACCATTATATTCTATGAGAGGATGGAATGATATACAAAGTAATGAAATAAACTAACCAGAACAACAGAAATAATTTATATTACAACAAATAGTAAAAGTAGATAATCATATTATTTAACTGGTAATAGTTGAAGTAAGGTGGGTAAGTAAGTATTTTGGAAGTAATCAAAAAACAAATAGGTAGTAATTAGTATATTTTAGCCATAAAAAATTGAAAAATAAAAACTTTTTAACAAAAAATTAAATCGACGAAATACGGAACTGAAAGTAAAAATAAAATAAAAATATCAGTAACTAAGCTCCTAAACAATGTAAGTAACTAATTTTGAGTCGGCGCCAAACAAACAATCAACGAACATCATTAAATTACTTAAAAAAAAATCAGAATGTCACCGCGCAACTCGATGCCATCATTTTACGCCTTACCTAATTCATTTGCTTGTTTGTTTGGCGCCGACTCAAAATTAGTTACTTACATTAGTTTAGGAGCTTAGTTACTGATACTAAGAAAGTTTATTTTATTTTTTACTTTTCAGTTCCGTATTTCGTCGGTTTAATTTTTTGTTGAAAAGTTTTTTACACTAGTCAATTGGGGAGATTTATTAGCCATTACAAAATGCATATGTATGCTGATGAATCCAATTGTACTAACTTTTCTATGAGTGACAGCAGTAACATTAAATAATGATCTAGATAATATTGCAGATATCGCCATCAACATTCTCTCATATTGAATGCGAAAAAATCTGTAGCTTTGATTTTCGGGAACAAGTTCAATAAAACTTTCACCAAAAATAGCCTTCAAATTATTATAAAAAATAACGTCATTAACGTAGCGAAAAGTCTTGACTTGATTTTGGATGACTCTTTAAGATTTCGTGAGCACGTCAAGAGTAATATTCAGAGAGCATATACAGTGATCGTCTAAAGTCCGCTCCCCCCTACTAATTTTTGAACCACCCGGTATATCGCAACGAAATTTGGAGGGCTTGAATGGGAGATAAAATGCTACTTTTTCATGAAAAAATCACAGCTGAAAGTTTTGAAATTGCGGCTGAGCGCCATCTTCAATAATGTTTTTAAATAGAAAGCCCCGTATATCATTCCATTTTTGAAATCTGCTCATAATTCTCAACAGTTTTCTCAAATACACTTTACTTCTAAATTCAATTGTTTTCGAAATATTAACGTTTGAAAAGTGACATTCCGGTTTAAAATAAAGTATGGATTTTGGTCACTTCCGGTAAAACATTTTGCTAACTAAACGTTGTTATTAATTTGTAGTTAAATCTATTGATGCATTTGACTAAAAAGAGGCGCAAGGAGAGCTTATTAAGGATAAACAGTACCGCTTACCGAAAATCTCGAAGCCTACGAATGTGTTCTGTAAATTCACAATCAAAACAAATTGGTTAGCTGAAACGTTATAATTTATTTTTGAATAACACTTTTATTTAATCCCAACAATTATTTCATTAAGTGTTCAATGTCTTGTCTTGTCTTGTCTTGTCTTGTCTTGTCTTGACAATAAAGTGCCCTATTATAAATAGCTTCTCTCACGTTGATGAAAGTCTGTTAATCTATTTCTTCGCATGTATCTATTATTCTGCGTTCCAACTCTTCTATTGATTGGTATTCAATGGCGTAGATTTTTGACTTCAGATACTCCCAAAGGAAAAAATCTAGAGGTGTAAGATCCGGAGATCTTGGTGGCCATTCTGTACTTCCCCTGCGACCTATCCATCGCCCAGGATAGTTTGTATCGAGGAACTCTCTAGCCATGCGATCGAAATGAGGAGGTGCCCCATCCTGCTGAACGTCATTTATGACTATTGCGTCACCTGTTATGACCAGTTGAGAAGCCTACATCCGTTTATTTCCACCTTCCAAATTTCATTATTATAAGTATACCCGTTCAAAAGATACGAGGGGGGGAGGGGACTTTTGACTAGCACTGTATATATATAAATATATATATATATATATTTACAGGGTGTTACATAACTGAAATGAGATACAATATCTTTAAAACTACTTTGTATTTTTCTTTCAATTTTGGTACATGCAGAATACCCATAAAAATACATTTTTCCATGATAAAGGATATTTGAATTTTTATCACTAGCGGCTTCTTACTTTTTTTGTTTTCGATTTAAAATGCATTAATTTGATTGTCCCTATGAAAGTCAGTAGCGTCTCTGGTTTGGGATTGAAATAAGTTTTAAAATATTCTATATGAGTGTTGTGTTTTGATGGAAAATATGACTTTTTTTTCGACCATGGGAAAATGAAATTATGATAATCCGATTGCCTATTGATACATACTTCCTCGTTTATGGCATATTTTTTCATTTTAACGTATTTTTAAAATATTTACATATCTAAAGAAAATTAGTTATCTCCGCCTTGTTTTTTATGCTTCTGCATTTCTGAATGGTTTGACTATACTCGTAAACATTCTCCGTCGGCGAACCGAAGATCAAAAGAGCCGCTAGTCAACGTGGGTTTGTGAGTGACAGCTGTTTGAGTGATTGCAAGCCAACGATAATGCTTGTAGGTGTATCTACAGTGCTCGTCTAAAGTCTGTTCCCCCCCTACTAATTTTTGAACCACCTAGTATATCACAACGAAATTTGGAGGACTTGAATAGGAGATGAAAACCTACTTTTTCATGAAAAAATCTCAGCCAAAAGTTTTAAAATGGCGGCTGAGCGCCATCTTCAATAATTTTCTGAAATGGACGACTTCGAATATTATTCCATTTTCGAAATCTGCTCATAATTCTCAACAGTTTTCTCTAATACGCTTTACTCCTAAATTCAATTGATTTCGAAATATTAACGTTTGAAAAGTGACATTCCGGTTTGAAATGCAGTATGGATTTTGGTCACTTCCGGTCAAACATTTTGCTAACTAAACGTTGTTATTAATTTGTAGTTGAATCTCTTGATGAATTCGACTAATAAGAGGCGTAAAGAGAGTTTATTGAGGATAAACAGTACCGCTTACCGGAAAATCTCGAAGCCTACGAATGTGTTCTGTAAATTCACAATCAAAACAAATTAGTTAGCTAACAAATTATAATTTATTTTTGAATAACACCTTTCATTAACCCCAACAATTATTTCATCAAGTGTTCAATGTGGCCCTCTTTTAAATCTTGACAATAAAGTGCCCTATTATAAATAGCTTCCCTCACGTTGATGAAAGTTTGTTCATCTATTTCTTCACATGTATCTATTATTCTGCGTTCCAACTCTTCTATTGTTTGGCATTCAGTGGCGTAGATTTTTGACCTCATGTACCCCCAAAGGAAAAAATCTAGAGATGTAAGATCCGGAGATCTGGGTGGCCATTCTGTACTTCCCCTGCGACCTATCCATCGCCCAGGAAAGTTTGTATCGAGCAACTCTCTAGATATGCGATCGTAATGGGGAGGTGCCCCATCCTGCTAAAATTTGATTTCACGGTTTTTAAACTCTTCCCGATCGTTTAATACAATTTGTCTTATTCGAGGTTCAATTTCAGTTTCTAAAAGATTTCTGTAAAGAACTCCTGTAAGATTGCCTCTGATGAAAATCGGTCCCACAACGCGATTGCCCAAAATCCCCGCCCAAACATTCACCTTCTTAGGAAACTGGGTATGTCCCTCTCTAAAAATATGCGGATTAGTATCGCTCCAGAGTCATACATTCTGTTTGTTGACTTTTCCATTAAGAAAAAACGTGCATTCGTCTGCGAAACATACACGTTTTAGGAAGCCCCGTTCTCCTTCAATTGTTCTTGTTAACCACTCACAAAATTGAACCCTCCGGTCTGGATCATCCTCCGTGAGAGCATGCATGATTTTCATTCTATAGGGATGAAACCTTTTTTTTTGGACTCTTTGGACACTTTTTGAACTTACTCCACAGGATTCAGCAACTGCAGACGTCGACTGAGTCGGATTGATTACCATTTCAGCAACAATTTCTACCTTTTTTTCTTCTGAAAGAGGCGGTCTTCCTGATCTTGGAGCATCTTTCAGCGTACCAGTTGCTTGGAGCTTATTTGAAAGTTCGCGCAAATATGACCTCGAAATAGGATTCTAGGGAAATCTATAATTAAACATACGGACTGCTAGATGATAATTTCTCCCAGCTTCTCCAAATATCAAAACTGCTTCAAATTTATCGTCTAAACTACGAGCCATGATCACACTTTTCATAAAAGGATTTAGGCGCTCAACGGACTATTTGACAGTTAGCAGTTCAGTTTGACAGTAAACAAGATGTTACCGCGACAACGATTTTTTCCAATGCAAACTTGATTGAAAGCAACATTAGTGTTTTTGGTTGAGTTTGAAATGACCAAAATGTCACTTTTCAAACGTTAATATTTGGAAAACAATTGAATTTAGGAGTAAAGTGTATAAGAGAAAAGTGTTGAGAATTATGAGCAGATTTCGAAAATAATATACGGGTTGTTCTATTTAAAAAATTCATTTAAGATGGCGCTCAGCCGCCATTTTAAAACTTTTAGCTGTGATTTTTTCATGAAAGAGTAGGTTTTTATCTCCTATTTCAGCCTTTCAAATTTCGTTGCGATATACCAGGTGGTTCAAAAATTAGAGTGGGGGAACGGACGTTAGACGAACACTATATACCACAATTATACATTAATTGACCAAATCGACCATTAGAGGTTATTAATGGTCGATTTCGGTGTATGTTTGGTTGCATATATCACAATTATGCATTTAAAGATAAATTGAAGATTAATAGGGGTCATTAACAATCGATTTCTTGTAGATTAAACAGACTCCGGAAAACCATATTATGTCACTTAATTGTTGAACCAGCGTATTTGTAGTTTATCATGATAAATAACTGCCTTATTCATTCGAATGTTGTTGAATTTTCGCAGATTTGGAATATAAGTTATTTATTTCAATGTTTTCAGTTGTGATATATATATATATATATATATATATCTTTTTTTTAACTTAAAATCGATTATTAATGTAGTTTTTTGGTAACTAGCTTTGTATATTAGGATTCTCCTATTTCAAATAAACATTTCATTATTCAAAATTATCTTGCAAAATTTGAACTAAACAAATGTTAAGTTAAACCTTGTAAAAAGTTATGGAGCTTGTACGCATCCCTGGGTCACCCTGTATATATAAACTTTCGAATTGATGGTATTATTGGGTTCTAGGTACTATGATCGGCGAAGATATAGCAAAGTGGTAGATAGGTAGAAGTTCTATGAAATCTACTTGAAAAAAGTGGATGAGATGTTTTTCAACCGTTTTCTGGAATTGATGACTGTTTTCAAAATGTTCATCGCTGGTGACGATGGAGGTCATTCCATAATAATATATCAAGTCACGAATAAAAGGTTGAGAGAAAATCTAATATAAACACCGACTGGCTTGCCTGCAACCGAAGGTGGAATAAGAGAGGACCGTAGAAATATGAAGAAATACAGAGGCGGACTAGTATTATAATCTGACTATAGCTTTTTGTTTAACGCCCCAGATCTGAAGAATTTTTCAGCGGAAACTATATAGAAAAACCTTTTATATTCAAACTCGTAAATATTTTTACTTCTATTCCCATGTTTTTATATTGGACCTGCGTTTCTATGAGCAATCTTGACTCGTCGGAAAACAATATAGAAGGAACAAAGTCGGGATTGTTCTGAAGTAACCAATCAGTCACAATAAACGAATCTTCGATTTCCATCATTTTGATACAAATGCTTGGGCACTCGATACTTAACCCGTACCTATGCTTTTTCAAAATCGTTCTAGCTGACTCATGACTAATTTGTATTGTAACTCATGTATAATTTCCCTAGTAGAAGCGGTAGGGTTCACTTCTACAAATGCTAAAACATTGATTTCCGTCACCTCATCAATGATAAAAGTTTCATGGTTTGGAGTTTCTTGCCCGAGTTGTTTCTCCACACAACTGGAAAGAATTGAAAACATGGGTAATGTCTGTTGGGATACCTTTCTTGCATTCGCCATAAATTAATAGCATGTCCACTTTATCATCTCTTGTATACATGTTTCTTGAATTTTTTTTTATTCCTCTATTGTTGCACCTAGAGAACATTACAGCATCCTATATAGGTACATCCTATATCTTAAAATTACCATTAAGAGGTATACATGAAATTACAATACTAAAAAAATAACTAATAAAAAAACTTTTTAAAGACAAGCTTTTATTCAAGCCGTGTACTAAAACGTATAATAGTTATTTATGTAATAAGTATCATAAAGACGATCATTATGGTACAAGTCGTGACGTGTGCCATAATGATTGTTTATGATTCGTATTACATAATTTTTTTTATCTGATGGCATTTATATTAATACATTTTCGAAAAATTAAAAATTGCATTTTTGACATGTCACAATGACAACTATTTTTAAAGGAGTAAGTATTTGTGTAGTTTCAAATGATAGTAGGTTAGTGAGCTGTGCTTTGCCATTTCCTTGACAACGTCAGGTTGTAACGGCAATATTTATTTATCTGCTGTCAAACACAATTGTCACGTAGAATTGAATATAATTTAAATAATAATGAGTGATTCTGAAACTGGTAGTTTACCTTCTGATTTGGAAGAAATGACGCGAAATATCGTGGACTCCCTTTTGCCGAAAAAATCACGGAGTGTATATGAAATAGCGTAATTTCATTATGGTACTTAGTACCATAATGAATTCATTATGGGACTAAGTAACATAATGAGCTTCCTTATGTCATCAAAATTGAGTGACATAACGTTGTCATTATGACATGCCATCAGATAAATGGTATTTATGCAACAAGTGCAAAAAGTAAGTGGGTATTGCACTCGACGTGAAGTTGTGCAATAAACACTTCGAGTCGAGTGCAATAAACACTTTTGCACGAGTTGCATACAAAAACAAAAAAATGTTTTATTCAGATGGCAGTAAGTGTAGGAAAATAAAAAGCGTACTGAAAATTGCGTCGATTTGACGTTTAAGTTTCTCATGATCACAAATGACAGATGTAGAATTCAGATGAGTGCAATAAACATTTTATTGCACAGTGCAATAAAGAACCACTTTTTCCACTGAATATAGTTTCAATAAAGTTTTGTTCTTTGCATGAACGTAGAGAAATAAGTTTAAGTTATCGCTGACAACGATTTAAATATTTTTTGTTGAATTATTTGGTTTCAAAAAGCTTATCGCGCGAAGTGTTCATAAAAATACCAATTAATTTGATTGGACAGTGATTGGTTGGTACGTAAGAACTTGAAGTATTACATTTTTACAAAATATTCATAAAAGTAGTTACCAATTAATTTCATTGGACAATGATTGGTTGATAAGTGATAACTTGTCGAAGTATTAATTTTAATACAATTCGCGGGACAAGTTTTTTGAAACTAAATAATTCAACAAAAAATGAGTAAATCATTGTCAGCGATGACTTAAACTTATTTTATACGTTTTAGTACACGGCTTAAATAAACGCTTGCCGTTAAAAGTATTTTATTTTTTGCTTTTTAGTTAGTTCGCCTCAATCTGTTCATTTCTAATAGAAAATCGTTATCGCATGGTCTCTTCCCTGTACGTTTTGAGCTGGAAGAAATCATGATCTCCGATCCCAAAAACTCCCACACACCAATTTTGAATTGAAGTCGCCATCTTGAATTTATAGATTTTGACAAAAAAATAATAACCTCCGAACCTGGAAATCCCCACATACCAATTTTGAAATAAATATGACCATAATCAGAAAACTGGTCCTCCATCTTGGGACGCCATCTTGAATTTATGAATTTTGACAAATAATTCTAAATCTCCGACCCCGAAGTCGTGATTTACTGTCAGTAGGTATGTCGTGATAGTTTTTTGAAAATAGGCTTACCAGAGATAAAAATCAGAGTAAAATACAATGGTACATTTAACAGAGCGTCAAAAAATTGAGATTTTAATACTAAAACGATGTGGTGACAGGTAATACCATAATATTATGAAATTTGAGTATGTTTTATTTGCGACATTATTTGTAGGACTCCAACAAACGAAGAGGTATGTGAAATATTTAATAACAAGTATGAAGTCAGAACTCCTATAGCACGTGATACTGTATCTAAAATTATTCATAAATTTGAGGAAAGTGGACATGTACGAGAACTCCCAAAAAGTGGCCGCCCTGCTATTCCAGAGCAAACAAAAACTGTCATTTTTTTTACGAAGCTTGAAGACCCTCATAAGGCTACTAGAGTTGTTGCAACCGAAACATCAGTCGAACATCTGTTCGTAAATATTTAAAAAAATAAAAATGGCATCCCTATAAAGTACAATTGGTACAGGAACTGAACGAAGATGATCCAGATCGCAGAATGCAGTTCTGTGAAACAATGTTAAATAGATTGGACACTAATCCTAATTTCTTTAATCAAATCCTTTTTTGTCATGAGGCTACTTTCCAGTTAAATGGCACGGTTAATAAACAAAACTGCAGGTACTGGTCAGATGAAAATCCTCATTGGATTATTATTATTATTATTATTATTACATATAAGTAAAGGATGAGGACAGAGTCCTATGTAAGCCTAACAAAAATAAACTAAAGAGGTCAACAAGATTATACAGTGCATGCAAAACAAAAATAATTAATATATGCGTAGGAATAATTATGCAAATAAGCAAATGTCTATTTTGTTTTTAAAACTATTCACTAAGTCAGAATTCACAACATCGTTGGGTAAGTTATTCCATGTTTCGAAAATACGATTCACCAAAAAATGTTGTCTCTGCCTAGTGGCAAATTTCTCCTTTTTTAATTTGAGATTATGACCACGTAACCGCGAATCATTGTTGAAAACAAAAAGTTCCTTCTGATTAGCATAATTATACTTAGCTATACGGAAGGATATGATGAGGTCCCCACGGAGTCAACGTTGGTCAAAAGCTATCAGTTGTGCCATCCTCAGTGTTTCGGAATAGGTTGGACGCACTTCGCCAAAAGTCATACGCGTGGCTCGACGCTGAACGTTTTCCAACAAATTCTTATCGCGCAGCACCAAAACAGGACACCACACCGGACCTGCGTACTCCATAATTGGACGAACGTAGGTTTTGTAGAGTTTTATGGAACTTGAGTATGATAGATGGGAGAACGTTTTGCGGATGAGGTAGATCAGTGTGTTGGCGCGCTTGCAAGTGGATATAACATGTTCCGACCAAGTTAGGTCAGTATTAATAGTCACTCCCAGATCGACATGTGAAGACACTATACGTATCTGTTGACCGTTTATTGTGTACGCGTGGAGTGGATTGTTCTTTCCTTGATGAAGTACGACGCACTTGTCGACGTTAAGAGGTAAAAGCCAATCCTCACACCACCGACTAATCGAGTTGAGGTCTTCTTGGAGGAGTTGATGTTCCACTATGGCATTTCCATACAGTTTAGTATCATCGGCATAAAACGACTTGCAGGACTTTATATGAAGAGCAATATCACTTGCATAAACAACGAAGAGGAGTGGGCCAAGAACAGACCCCTGGGGGACTCCACTTGTGACTTGTCTGTCCGAAGAAAAAGAGTGACCCACTTTGACCGTGAAAGTTCTTTCTGTCATGTAATTTTCAACCCATGAGTTTAGTTGGCCCCGAATACCGAGTGTGTCAAGTTTGTGCATTAGCCTCCTCACTGGGACCCTGTCAAAAGCCTTGGCAAAGTCAAGATAAACGATATCTGTCGGTATTTTTTTATCGTGAGCCATCGTCCAATCGTTTATGCACTGTAGAAGATTGCTGGTGGTGGATTTACCTTTGATGAAACCATGTTGTTCCGATGGTATCATTGCGTTTTTTGTTAAAAATTCTGACATGTCTTCTACAATTATTGATTCCATTACTTTGGAAGGTACGGATAGAAGACTAATGGGCCTGTAGTTGGTTGGATTGAGTTTATCCCCTTTTTTGAAAATAGTAGTGACAGATGCCTTCTTCCAAGCCCGTGGGATTTGAGATTTTGCGAAAGAGACAGTCATGATTCTTGATAACGGAGAGCAGAGAGTTTCGGCAAATTTCTTTAGAAAGAAGGGGCTCCTTCCATCCAAGCCAGGAGATGAATTTAATTTAGTGTTCAGTGAATGTTTTTTCCGGGCTAAACGTCACATGGTTGGTGAAGGCACGTACGCAGTATCCACAAAAGATGAAAGTGTGTGCAGGAATTATTAATAATACCATTATTGGACCTTATTTTTGGAATAGAACCATGACAGGTGAAGAATACTGGGCATTTTTAGAATTAGAGTTAATTCCAGAATTAGCCAGAATCTTTCGTGATGATATAAATCCTCATATCGTGAATAGATCAATTTGGATTCAGCAACATGGAGCGCCTCCTCATTATATTTGAGGCATTCGTGAGTTTCTCGACATTACGTTTCCAAATCGTTGGATTGGAAGAAGAGGAGCTATCGAATGGCCAAGATATCCGGATTTGACACCTCTAGATTATTTTTTGTGGAGTTATTTAAAAAGCAAAGTGTATGTGAATAGGCCAGAGACTATCCAAGGTATGAAAGATAGAACTACCGAGGAGATAGCACTAATTTCTCCGGAAACGATTAGAAAAGTCTTGGATGAATTTTCATTCAGAATGGATTTCTGTTTCCCAAGACAAAGAGGTCATATTGAACATCTCCTTTAATTTTTTCTTTAGGTATTGATTTCTGTTTATACTGCAATATTAATTACAAAATAAAAATGTTTTAAAATGAATGGTCAATAGTGGCCATTAACAGTTTGTATGCTGCATCGGCAATAAAAAACTGTAACAGAAAATTGTAAAATATGATGGTTGTCCCATTTAAAAATAAACATATTGTTCGTATATCTCCGAAACTATACATTTGGCAAAGTCGAGAATATAAAATTTAAAATCGATGGTCCATCTAATATACATAACCAAAATTTTGTTATTTATCTTACGGGATACTTCATGTTTCCATACTTTATAAAATTGCGATTTTTCATAACAAATCATAAAATTCATGGAAATAGTAATTTTATCAATAGTAATATTATACCCAAATAAATGGTTTATCTGTAATGAATTTGAGTTTTTTTTCCTTTCTCCTGTTTTGTTCTACCCAAAGTTGGCTTAATGTGTGATCAAAATATTTCTATAAATACTGTTCAAATTGTTGCAATGGGTCTTCAAGTTAACACTTTTATCATTACTTGCAATGAGGGCCGATTTTCCACATTCTTTGAGTGATTTAAAAACCATTTTTTGTGTTGGGAGGATTTCGCTGTAAAATGTTTTGGACGCTACCTAGTACTGCCCTGCAAGACAACTTGCAAATTAGCTAGATTTTCGAGGCCAGACGGGTTTTTGTGACAGACCCATCTCAGGTAGCTGCAAACCTGTCCCTTTATTCTTTTGTTAGATAAGCCGTTGGAACTTTGTGCCTGTCGATTTGGAAGATAAATCAAAATATTCCTTTCATGGAGAAATCAGGACAAGGTGCAGCACGTAACACAAAATTCAACCGCAATAGGATACTGCATTCTTTTTGTGTGGTACTTTCCGAAAGTGCAGTTACGGAATAATTCGAAGAATTCGCAAACAAGTATTTGCTTTTTCGAATTACCTTGAAAAGAAAGAATAATGAATGCCGCACAACATTTTTGAAATATGAACAAAAAATACGAACAATATTCAGAACGAAATGATAGATAGATTTATTCATCCTTTGAGCTCTGCATTATATAGATGGGACAGGTAATATTCCTAAAGAACTTATAAAATGTATAAAATAATCAATCAAGTTATTGTGAAATGAAAAAATAAATAATAATAAATGGCATGAAAACACATTAATAGTATATTACGTATCAAGTGTTGTAAAAAGCATATTACACACGATTGGAAAAATTAAAATTTCGTGAGTGCGTTATTGCTTTACAAAACGCATTACGTACTATACTTTACCCACGGCCATATACAGTGTGCCAAAAAAGTCTGGACTACTTTTAATATTTTCATTATTATTAGGTATTGTAAATGATGCTTATACACGTCGATTTTTTATTTTAGTTGTCGTTTTTTGTTGTTCGTTTTATGAAGCAGAAGCAAAAAAAAATCTGGAGCATAGTCAAAAATAAAACTGGAAGAGGAATACAAAATATAAATCGGGAATTGTTACTAGACGACAATCTTGTAAATGATCAAAACAAAATTGCAAACGCTTTTGGTTCATACTTTTCTACCATAGCGAAGAGCACAATAAATGCAAACTTTGAGTCAACATCGTTCAATGACTACACCACTATGCATGTAGATCATACTTTTTATTTTACTCCAGTTCATCCTAGTGATGAACTGGAAATCATTTCTAACCTCAAGAACACAAACTCTGTGGGAGTAGACTGCATATCAACAAAAATAATAAAGAACATTAGAGATTCAATCTGCGAACCATTAGCATTCTTGATAAATCTTTCAATTGAAACTGGTGAGTTCCCAGACAAACTGAAAATTGGATCGGTAACACCGATTTTTAAAAAAGGTGACTCAACATCTATCGAAAATTATAGGCCCGTAACAGTCCCAGGTAAGTGCTAGGTAAGATAATCGAAAGATCTGTCTATGTGAAAATGCTGGCGTTCCTAGATCAATTCGATATAATATCTAAATATCAACATGGTTTTTGCCCAGGTAGGTCAACGGAAGGTGCATTTTACAACTTTTTCAAGTGTATCTATGACTCACTTGACAAAGGAAAATATGTCGCTGCACTTTTCTTTGACTTATCAAAAGCATTCGACATTATTGACCCAGATATCATATGCAAAAAACTTGAATCGCTTGGCTTCAGGGGTAACTTTCTCTCATGGCTAAGATCATACCTGACTCTGAGAAAGATGTATGTTAAAATTGACAATTGTCAGTCGCAGCAGTACAACATTGATTTCGGGGTACCGCAGGGTTCTATATTGGGTCCTCTAATTTTTCTTCTGTTCATTAATGATATGCCCAATCACATAAGCACAGATCATGTAGTTCTGTATGCAGACGATACAACAATCGCAGCGAATGCTGATAATCCAGAGGAACTCGAAGAAAAACTGAATACCTTGAGTTACGAGTTCAAAAACTGGTGTTGTAGAAATTCTCTAGTAGTGAATGAAAAAAAAACTGTTCTGATGCAGTTTTATTCGAAGACAAATAAAAAAATTGATAACTTTCAGGTTAGAGTGGGTGATGAAATAATTAAATCATCAGATAACACCAAATTCCTGGCTACTTACATCGATGGTAACATGACCTGGGAGTCAGGTATTAATCATGTAAGCAAGAAAGTTAACAGTGGATACTATGCAATTAGACAATTGAAATCTAATTTCAATAAAGCCCAACTTTTAAATGTTTACTTTGCTATTGTATATTCCCATATTTCTTATAATATTGCTGTTTGGGGCTGCTCCACAAAAATTAACAAAATATTTTTCTCGCAGAAGAGGGTAATGAGGCTAATATATAGGATAGAATACAGAGAATCTTGTAGGCAACACTTTATTGGAAATAAAGTAATGTGCGTACCCTGCATTTATATTTACAAATGTATTCTACTTTTCAAAAAACAAATACATAGTTACAATCGAAATTGATAAGGCTTCAGAAACACTCAACTTGTCTGTATGAAAACTGTCCATCCTATAAGGGGGCAAAATTTTATAATCACTTACCTGAAGATATAAAAAAACCTAAACAGGGAAAATAATTTCAAAATGAAACTCAAAGAATTCTTGATTACCGGTTGTTTCTATAGTACTGATGAGTATTTCAATCAATGATGTGTATTTGTATATTCATTTGGTGGTGCTGTTATATTCCTATGTATTTCTATGTTTTATTTTAATCAATCACATGATGTATTTGTATATTCACTTCGTGGAACTGTTATATTTTTATGTATCTGTATGCACAGAATATTTGTAAATTACTTGTTGTCTGACGTATCCTATATCATTTTTTTGTATGATCAAAAAGGATTCAATAAATTTATTTATTTATTTATTATTTATACAGAGATATCTAAAAACTAGTTATGACAGGGTACTTCATTTCTTCAAATGGGATATCCTGTATGTTGCATCTTTAGATTTTTTGAACAATTTTATTTCGATCGATTTTACAAAATAAAAGAGGATATATGTTTCACAACTTTGATGACCATATAGGTTATAATTCGTTCTATTTACTACTACGTTGGTTTAATTAACATTTAAAGACATTATTATTATTTATGGTTACTATACAATTATTAAATATATTAGAAGTATTTCGAGGTGTCGAATCATATGACATTGTAATATTTTCATTTGTTGAGGTTGTATTACTATTATGTAAAATATATTGTATTACTATTATGTAAATTGCTGTATGGGGTCGGCTTCAGAATAGCCCCGGGGTAAATCCTGCCTGTCGTAAGAGGCGACTAAAAGGATAACCGTAGGTGGAAGATGGTCTCATCGCCCGGTGAAATACCACCATATCGACTTTGTGTGCTGTGAAATGGATCATTCCATGTTTCAGTGTTCGGTCGATACTTTCCGGTCTCCCCTTCCTTTTCCCCAATTCCTCCTTTATTTTCAGCTAATAGTAATAATGATGAAGTCTCCTAGAGTAAAACACTCGGGAAGTAAAATACCTCTCCATTCGGATTTCCGGGCGAGAGGTACTCGAGGGGACTCAACATTAAAGATTAATTTTTGCAACATCCGTGGACTCAACAAGAACATCAATGACGTCCACCATCACCTACAGACGAAAAAACCGGATATTCTGGCTCTAACAGAAACACAAGTAAACTCGTCCACCAACAAGGTCCATATGCTTTGTCCTGGTTACGAACTCCATTCTCGATTCAGGTTCAAAGGTGGAGTCTGCCTTTACGCTAAGGCTAACCTTTCATGCCAGCGTGAAGAGAGTTTGGAACCGAAAGACTTTGATGTGATGTGGTTTAAGCTATCTGATACCAAAGTGACTAAGTTCCTCTGCTGCCTTTACCTATCACCTAATGAACCTTCATATAACAACCTCTTTGAGTTTTATCACTCAAACTGGACTACATTCAGGAAAACCATCCAACAGCTGAAACCATAATCATGGGGACTTTAATGTACATAATGCTGCCTGGCTCAAATTCTCTAACAAAACAAATGATGCAGGTCGTCAAGCCGAGGCCTTCGCCATCACTCATGGTCTAGAACAACTGGTCGAGCTACCAACCCGCATCCCTGATGTCAACAACCAGTCTGCCAATACACTAGATCTTTTCCTCACCACCAATCCTGACCCGTATAGAATGAAGTTTGTCCCCACTTGGAAACTCTGATCACACCCTCATCTCCACAACATGCTCTTTCCATTTACCATCGAGCAGCACAAAAACCACCCCGTCTCATGTGGCATTACAATTCGGCCGACTGGGAAGGTCTTCGTATGTTTTCTCAGCGTTTCCATGGAAGAGAGTTTGTTTCTCTTCAGTAGATCCAACACGATGTGCTGAGACAATTTCTGAAATCATCATGTTGGGGATGCAAACACATACCGAATACCAAAAGAAGAACATCATCCGATAAGACCTGGTTTAACAGAAACTGCTCTAGAGCTGTGGCTTCCAAACAGGCAGCATACCATCGATGGCAAAAAAATCCGGGACCTGAGACCAGGCAGCATACGTTGAGGCTAGAGGCATATGCAAAGAGACAATAGAATGTTCAAAGATGCTCATAATGCCAAAATAAGATCAAAACTTGTTGAATGTCCCAACGGATCCCGTTCATTTTGGTCTTTCCCTAAGCTGTGGGAAGAAACTTCACTTCCAGCTCTTTTCCTCCCTAACCAAAGAAGATGGAACACTAGCAACGACTGCCCGGAAAAAGCCAATATCTTTGCGCACCTATTTGCTGGAAATTCCATTTCTGGATTCTTCGGAAAACAACCCCGAACATTACACCTATTGACAGTCACATGCCCGAGATCACCTTTCGCCAACGTACTATCAGAAAGATTTTGCTGGGTCTCAACACCAACAAAGCCTGTGGATCTGACGGAATCCCGCCGATTGTTCTCAAGAAATGTGCCCCGAACTAACACCTGTTCTTTGCAAGTTGATCAACCACTCTTACAAGTTGGCAGTATTTCCGTCCAATAGGAAAATTGCAAGAGTAAACAGCCAGTCCCCAAGAAAGGCAAAAAAGACCTACCTAGCAACTACAGACCTATCGCACTGCTATCTATTATTTCGAAGGTCATGGAAAAAGCCATCAACATCGAGCTCATGAAATATCTGGAAGACTCAGGAATTATCAATGATAGGCAATATGGCTTCCGCCATCAGAGATCAACTGGTGACCTGCTCGCATACGTCTCACATATATGGCAGCTATCTATTGAAAAGTATGGAGAAACTTTAGCTGTGGCATTAGATATCTCCAAGGCGTTCGATCGAGTTTGGCACCAGGGACTCCCCGCCGCTTCCATCTTATGGCTTGCCCTCAGCTGTGTTCTCTGCTTGCTAGTTTTCTCAAACAGGTCTCTCCATGTAGTGGTCGATGGAGTTTCATCTGACACTCTACTCATAAATGCTGGTGTTCCGCAAGGATCCATTCTAGCACCAACACTATTTTACTTCACATCAACGACGTGTTGAAAGCAACTTCATGTCCCGTACACAGCTTGCCGATGATAGTACCTCCATACGCTTTCTTCAGGGCCCTATATCAGCCCGTGAAACCAGAAATGAACGAGGAAGAAATGTTAACAATATAAATATGGACTTAGCAACAATTCTCGAATGGGGATCCAATAACTTGGTAGAATTCAATGCAAACAAAACACAAGCATGTCTTTTCTCTAGAAAAAGCCGATCTACTGTGCCTAACATAACTTTGTCAGGAGTAACCATACCACTGAAGTCATCCATATCGATGCTTGGTATTACTATCAGCAATAACCTTTCCTGGGAAAATCACGTGAGGTCCATTGCCAAAAGTGCATCCCAAAACTTGGTTTTTGTTCTCGTGCCAAGAGCTATTTCACCTCAGTCCAGCTGCTATGATCTATAAGGCACAGATCCGACCTGTCCTGGAATACTGTTCCCATATTTGGAGTGCGGCACCTAAACATATCCTGAAGCTGTTGGATTCTGTCCAAAAGGGCAATTCGTCTCGTCGGTGATGCCTCGCTTACAAACTCGCTCACTTGTCTGGAACACCGTAGAAAAGTTGGCGATTTGTCTCATTTTATAGATATTTTCATGGGCGATGCTCTTCTGAAATATCAACAATCGTTCCTCCTTTGGCAGTCTCTTCGAGATTAACCGTCAAGTTCAGTCTTCACACCCCTTCGTGGTCACTTTGGAGACCTGAGAACATCACTTTCCAAAGACTCATTCATCCAACGAACTGCGAGGCTTTGGAACTCATTGCCCCAGGGAGGTGTTCCCCGAGGCATACAACCTCCAGAAATTTAAGAAGAACATCAACTCCTACCTCTTTCCTTTCCCCGATGTTCTCTGAACATTACAGGATATCCTTTTCGTGGGAACCAGAACATATAAAAAAAAAAAAAATATATTCTCGATGAGGTGAGTTCTTTTTTTAGGAATTGTCAACTTAACTTTCTGCTACGAAGACAATTGCCAGCCACCATGTCTCTTCAAATCCAATAGATCCCGTCAGCATCGACTAAAATAGTTGTCGAAGATCTGCGAAAACAGTATCCTGTGTAGCGATTAGGATTTTCTAGTTAAAAATTTTGCATATCTTTTTGGGATACTGCCTAATTTGGTTATCCCAACGGGTTGTTTGTGCATTTTCCATTTATATATTTTAAAACACAGGTTAATTTTCATTTAGTATTGCCTTGTGTATAGTGTAATATTTTTTTATTCTAGGATAAAAAAGCTCAGATATCACAAAAGAACGTTGAATTTTGGTTTTTTTATATGGAATTTTAATAGTGAAGGATTTTCCCGTGTCCTCAACATCTTCAATTTTCATATCTCAGTTCCTGTTTTGGCATGCACCATTTACGCCAATTATAAGAAACAGTCTAAAATAAAACATTGTTGTAAGTGTGGGAACATATTTTACCTTCTTAAACAAGTACTGATTGTCAGAAGCAGTTTCGAGGAAATCTTGAATATTTTTGGCAGTCAAAATTTTACATTTTGTGCTTTAAAGCCATCCGATTGCTTTTGATAGCGCTATTAACTTGGCGGCTCCAATTTGGCGTACGAGTTTTGTGGATTATGGTCCGATTCGCTTCAAAATTGGTATCTGAGGGTTTTCTTGGAAATTGATTATCTCGCAAAATGAAAATTCAAGATGGCGGGTCCAAAAAATGCTGGAGAGTTTTGGGATTATGGTTGATCTATTCAAAATTGGTATGTGGGGGTTTTGGGGTCAAATTATGATTTTTTTTGTAAAAAAAATTTCAAGATGGCGGTTAAAATGGCGGCCGGTTTGTGATTATGGTTTGATTCATTCAAAAGGTATTGGGGTTTTGAGGTCGGATATTTAGATTCTTTTGTAAAATTGAAAAATTCAAGGATGGCGGTTTCCGCCAGTTTTTGATTATGGTTTGATTCCATTAAAAGGTATGTGGGGGGTTTTTGAGGTCGAATATTAATTCTTTGTAAAAAAAAAAATTCAAGATGGGGCTTTAAAATGGCGGCCGAGTTTTTGATTTGGTCTGATTCTATTCAAAATTGGATGTGGGGGTTTTGGGGTGGAGATAATGAACCTAATTTGATAAAATATTTCATTTTTTACTTTGCAAAAAAATAAAAAAATAGTTTAAGAAAAAACGGAAAAACACGCTTTTATAAATAAACCCACTAGGGGGAATAATTGTTAAAATCAAAAATTTTATGAAAAATTAAAAAAAAAATTGAAAAAAATTATTTTATTTAAAAGCGGGGGCATGGACAACAATTATATAGTCATTATACACCTAGGGCGAAAGAAGAAATTCTCGGTTCACGTTTATTGTTGGCGGCGATACCAGCACCCCCTTTTTTTTTTTAAAATACTTTTTTTTTCCCCTTTTTTTTTTTTCCTTTTCTAAAGTGTTTTAGTTTTTTTTAAATATTATTTATTTTTATTTTAAACTAAGATTGAAAAAGGCCAAGAGAGCTAGGTTTAATTTTTTTCAAGGGGTTGAAATATCTATCAAAATATATTCCGGAGAAGGAATTCATCTTATTTTTTTAAACAAACCAAAGAGGGAGGAGGTTCTCTAATCACTAATTTTTTTTTATGTTGATCACGCATAACTTTTTTCGGATCCGATTTCGATAACCTTTTCAGTGATAGGGTGTAAAAGTTGGTCCCTTTGAATTTAAAAGATGAAATCCACCCTAATAAAAATGAGGTATTGATCACTCACCCTCTGAATTCTGGTCCGTTAACCGTTATCAGGCATAACTTTCTACGGGTTCTTCGATTTTGGATAATTTTTTTTTTATTAGATAGGCTAATTGTCATTATTTTTGTTCTACATCCGTCACAATCATTATATTCTACGAGAGATGGAATGATATACAAAGTAATGAAATAAACTAACCAGGACAACAAAAAATAATTTATATTACAACAAATAATAAAAGTAGATAATCATATTATTTAACTGGTTATAGTTGAAGTAAGGTGGGGAATTTTTGGTAGTAACCAAAACAAGTAAGTAGTAAAGATAATGAGAAGTGGAATAGTCGATTAAAAGGTTTTCTTCACATAAAAAATTCAATATGAATTGAACCAGAAAATGGTAGATCTCAGGTGAAAAACAACTACTTTCCTGGCAAATTTCCACGCAGGTTTCATGGGTTTTCAGGTGAATATCATTCAACGTTCTGCTTGGTATTTGCCAGGAAAGTAGTTGTTTTCACCTGAGATCCACCATTTTCTGGTTCAATTTATATTGAATCTTTTATGTAAAGAAACCGTTTAATTCGATTTTCTATTTATTCCACTTCACATGGGGTTTATCTTTCTATATGCTAGTCGGCTTGCCACCCTACTGAGAATGAATCCTTTTATTTAGAAACCTATCGAGGTGGGAGATTTTCGGAGAGTTTCTTTCTGTCACTAGATACCGCCAGTTAAAGTTTTCTTTCCGGCGTACCTATAGGTGTTATAGACTCGATGATGGTTTTGGTTATTGTTGTGTCTCGCTTCAGCCAGAGCTCTTCGGACCTTTGGCTGGTTGACTCTCCGATGAGGGGCCAAAAAAACCTGAAACCGGTATGCGGATTGTTAGGTGAACACGACATAAATTAAAAGCATAATCGAGCTTATCAGAAAGAACATTTGCATTCAATGTCCATTGATATTATATGGAAGTATGCATGGATTTCAGGTGAATATCATTCAACGTTCTGCGTGGTATTTGCCAGGAAAGTAGTTATTTTTCACCTGAGATCTACCATTTTCGGTTCAATTCATATTGAATTTTTTTAGGGTGAAGAAAACCGTTTAATTCGATTTTTCTAAGTAAGTAGTAATTAGTAGATTTCAGCCACAAAAATTAAAATAAAACTTTTTAACAAGACGAAATACGGAACTGAAAAGTAAAAATAAATAAACCGCTTAGTCTCAATAACTAATCTCCTAAACTAATGTAAGTAACTAATTTTGAGTCGGCGCCAAACGAACAATCAACGAGATCATTAAATTATCAGAACGTCACCGCGCAACTCGATGCCATCATTTTTCGCCTTACCTACCTAATTCATTTGCTTGTTTGTTTGGCGCCGACTAAAAAAATTAGATTACATTGGTTTATAGTTATTGAGACTAAAAAAGGAATTTTTTACTTTCAGTTCCTATTTAGTCGGTTAAATTTGTTTTTTAGTCTCCAGTCCATGAATCTACTGTAACAATTTTCGTAGGTTCGCGGGATTTACTTGGCATAAATCATTCGTTGCTATTTTGCCATTGCCATTCCAACTAACAATTTGGTGCTTTATAAAAACTGAAAGAACGTTTACATACCATTTTTATAAAGCGCTATTCGTCTCAAAACATTTTTTACGCGTTCACAGCAACTATAAACGCAAATGGGCACAGTCTTATAAAACGAAACATTTGTTTAAGAAGTTTTATAACGCCTGTAAAACTATTACAGAATTATTGTATAAACATTTACATATAATTTATAGGAACTGTATAGAATCACCACAGAATAGTTTATAAGATTTTGTAATAATCATTCACAAGTTCTATTCAGTTCATTATTTATCACTAAAGGAACTATTATAAATCTCTTTAAATTTTTTTTTTGGAACTGCTTTCTCATTCGTAATAAAACTTTTTATTGTGTACAGGAACAATAATAAATTCAATAGTTTCTTAAAGTATTCCACGGAAAATGAATAATCTTACCAATTCACAAAAGTGATTCCTTTGTGGTTCTCGTGACAATTAAACATGTCAGGATTATTAATGTCTATACTTCGTAATGCGGTGGATCGCTTCTGCGTATTTATATTAACACATCGTTAATCTAACTATGAGGTTGATTTCGACTGTGGAGTGAATTTCACTGTGGATTATATGGTACATATAATGTAAAATTTTCAAGCGCTGTGGAATTTTTGAAAATTTCTTGAATTTACCAAAATAATTTAATTTTTTTTTCCAGAACTTTGCTACCAATTTGATCAATTGTTGTTGATTTCGCGACAGTAAACTTTTCTGGGCATTCGTTTTTTTCTTTTATTGCTGAGGAATAGGATTTTGTATGTTTTGTTTTGCCTTCAGAATGGTCATCACTAATAATGATCAATATGGCTTCATGATATACAACACTTTCATCACAAGAACAGTGTCTATATAGGCTATTTAACTTTGTTGGTGATTTCTATAAAATAGTCACAATATATATTGTCTTTCAACTTCACAGAGGCGTATTACAAAAATTAAATCAGTTCTTCCGATTATTACTTTGAATTCTTTTGGAAAGTTTGCAAAGGTACAAATGATTTTGAGAATTGTTTTGGTATAGGTGTTAGATAACGATTTGATTCGAAATATCTTCCAATATTCAGAATATATCAGCAACCGTATCGAAAGTTCATGACCTCTTTTATCACCATAATTAAGGACCAAAGTTCCATTTCAAGTCCAAGGACGAGATATACTTTCAATTCTAGTACTGAAAGTGTTGCCTACCAATACATCACATTTGCACTACATGAATTGAAAAGGTGTTGCCTACTAGCAAGGCTCTGTTTTAAATTACCGCTAGGAGACCATGGATGCAGTTTCCACAGCTATAGAAAACCAGTATAATTTATTTTGATTGAAAGTGAGTCTCAAAGCCTTTATTTCCCTTCGCCTCAAACGCAAAGTTTTTGCTTGTCAAACAAATCATGATTCCACGGCTACTTTCACTTTTGCCTAACAAATGCAAATTTTGCTTGTTGAATGAAATGTAATTAACAATTCCAATGAAACAATGTACCATTTTCTTCAAACGTCAGAAATTGTTGAAATTTCATGCTCCAATTCGCGATGTCGAGTTTTGACATTTTCGCAGATAACAGCGGATGTATAAATGTTTTTAGGAACTCCACAAAGCTGAAATTAAGATATGTTATCGAAAAAGTTAGTAGAAACGAATATGAAAAAGCCAAAATCTCCAGAATTCAATGACACGTTTCAACGGATGGCAATTATTATTAATAATACTTGTTAATAATGCAGCTACAAAAAGACCGGCGTTTGTCTTCACGCCCTTTGGAGTTTTTGTTGAAAAAAACATATTTTTTTTTTTCTAAATCAAACTGGGTCCCGTCCTGTTCTGCTTGTCGTTTAGAAAACACTTTCATCAACGCCCATGCGTCGACGTGTTGTAACGCTGCCACAACGGCTCCAAAGCAACTTTACGGATTAAATGTATCTTTTTGCAGCAGTTTTCGTGTATGTTGTAAACGGAAAATTCCCGCTTTTGTATAATAGCAGGTCATGTAGCACTTATACAGCTTTACTTTATGTCCTAGTTGTAGCATATAGAGCTCCACTGTTTTATTGTGATGTATTTGCATCACATTAGAGCACTCAAACCTTTTGAAAACGTATATGCATTATTAATGAAACTAGGCTTAACCTATCTATTTGGCTTTTCTGGGACACATATTCCAATAACCATAGGTTTTATTTCAGGGAACTAGTATATGTTGGAAAGTATTGGCCAAAACTCAATTTACTACTTCTGTATATTGGTAAACCATCCATGTTACATTGACATATATTGTTTTGGGTAAATCACTGATTTTACCCAAAGCCTGTCTCAAACTATCTTTGAAACCATGATAATAGTTGCCAGTGCCAACTTTAGTAATTGTAACTGTTTGATACGTTTTCAAGAGGGGTTCTAGGATCTCCCGGAAGGATGCTTGCGAAGCGTTTATTAATATTTTTCAATAAATCTTTCAGAGCCAAATGTCATATCTTGAGGGGGACCGCCAATGATCTCAGATGATTTCTGAATTTAACACTTGAGAAGACAGAAACAAACTGAACTAACATAGTGTATCCAAATGAAAACTACTGTAACAGTTTCATTTCATAAAAGTGCTTTTGAATATCATTTTGTGTTCAATAACAATTTATTGTTCTAACACTGCTTTGTTAGACCATTCAGGGCATATTATTCGTACTGTTATAGGATAGTTATTTATCCATTTTTGTCGGGAGCATATCGCTTTCTAAAGTGAAAGAGTATCACAGAAAACACCAATATAACAATTTTGTAATCTGTTGATGAATTTTAATAAACCATTTATAAAACTATCTACGGAAGAACAGAACAGTACCTGATAATATCACTACAAAACTACTAGAAATCACTTTGGTCCTCTAAGCTAAAACGTCTGTATAACTTGAATTTTATAAACGTTTGAGAAACTGTTTCAAGTTCATCCTTTAAGATGTTTCATAATTTCACTCTAAGAACGTTCTCAACAATGATCTAAAAAAAATTTGGTTTCAAAGAACAAAATAATCATTTTCGCAATGTTAATTCAACAGATTGGCTTTGTTACCTGAAAATTACAAAGCCAATTTGTTAATTGGGATGACGTTGCGAGGAGATAAATGTTCGTTCTCACTATCACTGACACATTGAAAATGTAGGTATTCTTTTTTAAACAGTATGTGTCTTTCAAAAGAGTTTGTATTATTTTGATTTTGACAGTTGCCATGACTACGCTGTTGACAGGTGATTGCGCTTACTTTTACGTCTAAATTTTAATATATACAAACTGTGCGTAATGAGCTATTTACTGAGGCAGTGTGTCGTGAGTTTTTGCCTATTTTCTACAGTGGTCGTAGGTAAAACACATTAACAGGTCAGGTCAGTTGTACTTACACATATCAGTACCGCATGAAAGTGATACATGTTGTGAAACAAGCGCATACATGAAGATATAGGATAAAAATTAAATAAAAAAATAAATAACATAATAAAATATATTAAAATAAATTCGTCACAATGAAAGTGCTCCCGGCATTACCACTCTCAAGTGTGAATTCATCTACTGTGTAAAAACATTTTTTCTGTTAGGAATAGTTTCAACTGTTTTTAAAAACTTGAGATGACAGTGTCTTTATATCGTTTTGGCAACATGTTATAGAGACGGATACCAACAAACATAGGAGACTTTTCATACTTTTTCATGATGGTTTTTTTTGGGTTTTAAGCATATTGTAATTCCCGGTATGGTAATTATTGATTTCTGATCTCGACTCTAGTTTCCTTCTATTTTCATAGATATACGTTAATGTTTTCAAAATGAAGATACATGCAAGAGTTAATATTTTATTTTGATGAAAATTTTCTACATGACGTTTTGTAATCTAGATTGAAGATCAGTCTCAGCAATGATTTCTGTTTCATGGAAATTCTGTCTATTTCAGTAGCTAAACCCCAGGCAGCAATGTTGCAGTAAATAATTGAATAAGGCTTGTCAAAAAAAAACTGATTTCGGTGATTTAGTATCTAATTTATTCTTTAGGGATGCAATGAGATAATACGATTGATTTAGCTTCTTAAATGTGAACTCTATATGTTCTCGCCAAGGAAATGTGAGTCAATTATTGTGCCTAAGAATTCTGTTGAACTCGTTAATACTAAAGATTCATTCCGGAAAAAAAATTAAAATCATGCATGCTACGAGATGAATTTCGAAATTCCATACATACTGTTTTCCTCGGGTTAATTATCAGTCTAATCCTATAACACCAGTCATACGAATTTGGACTGAGTTGACGAGATTATTCATTTCTTCTGATGTTTTATCCGAAAGAATGATGGAAGTGTCATCTGCATACAGGTATATCGCCTCATTACTTATTATTAGGTAGATCATTCAGTATAATAGAAATATCAGTGCACGAGAACACTGCCTTGTGGTGTCCCAGTTGTTACAGGGGAAAGTATCCGACATTTTCTCATTCTGTTTCACTCGGAAATATTTGTCAAGAAAGATACAACCAACTGATTAATGTTTCCTCGAATACCCAGGTTGAATAGTTTTTCTGATACGAATTTATGCTTATTTTTCCTGTATTTAATTGTTAATCTACTGAGAGTACATATCCCAGTGTCACGCAGTTATTTATAATGAATTTCCACGTTCGATTTTCTAAATTTTTTCAAAACTTCTATTTGAGATGCGACACTGTCCAATAAGAAGCTGATCAACCCAAGACCGACATTGTATTTAACCGAATATCAAATAGTGAATAGAGAACCTCATTCAACATAATTAGTAGGGTCCTATTTCTTGATTTCCTGTTGCCTCAACAAAGCTTTTATTGAAGTATCTTATTATCCCCCACTCTTTAACTGAATATATTTTTAATACACATAATACCGGGTCATTGGCGTAACATCATTTTTTTCCTTGCATATTTAATTGTCTTCCCTCTGATCCTCAAATAAAAAAATATTTGGATGTTTTTTACGAAGAAAAAAACTTAATTTTCTTGAATGGTGGTATGTCCCGGGTTGATTTGTTTAAAAAATAAAACAGGATGTTCATAAATCGGGGATAAAAGATAAATTTTAGTCCTATCTTCCATCGAAAACCCCTTTTTTGGGGTTTCATGATGTAGTTCAATCCCCTTTGGCTTCACCCGGGGAAGTAATTTTTTTTTGTTAGATATTCACAAACAATATCTTCATTTTAATCACTTGTGATGGGATTTTCATGATAATAAAGCGTAACGAATTTTTTCTACATTAAATGAAGCAATCGATAGATACATGACAATACCTGCATGATACCAAGGAAGCAGATCGATAAAAACAGAAAGACTGGACCAACCAATAATGCATTTCAAAAAAAAGGTTTTCAAAAAGCAGAAGATGACAGAACGAGCAAGCCCCGGCATTTTCTGCTGGGGAATCCGGAAAAAATGGCTACAAGTTCCCCCGTCATCCCAGTTGGGAAACCCTTTTTTGATCGAGATAGTTTTCATATCAGATTGGGTTTGGGGCACAAATTTGGGATACCTCAAAAAAAGTTGTCGTTGTGGAGCACATGTTAGACTCGGGGACTCATGGCCCTTTATTGACCCTGTTGGGAGCGTCTTTGGGTCATCATAAAGACAGATACAGAAACAATGAACAATGATGAATATTTTTCGGATGCATCGATAAGTGCTTAACCCTTGTTTCGAAATAGACTTAAAACCAAATTAGAATATCAGACAATCACCAAAAAAAATAATTTTGAGTTAAATTTCACAGTAAAACCAGTGTATAAGAACAGTTAATTCAAACCAAAAAAAAAAAGATTTTTATTTAAAAAGGGAAAAAAAAAATAAAAAATTTTAAAAAAAAAAACACAAAATAATAAATATTTATTTTTTATTTTGAGTTCTTTTTTTTTTCTGAACCTCATACATTATAGGGGAATAATGCAAAAACTATAATGCAGTAATTTTCTTTCATTTTCAAAAAAATTCCAACATATAATTTTTGAAAAAACAAAAAAAATCTAGTTTTACAAAATTATTCTGGGTTAAATGTGCCCCAAAAAATTATAATGTTAAAACATACATAATGAATTTGCATCTACAAAATAGCCAATGGGGAACAAAAACTTCTTGATAAAAAAGGCCAATCAGGGAACAGAGAGGGGTTGAGGGAAAAATTTGAAATTTGGAAAAATAAAAACACAGAAATGTCAAAAATAATTAAATAAATCTTTATTTTTTTTAAGAAATGTAAAATATTTTAGTTGATAAGTTTTCTCAAATAACCAAATTAATGAAAGTGGACAAAGAAGTGCGCGATTTTCAAAAATTCAAATAGAATGACAAAACAGAAATCTATCAGGGGGGGAAAAAAACAAAGCGAAAAAGAAGAAAAAGTTTTAAGAAGAAAGTTGTTGAAAATTTGAGAGAAATGAAATTCGGGATTTTCTTGATAACAAGAAATATTTCTAACAATAACAAATCAATTTAACCTGTGGAAAATTTTGACAAAAAAATAATTAAGGATGAAAGAAGATTACCTTTTGTTTTCCCGCATGAAAACTTATCCAAGCGATTTCAAAAAGGATTTTGGAGTTCCACTGCAATAGAGGGGGTCCCCCAGAGGAGTAGATGAAACAGGATTACAGGCATATACCGGGGAAAAACATCAGCGACAATCCAACTCCAGGAAAAAATTTTTTGGGGCACATCACAAATTGAATCACTTTGCAAAATAACTCTTATATCTGAAGAACTTTTTTTCAATTTTGGTATTGAACTATAAAACAATTTTTTTAACTTAAAAGAAAAAATATGAGGTTTTATTTATAATATACTTCATTGTTTTTCATTATTTTCTGTGAAAATTTGTCAATTGCTCATAGTTTGGATTATCTATCAGGGTAAAAATTAAAGTTTTCCTGAATAAAGGAAATAATTGTTTTTGATAATCTCGGGTTTATTTCCACAATGATATGATGCATCTCTCACCTATAAACACTGAACTGAAATAGTTCTATTGACATCAAAAAAGGCAGAGTGGCTCTGTTGCCAGTACCGACTCCTGAGGCATAGGCGTTCCAACTGAGTTTAGTGGGGCAAGAAAGGAAAAAAGCAGGGAAAAAAAAAAAAAAAAACTGAAATTCTAAAAAAATCAATAGGGCAATGGTTTATAAGAATAATTTCAAAGGGAAATTTCAAAAAAGTAAAAATAAAAAAATTTTACAAATATTTAGTAAATTTGTTATGGTATTGAGTGGAAAAAAATACTTTTACAAATTTCATTGAAATAAACCCCCAAAACAAAACAACCCATAACATATAAAAAATCCCGCTTCAACGGGGGAAAATAATATGGGAATTATTAAGATAAGTATAAATAAAATATTATATTCTCCCAATCATAACAATGTATACATAAAATGGATACATACATATATAGAAAAAAGACTAAACAAGACATATTAGAACTTACCAAAATTTCGGGTAACGGGGTTTTAAAAATAAAAATAAAAAACACATTACCATGTCGGCAACTTTTCCCCTAGGTTGGTTGAATGAAGATCTCCAACTCTTCCTTATATAGAATCAAGTTATCAATTTTTTTTATATGGAAGGTATGGAGTTATACATTTTCGGAGCCAAAATATTGGAGGCCCCTGGCCAATAGATTTTTTTCATTTGTGGGGATTTTGTGATGGTGTTTTTTTCCAATTTGGTGATTATGATTAGGTAGGTTTGAATTAATATGTTTTTTTTCGTGGATATTTATTGATATTATATTTTTTTTTTTATATTATTATAAAAAAGCGAATATCAATTTCATGTGCTTCATGAAATAGTTCTTCAGATGGATATTTATAGTCTTTGGGCATAATCAGCTTGAGAAACCTTTTGCAGTATTTCCCGAGGATGAATATGTTTTTCAATGCCCCTCCTCATCCTATATACAATATCAAAAGTGGTCTCAACTAATGCATGGTACAGTACTTTGAGCTGATGGAAAAGGGAATATGTCTTTCAGATATTTGAACTTGTAGAGAATCATACGTAACTTATTACAGACATAGTTAATATGGAATCCATTTGGGGATTCGTGTCTATTATTACTCAAGATATTTAACAATTTTTTTTCAGGCTGGATTATATACTGTTGACCCATTGTGGTAACCGTGAGGCTATCGAATGATGGCGTGTTGGACTGATTAGAGCTAAAAGGTGGACAGTAGGTTTTTTGCAGGTAGACAGTAAGTAATTTGTTTTCTAGCCATTTTTTTATTGAAGGAAGGTCAGTATCTACTGTGTTTCTCAATTCTTGCCAGGTGTCTGCTTTATAAAATATTGCGGTGTCATCAGCAAATCCTAGTATTTCTCCACTGCTCCTGATAAAGAACATGCCATTGATGTAAATATTGAAAAGAATTGGGCCCAAAACAGTCCCAAAACAGTTTCATTTGATCGCTTTGCATATCATCCACTCTGACAGACTGGAATCTATTGGCGAGATAACTTTCGAATAGTTTTAAACAATTATTCCTGATGCCAATATCTTCCAATGTCTGTAAGAGGAGACTATGGCTCACAGTGTCGAACGCTTTAGACAGATCAATAATCATAGGACGTGATCATGCTCTCAATGACACTGTCAAACGAGCCTTGGCATTAGCTGAAATTCCATCTAAATTAGAACCTAATGGAACGTGTTTTGATGAAGATAGAAAACGGAATTACTTTGATACCATGGTCGAGAGGACGAGCAATGATATGGTACGTGACATGCATTTTGGACCAAATTGCCTTCAGGTTATAAAAGAAATCGGCAGAAAGATAACAAATATCACGGGAAAAGCGGTCAAGAAATTTCCTGATGCGACGCCTCAGTATTCAGCTCACTTCCCAATACTGATATCTAAGGAGAAATCTACCATTTATAATGTATATTCCTTGGTCACCAATTATTGTAAAAAGTTATAATTGTATATACAAGTCAAAAATTAAATAGTCACTAATAAGAATATGGAAAAAAACAAATCAATTTAATACTGACATATGCAATGGTAACTAAGAACTTCTTGTCTGGTTGCTAAGGGCTTTCAGATGTTTTCATAGCCTACTCAAGTTTGGCAATATCCTCGTACTAACTACTGAGTAATTCTCAGGTTTTCATTTTTTTTTTTTTTTTATATATTCTGGTTCCCACGAAAAGGGATATCCTGTAATGTTCAGAGAACATCGTGGGAACCAAGGGAAAGAAGGTAGGAGTTGGTGTTCTTCTTAAATTTCTGGAGGTTGTATGCCTCGGGGAACACCTCCCTAGGCAATGAGTTCCAAAGCCTCGCTGTTCGTTGGATGAACGAGTCTTTGGAAAGTGATGTTCTGCAGGTCTCCAAAGTGACCACGAAGGGGTGTGATGACTGAACTTGACGGGTTAGTCTCGAAGAGACTGCCAAAGCGGGAACGATTGTTGATATTTCAGAAGAGCATCGCCCATGAAAATATCTATAAAATAGAGACAAATCGCCAACTTTTCTACGGTGTTCCAGACAAGTGAGCGAGTTTGTAAGCGAGGCATCACCGACGAGACGAATTGCCCTTTTTTGGACAGAATCCAATAGCCTCAGGATATGTTTAGGTGCCGCGCTCCAAATATGGGAACAGTATTCCAGGACAGGTCGGATCTGTGCCTTATAGATCATAAGCAGCTGAGTGGGGGTCAAATAGCTCTTGGCACGAAACAAAAACCAAGTATTTGGGACGCACTTTTAGAAATGGACCTCACGTGATTTTCCCAGGAAAGGTTATTGCTGATAGTAATACCAAGCATCGATATGGATGACTTCAGTGGTATGGTTACTCCTGACAAAGTTATGTTAGGCACAGTGAGATCGGCTTTTCTAGAGAAAAGACATGCTTGTGTTTTGTTTGCATTGAATTCTACCAAGTTATTAGATCCCCACTCGAGAATTGTTGCTAAGTCCATATTTATATTATTAACATTTTTTCCTCGTTCATTTCTGGTTTCACGGGCTGATATAGGGGCCCTATAAGAGAAAGCGGTATGGAGGGTACTATCATCGGCAAAGCTGTGTACTGGACATGAAGTTGCTTTCAACAGGTCGTTGATGTGAAGTAGAAATAGTGTTGGTGCGAGAATAGATCCTTGCGGAACACCAGCATTTATGAGTAGAGTTTCAGACGAAACTCCATCGACCACTACATGGAGAGACCTGTTTGAGAGAAAACTAGCAAGCAGAGAACACAGCTGAGGGGGCAAGCCATAAGACGGAAGCTTGGCGAGGAGTCCCTGGTGCCAAACTCGATCGAACGCCTTGGAGATATCTAATGCCACAGCTAAAGTTTCTCCATACTTTTCAATAGATAGCTGCCATATATGTGAGACGTAAGCGAGCAGGTCACCAGTTGATCTCTGATGGCGGAAGCCATATTGCCTATCGTTGACAATTCCTGAGTCTTCCAGATATTTCATGAGCTCGATGTTGAGGGCTTTTTCCATGACCTTTGAAATAATAGATAGCAGTGCGATAGGTCTGTAGTTGCTAGGTAGGGCCTTTTTGCAAAATAAATAATGAAAACAATGTTTAAGAAATATGAACACTGGTTTCCTTTATACTCAGTATACTGTAACTTAAAGCGTTACATATGACGTAGTGGTAGTTATTGAAAAAAATAGGAAATTATAAAAATTCATTCCAAAAATTCAATAATATAGGGATGTTAGTTGTGATTGAAAAAAATACGGAAAATTCATAGATTCATCAAAAATAATAAAGACAGAATTTTGAAATCCAAAAAACCGAGAGTATATAGATTGAATTGTGGAATTGAGAATTCAAATAAAAATTATGTGAAAATCTAATGGTGTTGTGATTCAAAACAAAATACGCGTGATAGGTAACATTATTTTCGAGTTATTCTTGAATCACAAATTAAATGGGCTACTCGAATAAGTTGATAATTCGAAAAAAAGTGTAATCTTTTGTACAAATCCTCTCAAATTTGAACTCTATGATCAAATATAATTGGAAATGCTGTATAAGAAAAACATATTTTAAAATATCTTCCTGACTTGATCGAACAACTTTATCTTATCGATGCCCGTGTCATTATTTACGATCCCATCGACAAATTCAACAAAATCAGCTCGATATTTCCATAACAGCAAACCGATACATACCTATAACCCAAACAAACATTTTTTTTGCAATCGCGGGAACTATCACGTAATTGTACGTGTTATTTTTGTAAACAGTGTATAGTTTATCAATTCTGCAGACGATAAAGCCAAATGGATTGTATCTTATCCTCAGGATGTACTGACTGATAATTCTACTTTTTCTCTGAATTATAACAGTTGATAGTATCGGGCTTACTTGGTATCTTAGAAATGTTTCAGTATGTTTCCTCGAATATGATTTTACAAATACCGGAATAGCGATAATATGTCGATATATTAAAAAATCTCAGAAAGCTGATATTTTATGTCTGGATTTGAATTGGAATTTTCCCAAGCAAACCACATACGATTTTTGAAAAATTGCGAAAAAACATCCGTGTTTTTAAACAGTATGCCTCTTGGTTTATAATTAAAGTTAGTAATTTACTTTGTTAAAATAAAAATGACGTACAAGTTGTGCGGGCTTATCATATTGAAAAATGTAATAAAACTTTCATACTATTTCGATTTTCCGACATTGCCGCGTTGGTCCCTTGTCGCAGGACCGTTACACAAGGTGTTAGTGAATTAGTGCCACAAACTTCAGGGGGTGATTCTGCATAGAAAAATAATGACAGTTTGATATATAACTTCTGTCCGCAAATGCTTCTTTTTTCGAGATACGGGGTGTTGAAATTTTACTTGAAAACTGACTATTTATTTATTGCTCTGAAACCGGTCGAGATATGCAAATGAAATTTGGTGAGTTTCAAGAGGTAGTTATTGCGCATTTTTTGACATGCAATTAAGAATTGAATGTTCATCATTGGAGCGCATACGGGAATGATCTCAAAGTTTTTAAAGAAAAAAATGGTACGCCACTGAGATATTTCGAATTGAAAATCGTTTTGGAATTCCTCGTTCAATTTGTGACAAAAAATCTCTCCTGCCTTTTTTTCGTATGGGGCGCCGTTTTTATGCAAAAAAATTAAACATCTTAACGCGTATTTTTTCATTTCTTTAATACATTATCAAGAACTATCTAATACAATAACGTTATACCAGAACAATAAGAGAAAATAACACTAATAAATGAATAGGCGCAAAGCTACAACAAATGTTCAAAATGACCTCCCTCAGACGTGATACAAGATTCAACTCTTCGCCTCATTGATTGGTGTATTTCTTATTGTCTCACAGCCGGCTATAATTCGATTCCTAAGGTCTTCAACATTTTCGACGGGAGTGGAAAGAACTAATGACTTGAGAAAACCCCAAATGAAAAAATCTAGAGGATTTAAATCCGGAGATCAAGCAGGCCAATGTTCCGTACCTCCCCTACCTATCCAACGATTTGGATATACAGCATCTAAGTGATTACGCACAATAATTCTAAAATGGACTGGTGCACCATCATGCATTTACCAGAAGTGTTGTCTCAGCTGTAGAGGAATTTCTTCGAGAAGAACAGGTAACTCTTCCTGTAGGAAATTAAGGTAAGAGTCGCCTGTTAGTCTTTTACCTACGACTACTGTAGAAAATAGGAAAAACACACGACACATTACGCACAGTAAACAAATCGCACAGTTTTCGTAAACAAAACGCGCAGTTTGAATATATTAAAATGTATACGTCAAAGTAAGCGGAACATTTAATAATTCCGCAAGTAGGTCATGATCGCGCAATCGCCCGTCAACAGCGTTGTCATATAGCAACTGTCAAAATCAAAATAATACAAACTTCTAAGTTCTACTTAATAATTATAAGATACATAGTGTTTAAAAAAGAATACCTACATTTTCAATATGTCAAGTGATAGTTAACTCCTCCTAACGTCATGGCAATTGCAAAAATGGCAACGAATGATTTACTGCCAAGTAAATCCCGCGAACGCTTGGAAAATTGTTACAGTAGATTCATGGACTGGAGGCTAAAAAATAAGGTGAATTCTTTCACCGAAAATGTTTTGATAGCATATTTTCAACACCTATCGGAAAAAATTAAACCTAGCTCTCTATGGGCATTTTACTCAATTCTTAGATCGATTCTAAACATAAAAAACAACATAAATATAGAAGCATATTCCAAGTTAATAGCGCTATTAAAAAGGAAATCGGATGGCTTTAGAAGAACAAAATCAAAAATTTTGACGGCCAAAAATATTCAAGATTTCCTTGAAACGGCTCCTGACAATCAGTACTTGTTTATGAAGGTAAAATATGTCCACTAATACTATTTTCCACACTTACAGTTATTTTTATTTTTAGAAAACAGGAACTGAGAGATGAAAATTGAAGAAGTTGAAGACACAGGAAAAACCTTCATTATGAATATTCCAAATACAAAAACCAAAATTCAACGTTCTTTCGTGATCTCTGACCATTTTTATTCTAGAATCAAAAAATATTACACCATTCGCAAGATAATACTAAATGAAAATTTCCATTTTTTTTAATATATAAATGGAAAATGCACCAAACAACCCGTTGGGATAAACAAATTAGGCAGTATACCAAAAGATATTGCAAAATTTCTTAAACTAGGGTCGGAGATTGTGAATTTTTTGTCAAAATTCATAAATTTAAAATGGCGGCTCCAAGATGGCGGACGAGTTTTGTGATTATGTTCCGATCCGATTCAAAATTGGTATGTGGGGGTTTCCGGGGTCGGAGATTATGATTTTTTCGTCAAAATTCATAAATTCAAGATGCGGCTCAAGATGGCGGACGAGTATTGTGATTATGGCCTCTCCCTTATGAAAGATTATCTGAGAAATAGAATACAGTTTGTCCGAATTAATAGTGAACTTAGCGATGAAAAAACAATTAAATATGGCGTACCACAGGGTACAGTTCTCAAGCCATTAATTTTCACCCTGTATATAAACAACTTACTTACAACGCATAGTACCGGCAATATAATCAGCTTTGCAGATGACACAGCTATTCTTTACTCGGATGATTCATGGGAAAGCCTTAAAAATAAAACAGAAGTAGATTTGAGTAACATATTAAACTGGTTTAACCATAGAACCCTCACAGTCAACGTAGAAAAAACGTTTTTCTTACCTTTCACCTGCTACAAGACAAATCTCCCGAAATACAACACACTTGAAATACAAAATTAAAAATAAAAACGAAATACTATAAAAAAACCATATCAAATATTTCGGCATCACAATTGACTCTCACTTGAGATGGAACCTCCATATAGACAATATTACAAAAACTCTGAGACCATTACTATACTAATTCAAACACATGAAAGGGATCTTGAATGTAAAACATTTGAAAACATTATATTATGCGTTCGTTGAGTCTCGAATACAATATGCCATTCTAAGTTGGGGAACAGATCTACTAACGTACATGAAAAAACTAGAGATTCTACAAAAAAAAAATATAAAAATTATATATTCAAAAAAAATACCTATTCTACAAATGAACTATTTAATGAAACTAAAATATTTGATCCTAGACAATTATACATATTCAATACAATTATATACTTATATAAAAATAAACACTCGATTAAAAAAATAGAGCACAGATATGAAACACGAACTAAACAAAATATTCCTATAAACAGAATGAACAAATCAATCGGCCAGCGCTCGCTAATGTACCAATAATAAAAAAATATATAATACACTCCCAGAAAAGTTCAAAAATTACTTAGAAGAAATACACTCTCTACGACTCATTAGCAAATTCATAGATTATATTGAGTCAGTTGACAGACACACCCTACACACAATAATGAAGTGCAAATAAACTCCACACCGAATTATATTTTTTCTTTATTATTATTTTTTTTTTCGAAAATATATGTGTCCTACTCCATATCATATAATCTAGTTAAATATAATCAATACTAACATAACCAAATTGCACTTGTACTACATCATTAAAAACTTAAACAATCCATGCACAACCTCACGGATAAAATGGAACTCTTTGTTTATTTGCCACCAATACCTGTATATGAAATGACAATGTAAACAAAAATGTATATTTGAGTGAATAAATATTATTATTATTATTTTTATAGGAGTTTTTTTTCTTCAAAATTCATAAAATAAAAATGGCGGCTCCAATATGGCCGATGACCTCTGTGTTTATGGTCCTATTACATTTTAAATTGGTAAGTGTGGGTTTTCGGGGTAGGAGATTTTATTTAAATTAAAAATTCAAGATGGCGGACGAGTTTTGTAATTATGAACCGATTCGATTCAAAATTTGTATGTCGGGGTTTTTGAGGTCGGAGATTATGAAATTAGTCGAAGATTATTGATTTTTAGTTAAAATTCATAAATTGAAGATGGCAACTCCAAGATGGCGGATGAGTTAATCCATGGTCTCCTTATTGATGGACTAGATAGGAAAAAGGCCTCATAATAACGATGCTTTAACAAAAATGCATAGATTATGGCGTACTTAAGTACTAAAGAGCACAAAATAAAATAATCAATAAAAAACCTTTTTAACCGACGAAACCAAAAAGGAGGAGGTTTTCTATTCGACGCGTATATTTTTTTTTACCATCATTTTTTTTAATGTGTGATCACGCATAACTTTTTACTGAGGCGTCCGATTCCGATAATTCTTTTTTCAGTGGATAGGGTGTACTTTGAAGGAGGTCCCATTTGAATTTGAAAGATGAAATCCACCCCGAAGGGTAGCAAAATGAAGGTATTGATCACTCACCCTCTGAATTCTGGTCCGTTAACCGATTCTATCAGGCATAACTTTGTACTGGGTTCTTCGATTTGGATTATTCTTTTTTTAATGGAAAGGGTACACCATATGTTTGGATTTCGAATGAAATTATACACCCTCACGGGTGGACAAATAGGGGATAACTGATTTTTTACTTGTGAATATTGGCACACACATACGTAGTTGACAATGACAGATCGCTACTGACATTATTTTTAGAAAAATCGAATTAAACGGTTTTCTTCACATAAAAGATTCAATATAAATTGAACCAGAAAATGGTAGATCTCAGGTGAAAAGCAACTACTTTCCTAGCAAATACCACGCAGAACGTTGAATGATATTCACCTGAAAATCCATGCATACCTCCATATAAATGGACATTGAATGCAAATGTTTCTTTCTGATAAGCTCGATTATGTTTAATTTATGTCGTGTTCACCTAACAATCCGCATACCGGTTTCAGGCTTTTTTGACATTATTTTTGTTCCACTTCCGTCAAAATCATATTCTATGAGAGGATGGAATGATATACAAAGTAATGAAATAAACTAACCAGAACAACAAAAATAATGTATATTACAACAAATAGTAAAAGTAGATAATCATATTATTTAACTGGTAATAGTTGAAGTAAGGTGGGTATGTAAGTATTTTGGAAGTAATCATAAAACAAGTAGGTAGTAATTAGTAGATTTTAGCCACAAAAAATTTAAAAATAAAAACTTGTTAACAAAAAATTAAACCGACGAAATACGGAACTGAAAATTAAAAAATAAAATAAACCTTCTTAGTCTCAGTAACTAAGCTCCTAAACTCATGAAAGTAACTAATTTTGAGACGGCGCCAAACGAACAATCAACGAACATCATTAAATTGCTTCAAAAAAATAATCAGAATGTCACCGCGCAACTTGATGCCATCATTTTACGCCTTACCTAATTCATTTGCTTCTTTGTTTGGCGCCGACTCAAAATTAGTTACTTTCATTAGTTTAGGAGCTTAGTTACTGAGACTAAGAAGGTTTATTTTATTTTTTACTTTTCAGTTCCGTATTTCGTCGGTTTAATTTTTTGTTAAAAAGTTTTTTAAAGACAAGCTTTTATTCAAATGCACTAAAAAGTAAAAAATAATTGTTTAGATGTGTGACGTAGGTTATTCCTTGAGTAATAATTTTAAAAGCTTGTCGCTTTTATATTCGAACTGAAAACTGTGCGCTCAAGCTCTTGAATCTATAACTCACGGAATAACCTACGTCACACATCCAAAGCAATTATTTTTTTCTTTTTAGTGCATTTAAATAAAAGCTTGTCTTTAGAGAGGATTTTTATTGATTATTTTATTCAAACACTTTTATAACAAGAACTTGTATCTTATCAGTGGCAGCCTGTTTAAAAACGCGAAAAATTTCCTAATTCAAATACAAGTTCACGTGACTCTACCAGACCTTTGATCCCACCCTAACGGTATGCCGATGATTTTCCGAGGATTTTTGTTTTTTGAATTTTATCACAAAACACATGGCAGCCTGATTAAAATCGTACCGAAACACATAATTTTCGAACAAATGACGAATAATTTTTTAGTATGAAGAACCCAGGATGACTCTTTGATTCACGCATTATTATCATGAGGATATACGGACAATATTAGACAGTTTTTGCAACGTCCGTCCTATAGTTCCTTTAATAAAGTTTCTTTTATTTTGACATATACGCATGCGCATTGTGTCCGACTTTGAGGATATCCTCAATCTAAAATGCAGGCATCCCTTACTTTATTTAAATAAAGGCCAAGAACCTTTTATCAAAAGTTCCTTTATTTTGACAGATTTGTTTTTTTTCTGTCATGAATCTGTCGCCAGTTGAACATCTAAAGTTTGTTAAGCACTTTTGAAAATCAAATAAAGCAGGTTCATTTGGTGGTGGTATATTTTCTACCCCAGCAATATTGTGAAGAATTAATTTGTCCAAGTGTCACTTATGCGTCCAACAAACGAACAATAGTGTGATTATTTTCATAGGTTTATTTTTCTGGTGAAACAATGACTGAAGAAAAAGGGAAAACAAAATTGAGATTTACATTCGAAGACGATATATAATTTTATTACATGAAGTTGTTTCACATAATTTGACGTACTTGTCAAAATAAAGCTTGAACTAAGATGTCTAAGTGCGAATTTACACGATCCAATAAAATTGAACAATAAATTTTGGCAACAATTTTTACTCAGGAATACCAACATATTGACAAGAAATGTTTCAACTTTAGGAAAAGTTCCGAATATTATTCAATAGCTTATTGAATTGACTCTGATCCATTCTTAAATATCGTTTGAATTGATTAGGATCTGCACTCAGGAATTTTTCGTGAACTAATGTCAAGTTTCCTTTCCCTCTTTTCTCAATCCAAGATCTAATCCACCATCTTCTACATCTGTCTTTTATATTCAGCAATGCACATTGCTGCAAATGTAATGCAACGTAAATTATGTTTTTTTTTTTCGCAATATAATTTTTCTCGCTGACAGGGTAGGGTATGAGAAATCGCGTAAATAATAACATATAACCTGAAAATTTCTGTTCTAGCAGGCATCCAATTCATGGCCGAAAGTTACTGCAAATTGTCACTAAAAATTGATGAAAAATTAGAACCGATTCTAAACTCATCAATTTATTGGTCAAGTTCAAATTGACGACAATTTTCTGTTTACACCTATCAATAAAATTCAAGGTCACAAAATTGACCAATTTATTGGATCGTGTAAATTCGCACTGAAAACCATGGTGTATTCACTTATACGTGTAAAATATTGGGACAAACTGGGGGACACCAGCCCACTTGATAAAGGGAGTTATCTAGAGTTTCAGATGGCGCCGACGTCGTTTCTTGTCATAATTCAGTAAACTGCAATTACAGACCACACAGGGTGTTTTTGTGATCTGTGTCTCTGATCCGTTCTGTGATTGTGCTTTTGTCGCCTTTAAGGTTATGTCAATTCGTTGTGAAATATTTTGAGGTTGATCGATCGATGTAACATATTTTAGAACAAACTATTCCATGTACTATGTCAGTGTTATCAGGGTTATATATATTGTCAGTATTATATATATATATATATATATATATATATATATATATAATAACCCTGAGTGTTATATAGAATTTTCGAGAGGGTTCCGAAATAATTCTAATTATGAACCGTACCAATTTATTTTGTATGGTTAATTTTCTATTGATACAGCTCCACTGAGTTGGTACTTATGTATTTCTGTCCCTGTTTGCGTTTTAATTTTAAAAAGTCTCTATTTTGTAAAACATAATTAATCTTTCAAACCAAAAAAGGGAATTTTTTAAAAAAATTTTTTTTTCTACAGCTTCAGAGGACGAAGCTTCAATTGGTTCAAATCCTTTCTGAGTGAAAGAACCTCTTACCTTTTTGACAAATTAAGAGGTGTTCACTATTTTGGCAGACAACACGACTATCTTATCGCAAGAACTCAAATTACCTTCATATAGCGGAGTAAAAATAGCTTAAAATCATGCATTACTTTGGAATCCTGGAGGACTCCATGAATTTTCCTAAAACCTTCTGATATTACTTAGAAATTGCTTGCAGAAAAAAGTTATAAACTTATATTCGTGCCCTGCTTGTTTATTAATTGTTTAAACAATGAAAAACAATTTTGTTAGGAAAATTTTACCCAAATTGATGCTATAGGGGTTTTTGAGGTCGCTGAACCAGAATATGACATTGAAAAAACGATGGCGTGGCCAGTCGTAAAGGTAGATTTAATGAATGATAATTTACAGCTACCTATTTGTTATTTATGTGTACATCTAAGAGAAACAAAAATCGGACTTAAAGTTTGCCGATATTGGGTATGGAAATGAAATATTGCGAAGTTTTTCAACAGCTGCCATTTTGAGACTATTGGACCATTTTCGCTCGTGGCGACATGCTCCTCCAGCCCTGCACTTCAGAGTCGCCGCCTCACTTTTTTTTCGCACGTTAGCGAAAAAATTCCGCAGCTTACAGTTTTTATTTTTAAGAAAAATTTTATCTACCTTTTTCATGTCAATTTGTCCATTTTTGCGAGTGGCACCATTATTTATTCATTTTTTTTAAATAATCAATATACAATGTAATTTTGCAACTTATATGTTAAATAATTAATTAGGCGCATACTTTATGGTTGGTAACTTTTTATATGTTGTTCCTTACATCATCACTAATGTACAGTAAAAAGTTCCCGCAGTCCCCTAACTTTCTGAAGCTAAAATCTAATATTATTCCACTACTAGTAAAATGACTCGTATATGAATAAATTGATTTGAATCTTCTCTAAACCTTTGCCCATTGGAATATTTTTTTTTTCAACTTGTGATTGCAATGTATCTAGTAACTAGCAAGTCAAATAATTTTATGATTACTTTTATATTTATTTTTTATATTATATATATATTGTATAAAAAATTTCCCATGAGATGACAGTCTTCTGACTAAAAGTATTGGAAAATTCCAGATATAGTGGATATTTTCTTCCAAAGAGCTATGGGATCCTATGGGACGGTTCGGAATTCACTAGCCAAAATCAATATATCTTCATAGAATGAAAAGTCCACGCTTACTTTTGAAATTTATGTGTTTATTAAGAAGTGATAATCATCCTAATCATAGTCATTAGCCTTATCGATCTTGGGAGTGGGCCTTGTTCTTCCGAATTGGTTTAGATCGCCCTCCTTCTCCGATTATCTCATGCAGGGTGTTACTGAAAAATAAAATAAAAGTATTTAGATTATTTTTTTCCTCCCCTCATCTTTGTTAGTAGGACTCACCTTTTCCGGCGAAGTCATTCTAAGATAGCTGGAAGCAGCCTAGATTCACCAGGATTAATCGATTTCTCAACTTCATCAACAGATTTTATGATATCTACAATGAACTCTCTGATTTTGTTCATGTCAGAAGGTTGTGAGAGAGGTTATAGTCCGGCAGAGATGGACAGTGAATGGCTTGGTAATAGTTTGTATCGGAAAGTTTAATGGAACAATGTCATCGGGGACATTTTCCAATCCCCTCAATTTTCATGTTAATTCATCATCTAGAGACATCAGTCCACTCTCCTACCTTTTCTCATTCCTTCGTGGAAGTTTCCATGATCCCAAAAAGGCCATTTGAGAAGAAATCACTTTGAAAAAATCACCAGGTAGACTTCTTATTTTTGACAGACAGATGTAAACAATGTAGTGAGTTTCGAGGATTTCATCTCATTTTCGCGCCAACTGTTCTGAGCGGGATCTTGTTCGTAGCACGATAATATTTGTAAACGATGAATTCACAATTTTTTGCATGAAGTAATGTTGACAGAAAAAGAAAATTTCATAGGTTTGAAATTTGACATTTTGCGTGACACAAACAACAAACATTCCTTAACCGCGCCATCTACTAATGAAGTTCTAAGCAGAATTTAACGTTTTTCATTTATGGTCCCCCAAAAATTCTAAACAAAATCGAATCAGTGAATACACCAGGGTTTTTAGGCATCTTAGCTTGAACTAAGATGTCTAAAAACCATGGTGTATTCACTTATACGTGTAAAATATTGGGACAAACTGGGGGACACCGGCCCACTTGATAAAGGGAGTTATCTAGAGTTTCAGATGGCGCCGACGTCGTTTCTTGTCATAATTCAGTAAACTGCAATTACAGACCACACAGGGTGTTTTTGTGATTTGTGTCTCTGATCCGTTCTGTGATTGTGCTTTTGTCGCCTTCAAGGTTATGTCAATTCGTTGTGAAATATTTTGAGGTTGATCGATCGATGTAACATATTTTAGAACAAACTATTCCATGTACTTATGTCAGTGTTATATAGAATTTTCGAGAGGTGTTCTTAAATAATTCTAATTATGAACCGTGCCAATTTATTTTCTATTGATACAGCTCCACCGAGTTGGTTCTTATGTATTTCTGTCCCTGTTTGCTCTCATGATAAAAATCTTATGATGGAGCGAATAATGATTTTATGAAGTGCTGTAAATTACATACAATTACTTAATTTAGCTTTGAAACCAAAGCTTTCTGAAAAATCTATATTCTAGTCTGGAGGAAGTGTTTTGCGACATATCTAAAGCTTTTGTCTGTTACATAAGCTTCATCTCTACAGCTTCAGAGGACGAAGCTTCAATTGGCTCGAATCATATGTGAAAGAACCTCTCAGCTTTTGGACAAATTAAGAGGTGTACACTATTTTGGCAGACAACACGACTATCTTTTCGCAAGAACTCAAATTACCTTCATATAGCGGAGTAAAACATTATTTTGGAATACTGGAGGACTCCATGGATTTCCCTAAATAAAACCTTCTGATATTACTTAGAAATTGCTTGCAGAAAAAAGTTATAAACTTATATTCGTGCGCTGCTTGTTTATTAATTGTTTAAACAACGAAAAACAATTTTGTTAGGCAAATTTTACCCAAATTGATGCTATAGGGGTTTTTGAGGTCGCTGAACCAGAATATGACATTGAAAAAACGATGGCGTGGCCTGTCGTAAAGGTAGATTTCATACGTAGAGCGTCAGGTGAGCACTAAACTAACCGATCAAGTGTTCTCTGATGTTCAATCTCTCTCTAACATTCAAATATAAAGTACATCAAAAGATAAACTTATATTTCTATTCTAAACAAAAATTTTAAGCAGGAACTCATTTATAAAAATGAACAATTCGTTAATTTACTAAAAAACCTAATATTTTCGTATTTGATACACAATTTACACTTATATTAAGAAAGAAAAAAAAATATTCTGCGTATACTTCGTTTGAGGTCGTAATATAAATATAGGTTGGATAGGTAAACTCATTTTTTTTCTATATAAACGTTATTAAATTTTATGTAACCAAAAATTTCACGGATTTTGGAGCAACATTTGTCGAAATTTTGTTATTAATTCAATGTTTTTACTAAAACCAATCAAACCTTGAAGTACAGATTACAAGCTTTAGAAAGTACTATTGAAAAATCTTGATATCAATTTTGAACTAGAGTTTTTGAATCTAAAAATTAATTCATTATTTTATTGATTATTTTTTTAAATAAAATTTTATAATCTTTTTTTTCCTTTTTTTGGGAAATTTAATTGATTTTATAGAAAATTCTACTTTGACGTAACTTCATATATGTACTATTCCGGAGACTATTCCTATTAATTTTTTTTACATTTGAAAACATCTCTTTAGCTACTTTTTCCTTCTTTCATTTAAATTTTTGTTAGCCTAATTTTATCAATTAGATCAAAAGTTTTGACAAATTAAGTGAAGCTTGCTCGTGGCTACGTGCTCCTCAAGAGATGCACTCAAGTGTCGTTACATCACGTTTTCGTACGTTAGAAAAAAAAATCTGCAGCTTACAGTTTTCATTTAAAAAAAATATTTATATACTGTAACGAACCTAGGCCGGACCTGTCGCCTCACATGTTGCCATCGACAGCGATGAGATCATCCCCGGAGATATTCGAGAACCATCCAGTCGCTCTTCCGCGGAGAACAACGGTCAATATTGGAAACAATTGGAACATGCCGTCGCCAACCGTCCGAATTCGAAACATCGAGAATGCTGTATCGGAGATAAATAGACAGCCCTCAAGAGGGAGTAGACAGTCTGAACGAGCCCATACCATCGAGCTATACAGTGGCGTAGTAATATAAATTAAGTTGTAGATTAAGTGTTAAATAAATTAGTTAAACCAAGTTAAGTTTATTTACGTTACAATTGGTGTCGGAAGTGAGATTTTGAAAATAAACAAGTGATCGTGAGGGATAGTCAGAAAAATAAATTGATAGACCTTTTTGTACGCCCAAAATAGACAGTGGCCCGGTTTTCGCGAAGTGGACAATTGTGCGTGGGAATATAAACTGATACACTGTTCGCGTGAAACAGAAAATAGACAGTGGCCCGGTTTTCGCGAAGTGGACAATTGTGCGTGGGATATAAACTGATACACTCTTCGCGTGAAACAGACAATAGACTGGTGGCCCGTGGAAAAGAATTCGCGAAGTGAATTTTTAACAAACTGATAAACTTTTTCGTGTGAAACAGACTGATACGTCGTCAAAGACAAAATGTGTTCAAGAAAAGTGCGTCTTGCGGACTTGAAGGTAGCGGAATTGAAATAGGAATTGGAGGAAAGGGAACTAGAAACAACGGGTAAAAGCAAGTACTCCAGGAAAGACTTGCAGAAGGACTTATACAAGAAGGTGAGGACCCCGAAACATTTTTATTCGAAGTTCCCGGAGGTGATTTAAGTTTGGTAATGAATAAACTCGAAGAAACTACTAAATCCGTGAAAGAAGAACTGCAACAAAATTCTAGAAATCTGGAAGAGAAGCTTCTAGAAAATTCAAGAAGTCTGGAAGAAAATGCTAGAAATCTGGAAGAGAAGCTTCAAGAAAATTCTAGAAATCTGGAAGAGAAGCTTCTAGAAAATTCAAGAAGCCTGGAAGAAAATGCTAGAAATCTGGAAGAGAAGCTTGAAGAAAATTCTAGAAATCTGGAAGAGAAGCTTCTAGAAAATTCAAGAAGCCTGGAAGAGAAGTTCCTGGAAAACACAGAAGGTCTAAAAAAAGAATTGTGTGGTGTGGCTAATTTTCTAGAAGAAAGAATGGGAACCGTTGAGACAGAGATAGATAAAATTAGGGAGCAAATGAACACGGAGGTAGATAAAATCAAAGATGGGGTCGAGGCAGAAATGGACAAAATAAAGGAAACAATCAGTAAGCTGGAAAAACGAATTAATAGTGCGCCCTCCACAGAGATGGTTAACGAAAATGCAAAGCTGGACTTGAGTTTGAACTTGGATAAAGTTCAAGAGGGAATAAAAGATGTCAAGAACAATTCAGAAATGGGGAAGCTTTCCATGAAGCCGCCTCAGTTCGACGGAAAAACTCCATGGGCAAATTACCGCCGGCAGTTTGAAGCAGCGGCCAAAGCAAACGGATGGAATGCAGGGGAAAGAGCTGTAGCACTGACACTTGCATTACGTGGAGAAGCGACAAATATCCTACAAACTCTCACCGCCCAAGAACAGGAGGACTATGATCAGCTGATTAAACATCTAGAATTACGATATGGCCACGCCCATTTGGAACACGTATACCACTCCCAACTGAAAATCGCTGCCAGAAATCGGGCGAATCCTTACAAGAATTCGAAGCTGACATTGCACGCTTGGTTCGTCTCGCATATCCAGCCACACCGGAAAATGTAATGGAGCGATTAGCGGTTCAGGCATTCTTGGATGGACTCCGTGACCAAGAAACCAGACAAGCGTTGACACTAGCTCGTCCAACACATCTCGTAGACGCACTGGCACGCGCTTTGGAATTTGAGGCAGCAAAGCAATCCTGCAAAAACCAAAGTAAAGTTCGAAGTATTGAAGAAGACTCACAGGAGCATGCTGACTTGGAAGCTGCCATAAGAAAAGTGATGAAGGAAGTTTTGCCTGAGAAAAGACAGATAAGATGCTGGAATTGTGGCAAAATTGGACATGTGCGTAGCAAATGTCCAACATTCGAAAACACGACTCCGATGCAGGAAAACTAAAGAAGGTCGACGAGAAGGGGCAATCGTCGGCCTGTGTCCAGCAAGCCCCGGTTAACAACGGAACTCGTGGGAAGGCCCGTATAAAATCGTGAAAAGGATAAACGACCTTGTGTACCGAATCCATAAGCCACCCCGAGGGAAACCAAGGGTCGTCCATTTCAACAGGTTGGCCCCTTACGCTGGAAACCATGACCAAGTTCGCACCCTCAAGCCACCGGAGGATGATATGACGTTCGAGAAGTTTATGTCCCCTTTTATTCAAACGGGCAGAAAGTTCTACATGGGGTTACAGAGGAGTCACGAGACCTTTTCGAGGTGCCTGCTGACTACGCACTAGCGCACTGTGTGGCAGAAGATCTTCGAATGTCCAGGGGCATCGCCGTAGTGTTCTCCAAGAAATTTGGTCAACTCCAAACACTGCGGGAGCAGAATCCAGAAGTTGGTGGGGTGCTACAGTTGAAGAAAGGCCAGAGAAACATCTACTACCTAGTTACCAAGAGGCATTCCCAAGATAAACCGTCCTATGAAGATGTCTGGAAGAGTCTCACCAAACTAAGAGATACTATGGTGGACCAGAATCTGGCGGATCTAGCAATTCCAAAACTATCCTGTGGTATTGATGGGTTGGACTGGAGAGTCATAAGAAGTATGCTGGAGGCGATATTCAGATCCAGCGGCGTCAGGATTTTGGTTTGCTGTAACCCTGTTCCACGACCGATCATGAAGACCGTGGAGTGTTACTTCCATCGAACTTCACGGTGCAGATATGGGGAGTCATGCAGATATCGTCACACTCCAAGGATGAAATTTCGGGACGAAATGTCTTTAAGAAGGGGGCAATGTAACGAACCTAGGCCGGACCTGTCGCCTCACATGTTGCCATCGACAGCGATGAGATCATCCCCGGAGATATTCGAGAACCATCCAGTCGCTCTTCCGCGGAGAACAACGGTCAATATTGGAAACAATTGGAACATGCCGTCGCCAACCGTCCGAATTCGAAACATCGAGAATGCTGTATCGGAGATAAATAGACAGCCCTCAAGAGGGAGTAGACAGTCTGAACGAGCCCATACCATCGAGCTATACAGTGGCGTAGTAATATAAATTAAGTTGTAGATTAAGTGTTAAATAAATTAGTTAAACCAAGTTAAGTTTATTTACGTTACAATACTTTTTTTATATACAATTTTCCATTCTTTCGAATGGCAGTATCAGTTTTTTTTATTTATTTATTTTTTAAGATATTCAATAAACAATGTAATTTTGCAACTTATTTGTTAAATAATAAATTAAGCACACACTTTACGGTTGGTAACTTTTTATATGTTGTTCCTTACATCATCACTAATGTACAGTAAAAAGTTCCCACAGTCCCCTAACTTTCTGAAGCTAAAATCTAATATTACTCCACTACTAGTAAAATGTCTCGTATATGTATAAATTAATTTGAATCTTCTCTGACTAAAAGTATTGGAAAATTCTAAAATAGTGGATATTTTCTTCCAAAGAGCCATGGGACCCTCTGTGACGGTTCGGAATTCACTAGCCAAAATCAAGATATCTTCATAGAATGAAAAGCCCACGCTTACTTGTGAAATTAATGTGTTTATTGAAAAGTAATCATTATCCTAATCATAGTCATTAGCCTTATCGATCTTGGGAGTGGGCCTTGTTCTTCCTTGGTTTAGATCGCCCTCCTTCTCCGATCTCATGCGGGTGTTACTGAAAAATAAAAAAGAAGCATTTAGATAATTGTTTTCTCCCCTCACCTTTGTTAGTAGGGCTCACCTTTTCCTGAGAAGTCATTCTAAGATAACTGGAAGCAGCTAGACTGTCGCACACCAGGATTCATCGATTACTCAACTTCAGATTTTATGATATATACAATGAACTCTCTGATTTTGTTCATATCAGAAGGTTGTTAGAGAGGTAAAAGTCCGGCAGAGATGGGCAGTGAATGGCTTGGTCATAGTTTGTATCGGAAAGTCATCGGGGACATTTTTCAATCCCCTCAATTTTCAAGTTAATTCATCATCTAGAGACATCAGTCCACTCTCTTACCTTTTCTCATTCCTTCGTGGAAGTTTCCATGATCCCAAAAAGGCCATTTGAGAAGAAATCACTTTGAAAAAATCACCAGGTAGACTTCTTATTTTTGACAGACAGATGTAAACATTGTAGTAAAATTCGAGGATTTCATCTCATTTTCGCGCCAACTGTTCTGAGCGGGATCTTGTTCGTAGAATTATGACAAGAAACGATCGATTCACAATTTTTTGCATGAAGTCATGTTGACAGAAAAAGAAAATTTCATAGGTTTGAAGTTTGATATTTTGCGTGTCACAAACAACTAACATTCCTTAACCGCGCCATCTACTAATGAAGTTTCTAAGCAGAATTTAACGTTTTTCATTTGTTGTCCCCCAAAAATTCTAAACAAAATCTAATCAGTGAATACACCAGGGTTTTTAGGCATCTTAGCTTGAACATAAGCATCTTGAAAGAAGTTTGTTGTTTCGAAATCGCGTTAGATGATACTTCAATAGCGGATGTTTTAATAAAGTCAGCGCTTATTTGTAAGTTGCAATAACTCTCTATTGTCCTTTAAAAGTCATACTGAGGAAATCGTATCTCAAAATCTTTTTGATATTCATTATTGATATTGATATTCATAAGCCATTACGAAGAAATACCTTTCCTTTTTTTACATCGACGATAACTTCGAATTGAATTGTTTTTTTCTTTGTAAACACCAGCTATCATTCGTGTACGTGATAAGATGGTTATAAACATATTTTGGTGACGTTGCAAATGTGCCTAATCATCATACTGATAAGAATTTATTAGTCGTCAGTGTGGTATAGTTGATAAACTCATTCAAACACTATGCAATATTTTTTATGGGAGAATCTGAGAAGTTTACGACTTCGTCGAATAATAAAAATTAAAATGCCTTCAACTCGTCAACAACGTTTGTCATCCAAACAATATTTACGCTTGAATGATTCTAGAATGTCGATTGAGATATAATATGTTATAACATTCCAACAATTCGAAACCAATTTCGATTACCTATAGCTTGGAAGTGAATTCTAGAAAAATAGTGCTTTGTTTCTATTTGTTACTCCCGCCTAAGATGACTAAAAACCCTGGTGTATTCACTGATTCGATTTTGTTTAGAATTTTTGGGGGACAACAAATGAAAAACGTTAAATTCTGCTTAGAACTTCATTAGTAGATGACGCGGTTAAGGAATGTTTGTTGTTTGTGTCACGCAAAATGTCAAACTTCAAATCTATGAAATTTTCTTTTTCTGTCAACATTACTTCATGCAAAAAATTGTGAATTGATCGTTTACAAAGATTATAGTGCTACGAACAAGATCCCGCTCAGAACAGTTGGCGCGAAAATGAGATGAAATCCTGGAAACTTACTACAATGTTTACATCTGTCTGTCAAAAATCAGATTTTTCTTGAGGTCTACCTGGCGATTTTTTCAAAGTTATTTTTTCTCAAATGGCCTTTTTCGGATCATGGAAACTTTCACGAAGGAATGAGAAAAGGTAGGAGAGTGGACTGATGTCTCTAGATGATGAAACAACTTGAAAATTGAGGGGATTGGAAAATGTCCCCCATGACATTGTTCCATTAAACTTTCCGATAGAAACTATTACCAAGCCATTCACTTCCCATCTCTGCCGGACTATTACCTCTCTGACAACCTTCTGACATGAACAAAATCAGAGAGTTCATTGTAGATATCATAAAATCTGTTGATGAAGTTGAGAAATCGATTAATCCTGGTGAATCTAGGCTGCTTCCAGCTATCTTAGAATGACTTCGCCGGAAAAGGTGAGTCCTACTAACAAAGATGAGGGGAGGAAAAAATAATCTAAATGCTTTTCTTTTATTTTTCAGTAACACCCCGCATGAGATAATCGGAGAAGGAGGGCGATCTAAACCAATTAGTTGTTCGGAAGAACAAGGCCCACTCCCAAGATCGATAAGGCTAATGACTATGATTAGGATGATTATCACTTTTTAATAAACACATGAATTTCAAAAGTAAGCGTGGACTTTTCATTCTATGAAGATATATTGATTTTGGCTAGTGAATTCCGAACCGTCCCATAGGGTCCCATAGCTCTTTGGAAGAAAATATCCACTATATTTAGAATTTTCCAATACTTTTAGTCAGAAAACTGTCATCTCATGGAAATTTTTTTATACAAAATATAAATAATATGAAAAATAAATATAAAAGTAATAATAAAATGATTTGACTTGCTAGTTACTAGATACATTACAATCACAAGTTGAAAAAAAGTATTCCAATGGGCAAAGGTTCAGAGAAAATTCAAATTAATTTATACATATACGAGTCATTTCACTAGTAGTGGAATAATATTAGATTTTAGCTTCAGAAAGTTAGGGGACTGCGGGAACTTTTTACTGTACATTAGTGATGATGTAAGGAACAACATATAAAAAACAACATATAGAAAACCATAAAGTATGTGCTTAATTAATTATTTAACAAATAACTTGACAAATTACATTGTATATTGATTATTAAAAAAAATTAATAAATAATGGTGCCACTCGCAAAAATGGAAAAATTGACATGAAAAAGGTAGATAAAATTTTTCTTTAAAATAAAAACTTTAAGCTGCAGAATTTTTTCGCTAACGTTCGGAAAAAATGTGAGGCGGCGACTCTGAAGTGCAGCGCTGGAGGAGCACGTCGCCACGAGCGAAAATGGTCCAATAGTCTCAAAATGGCAGCTGTTGAAACTTCGCAATATTTCATTTCTATACCCAATATCGGCAAACTATAAGTCGTTTGATAGAGCTTCACTATCTCACAAATTTTACTTTTATTGGTTTGAAAGCTCAATTAAGTAATTGTATGTAATTTACTGCACTTCATAAAATCATTATCCGCTCCATCATAAGATTTTTATCACGAGCAAACAGGGACAGAAATACATAAGTACCAACTCGGTGGAGCTGTATCATTAGAAAATTAACCATACAAAATAAATTAGTAAGGTTCATAATTAGAATTATTTCGGAACCCTCTCGAAAATTCTATATAACACTCAGGGTTATTATATATATAATACTGACAATATATAATAACCCTGATAGCACTGACATAAGTACATGGAATAGTTTGTTCTAAAATATGTTAATTCGATCGATCAACCTCAAAATATTTCACAACGAATTGACATAACCTTAAAGACGACAAAAGCACAATCATAGAACGGATCAGGAGACACAAATCACAAAAACACCCTGTGTGGTATGAAATTGCAGTTTACTGAATTATGACAAGAAACGACGTCGGCGCCATCTGAAACTCTAGATAACTCCCTTTATCAAGTGGGCTGTTGTCCCCGAGTTTGTCCCAATATTATACAGGTATAAGTGAATACACCATGTTTTTAGACATCTTACTCCCGCCATGGAAATGACAGTTGGAATTTAGCCATAGAAAACAATATTTCCGAGGCTCGTATTTACGCGATTACCTTCAACAACTTCCTTAGCATGGGCGGAAACCTCACGAAAAAGATTACTCCAGACGTGAATTATGAACCACCAAGAATGCGTGTAACATTCTATACAGGATGTTTCATAATTGAATGCTGAAAAATTCTTCATTTGAACATAGGTCCGCAACCGCTTTATTTCTGTGTACAGGATGTTGAAATTTAACAAAAAATCAGTTCTTCCCCAATATCTCTGAAACTGCTTTGGCTTTTTTTTTTCAATTTTGGTACATGCAAAGTACGCATAAAAATACATTTTTCCATGATAAAGGATTTCTTAATTTTTATCAGTGGCGTCCCTGTTAACATGCCCTGCCATATTTTTTATCAAAATAATGATAAGCCATTGTCTTTTTTCCAAATAAATATCATTTTTGTAATTGTCCTCTATCTTCTCATAAAAATGGTCTCCTGCCTTTTTCCGTCCGGCGAACGGGTTTTGAGTTAGAAAATAAAATGCATTCATTTGCTTGTCCCTATGCGAAATCAGCCGTTGAAGAGTAGTAGGATTATCGTGTGGGTTAGAAACATCTAGTATGCTGAGAACACATTTCGTTGTTTTCAACATAAACAATTTTGACACTTCTTTAGCTAGATACATGATATTATTTACGTTATAAAAACTTGTTTATTAAAAAAAGACATGGTAAATTTTACAAATACCGAATTAGCAGACATGCATTACTTGTATGGGCTTGCTGACGGGAACGCATATCAAGAGCGCTTCCCAAATAGAACTCCAGCAATTGAGGTAGCTGACGAAAATCCTGAAATAAGTATGAGGCTAGTTGCCAATTATTTGAATATCGCCCATATTCTAGTATGGAGGATTCTTCATGATTATTTATTATATCTCTATCACATTCAACGGGTTCAGGCTCTACTTCCTCGAGAGTTTCCATTACGAGTGAATTGTTGCCAATGGTTTCTCCAAAAAGTTACCGAAAATCCTTTATTTGTCAGGGAAATTTTATTCACGTACGAAGCTAGTTTGACTAAAAACAGGAAATTTTCATAATCTTCATTTTTGTGCCGAAGAAAATCCGCATGCAATCGTGGAATCTCATCACCAGGAGCAGTTCTCATTAAATGTCTGGGCTGGAATTATTGGAGATTACCTAATTGGACCTTTTTTCTACCACGCAGATTAAATTGACATAATTATCGCGATTTCTTGAAGATAATTTGCCAATTCTGTTGGGAGATATTCCTATTTTAATGCAAAATCGCATGTGGTTTATGCAGGATGGTGCACCTGCTCATTTTAGTGCTCTGGCACGCGAATATTTAAACCAAAACTTTCATAATCGCTGGATAGGTCGTGGGGTAACAGAGTCATGGCCAGGTAGATCCCCAGACTTAAACAGTCTTGATTATTTTCTTTAGGGACATCCCAAGACTTTGGTGTACAGTCAACCAATTCTAACTGGGGAAGAATTGCGAAACCGCGTAATAGTTTCCTGTGAAGCATTAAGGAATACTCCAGGAATTTTCCAAAGAGTACGCGAGTCAATGACAAGGAAGGCTGAAGCATGCATACTTGCAGAAAGCGGACATTTTGAACAGTTAATTTGATTTTGGTATTTTTTGTTCATAACAGTTATGTTTTTTAAAATAAAAAATGTATTTTAATGCGTACTCATTACAAAAACTAAATAATAGTTATCATTAAATTATTAAAATTTCGCCTAGATCCCTTGGTTACCACAATTGTGAAATTAAGACTTATAATTCTTTCACCGACGGTATTTTCCCATCCATGCTGAAACTGACACAAGTAATCCCAATATACAAAAATGGCGATAAAAATGAAGTTATAAACTATCGACCAATTTCTTTGATCTCTGCTGTTGCCAAAATCTTTGAAAAAATTATAAAATCCGACTATCATCCTACCTCAAAAAATATAACATCCTCTCTTGTAGACAATATGGTTTCCGAGAAGGTGTGTCGACACAAGATGCTATCCTAGATCTAACGGCTGAAATGTACTCTGCTATGGATAACAAGAAGGCATCACTATGCGTTTTCATAGACCTGTCAAAAGCTTTCGACACGGTTAGCCACTCACTCCTCCTCAAATCACTTGAAAATGTAGGTATAAGAGGAACCACACTGAAACTGTTCCAAAGTTACCTGCTTAACAGAAAACAATGCGTCAAAATTGGAAAACCCAAAAGCGACTACAAGAAAATAGAATATGGTGTCCCACAGGGAACCATTCTGGGCCCAACTCTGTTTAATATCTACCTCAATGACTTATTCTCAATTCCAACAACAGGAAAAATATTTACATATGCTGATGACACAGCCATTTTTTATGAGGACACAACCTGGATTTCCCTGAAAAATAAAGTAGAGATGGATCTTGGAAACATCAAAAACTGGTTTTCACATAGACTCCTCACAATAAATTTCAGCAAAACGTACTACCTACCAATTTATGCTTCTGCACGTTACTCACCATCTTTTACTTCCCTTAATGTGTCAAATTCTTTCACCATCACATCTGTAAAACAGATCAAATATCTCGGCATTATTATAGATGACAAGCTCAAATGGGAATCCCATATAATATACGTAATAAAAAAGCTGCAATTTCTTATGCATCGTTTCAAAGTCCTACGAGATATGCTAGATAACAAAACACTCAAAACGTTATACTTCGCTCTCATTCAAACGCATATTACTTATGGGATACTGACTTGGGGATCAGCTGGAAAGACTACTATGAATAAACTGATAGTGACACAAAAAAGAATCCTTAAAATAATTTTCAAAAAAAAGAGAACTCATCCAACAGATGCTCTCTATCTCGAAACGAATATATTTGATCCCGTACAGCTCTTCTTTTTACATACTAATATCAAATGTTTCAAATCAAAACACAAACATCCTAGAATAGAACACGAATACAACACTCGAAATAAACAAAATAATTTCAAAATACCTTACATGAATAAAGCTGTAGGGCAAAAAAGCCACAGCTACCTGAGCCTTAAACTATTCAATACTCTACCAAATCAAATGAAAATTTCAAAAAATCAAAATGAAATCAAAAGAAGATTAAATGACTACATCACTAGCTTGCCTCGTACAGAGATACATAATTTATTATATTCCCAACAGAAACATTTTTCCGTTTTTTATATAAATATCCCCTATGACATAACAACCTTCCCAAAAATTTGTCATTTTATTATATCGTAAATGTAATTTTATTTTGAAGAACAAACAGTTCATATATATGTTTATATTAATGCAAGTGTATAAAATTGTATATCTATGTTTCGCAAACACCTAGTGTTAAATATTAATATTGTATTTTATTATTTTACTACATGATACATTTTTACTTCCTGTTTGTAATTTTCACAGTCACACACAAACTGGAAACAGTTTATGTGACTTCTCTCGTTTATTAACTTATTCCCTACTTCTGCCTGTGTTTATATATTGTACCTGAAGTTAATAAATTATTATATTATAAGACTAAGAGAAAAAATCGTATAGGTACAAGCAAATGAATGTATTTTATTTTCTAAATCGAAAACAGTACGCCGGGCGAAAAAAGGCAGGAGACCATTTTTATGAGAAGATAGAGGACAATGACAAAAATGATATTTATTAGGAAAAAAGACAGTGGCGTGTTATTATTTTGATCAAAAATATGACAGGGCATGTTAACAGGGACGCCACTGATGTTAACAGGGACGCCACTGATCATAAATTCCACCCCTACAAAATACATTTGGTACATCAATTGAATGAAGATGATTTTGATATTTTATTATTTTACTACATGATACATTTTTACTTCCTGTTTGTAATTTTCTCAGTCACACACAAACTGGAAACAGTTTATGTGACTTCTCTCGTTTATTAACTTATTCCCTACTTCTGCCTGTGTTTATATATTGTACCTGAAGTTAATAAATTATTATATTATAAGACTAAGAGAAAAAATCGTATAGGTACAAGAAAATGAATGTATTTTATTTTCTAAATCGAAAACAGTACGCCGGGCGAAAAAAGGCAGGAGACCATTTTATGAGAAGATAGAGGACAATGACAAAAATGATATTTATTAGGAAAAAAGACAGTGGCGTGTTATTATTTTGATCAAAAATATGACAGGGCATGTTAACAGGGACGCCACTGATGTTAACAGGGACGCCACTGATGTTAACAGGGACGCCACTGATCATAAATTCCACCCCTACAAAATACATTTGGTACATCAATTGAATGAAGATGATTTTGATAGGCGACAGGAATTTCGTGAAATTATGGCTGCGAGAATAGATGCTGATGAGAATTTCCTTTTCAACATCTGCTTTTCTGATGAGTCTACATTCTTTTTGAATTCGACTGTGAATCGTCATAATTGTCGTTATTGGTCAGATGTCAATCCACATGTTTTCCACGAAAACCATTCTCAAACTCCCCAAAAACTCAATGTCTGGGCCGGTATTTTTGGGGACCGTTTGATTGGACCATATTTCTCGACAGGAGAAACTTATTTGGAATTATTGAATGAATTAGTTTATCCACAATTAGAAGACATCATCGAAAATGACGATCGTTACCAAAGACCACTTGATATTTCAACAAGACGGGGCACCTCCACATTATGCACAGCCTGTTAGGGCGTTTTTGGATAGAATGTTTCCTGGAAGTTGGATTGGAAGAAGAGGCTCTATAGAGTGGCCAGCCAGATCTTCAGATTTAACCCCACTCGACGTTTTCCTGTGGGGGTGTCTTGAAAAACAAAATCTTTGCAACCGAACCAGAATCTCTGGAAGATTTACGAAGGAGAATTATTGAAGAATGCCGTCAAATAACGCCGGAAATGCTACGAAATGTGAGGTCTCGTTTTGAACAGAACTTGTACTCTTGTATGGAAATGGGTGGTAGACAGTTTGAACATTTAGTTCATTGACAATAATAATTATTGCGACAGTTGCTTTATCAGATATTGTTTTTAGTGATTGAGTGAATAAAAAGTGATTTCCCAACTTCAAGTTCCTATATCTCGAAAACGAATCAATAGAATTAATGTATTTTTGTTGTTTGATATTGAGAAGGAAAATACCTTTCAAATAAGGTATCACTTGCCACATGTTGCCATTTGAAAATTCAGGGGTGGTGGTCACAGCTTCGAGGGATGGATTGTATTTCGGGTGAATTTTATCGCGAACGATGTCCTCCTCGAAAATGTAGTTGACGTGTCCGAACGTTTTTATATAATTCGGTTCTGCCGACCTACAGATTCGCTGTTTCGTTTTCAATGGCCCACTCTGTATAATGCCAACATTGGAAGAAAGAGACAATTTTAGGTATCATGAAGTTTATAGTATTCCGGAGAAATTTGGGTAGGGGAGTAATTAAACAAATGAACAAATGAAAGGGTTGTCTATTTATAACTTTATAATAGCCTTCTTTGCACTGTTACGGAATATTAATCGTTAACAGTTTGAATAAAACTGGGCCAGATGGCATTTGACATTTAATTTTTTTAAAAGCTTTTATTTGACTTGCTTCGTTTGTATGTTATGCTGTCATTATTTCCGGTTCAAAATTTGTAATCCATTTTTGGATCACTTGCCGACATCCGATTGAGCTGAAATTTGGCAGGTGTTCATAATTCCGGTGACAATGCATTGTGAAATTTTTGTTAGAGAAAAAACAAAATGGCGGCTCCAAGATAGCGGCCGAGTTTTTTATTATGGTACGATTCGATTCAAAATTGGTGAGTGGAGGTTTTCAGGGACGGAGATTGTGAATTTTTTTAATAAAAAAATTCAAGATGGCGGACAAGTTTTGTGATTATGGTCCGATTTGATTCAAAATTTGTGTGTGGGGGTTTTTAGAGTCAAAGATTATGAATTTTTTGTCAAAATTTATAAACTTGAAATGGCGGCTCATGGAATTTTTTTTATAGAAAAAAAGGCGCTCCAAGATAGCGGACGAGATTTCGGTTTATGGTCCGATTCGATTCAAAATTGGTATGTAGGGGTTTTCAGTTTATGAATTTTTCTTCAAAATTCATAATGGCGGCTTCAAGATGGCCGATGATCTCTGTGTTTATGGTCCGATTCTATTCAAAATTGGTATGTTGGGGTTTTCGGGGTCGGATATTATGAATTTAGTCGAGAATTATTGATTTTCAGTTAAAATTCATAAATGGAAGATGGCAACTCCAAGATCTTTAGATTGTCTCCTCATTGAGGGGCTAGATAGCTCAGATCTTACAGGAAAAAGGCCTCATAATAACGATATATGCTTTAACAAAAATGCATAGATTAAGGCGTACTTAAGTACTAAAAAGCACAAAATAAAATAATTAATAAAAAACCTTTTAAAGACAAGCTTTTATACAAATGCGCTAAAATATAAAAAATAATTGCTTTGATGTGCGACGTGAGTTATAGATTCGAGAGCTTGTCGCGCAAAATTTTCAGTTCGAATACAAAAGCGACATGCTTTTGAATCTAGAACTCACGGAAACACCTACCTCACACATACAAAGCAATTATTTTTTACTTTTTATTGCATTTCAATAAAAGCTTGTCTTTAAAAAGGTTTTTTATAAACTTTTTTTCCATAACTAACTATTTATTACTCAATATGGAACTACCTATGTTTAGAATTTTCACACATCATGACAGAGAACTGAATATATTTTTTTATTTATATATTCCTATCACTTTCATACTTCTTTATGGCCTGAAACTCTCATTCGACAGATGAGGAGTGGTTGAAAGAGGAAATGAAAATTAATATTAATTCATGAATAACAGATTTGCTTCCCCAATTACGCACAAAAGATTTATGTATCATATACTTCATTAGTTCGATAATTGATTGCGCATTGTCGTCAGAAGCTGAGTCAAAAACCGTCACGAAGAATTAATTCGGCTTTTTTACACTCCATTAAACAAAAATAATATTATTTTCATTTTAACGAACGGATGTTTGTCGAAAATTACCTACAGCAGAGAGAGCGGAAACGGTCTAACCGTTAAAGATAATAAAATTTCAAGTTCGGAATTTTGATAAGACGGAAAGTGTGGTGATTGACGGCAACAGGGGGTGATCGTTCATGGAGAACGAAAGGAGAAATCATTGAGATCGAATTCATTTAAAATCATCATTCAAAACAAAACTAATTCTATTTTTTTTTCACGTGGTCTCTTTTAATTACTAATAATTTGTAATGGCGGGTTTCTTAGCATTCTCTGCTGAAAATCTATGCCTTTCAAAATCTAGACGGTTCAACAAATTCAATTTTGGAATATTCAGAGCACAGAAGTCAAAAGAGCAGAAAATAATTATTTAAATAAAAAAATATTTTGATATACCACGTTTTCAAAACTGACTAAAAAGTATAAAAAACACAGCTCCGCAAATAAAAAGCTGTTTGATTATTTTCAACTAATTTCCATGTATTTTGTTGTGCTGAGAACGAACAAAAATGCAAAATTCTCTTCAAATTTAACAATTTTATTTTTGATTTTTTTTATCTTAGGATTTTTTTGAAGTCAAAATTACTATTAACCATTCACATCAGTGCATTTAAGATATACAATGCCCAAAAAACATAGCTGTCAAAGAAAAGAACTTCCAGGGTAGGATCTGACATTCACGGGCTTCATTCAATTTTTTACTTGTTTTCGCCTGTTCACACTTGTACCAAGCAGCATTATAGTGACGGAAACTGATACTGCAACTTCGACTCGGTGGTTAAAAAGTAATCACCACTGAATCTACCACTATACAGTGAGAATAACTAAAATTTTATATTTGTATGGTTGTAGTCACGTAATTCCCATCTGTGGTAGCCCCTCCACAGTTCTATAGCTTATTAGTGTCATTTGAGGTGTCTGAAACATTATGGCCACTGAGTAAATCACTTTAAATGTTTTCAAACTTAAAAGTGGAAAATAACCGTTGCAGTAACCATCTTGTACCACTTAAATATCACTTAGAAGTCACAGTCACTTTCAAGAGAGTATGATAGTTTCGGTGACGTTTTGGTAACTTTTTTTTTTTTTTTATGTTCTGGTTCCCACGAAAAGGGATATCCTGTAATGTTCAGAGAACATCGTGGGAACCAAGGGAAAGAAGGTAGGAGTTGGTGTTCTTCTTAAATTTCTGGAGGTTGTATGCCTCGGGGAACACCTCCCTAGGCAATGAGTTCCAAAGCCTCGCTGTTCGTTGGATGAACGAGTCTTTGGAAAGTGATGTTCTGCAGGTCTCCAAAGTGACCACGAAGGGGTGTGATGACTGAACTTGACGGGTTAATCTCGAAGAGACTGCCAAAGCAGGAACGATTGTTGATATTTCAGAAGAGCATCGCCCATGAAAATATCTATAAAATAGAGACAAATCGCCAACTTTTCTACGGTGTTCCAGACAAGTGAGCGAGTTTGTAAGCGAGGCATCACCGACGAGACGAATTGCCCTTTTTTGGACAGAATCCAATAGCCTCAGGATATGTTTAGGTGCCGCGCTCCAAATATGGGAACAGTATTCCAGGACAGGTCGGATCTGTGCCTTATAGATCATAAGCAGCTGAGTGGGGGTGAAATAGCTCTTGGCACGAAACAAAAACCAAGTTTTTGGGATGCACTTTTGGCAATGGACCTCACGTGATTTTCCCAGGGAAGGTTATTGCTGATAGTAATACAAGCATCGATATGGATGACTTCAGTGGTATGGTTACTCCTGACAAAGTTATGTTAGGCACAGTGAGATCGGCTTTTCTAGAGAAAAGACATGCTTGTGTTTTGTTTGCATTAAATTCTACCAAGTTATTAGATCCCCACTCGAGAATTGTTGCTAAGTCCATATTTATATTATTAACATTTCTTCCTCGTTCATTTCTGGTTTCACGGGCTGATATAGGGGCCCTGAAAGAGAAAGCGGTATGGAGGGTACTATCATCGGCAAAGCTGTATACTGGACATGAAGTTGCTTTCAACAGGTCGTTGATGTGAAGTAGAAATAGTGTTGGTGCGAGAATAGATCCTTGCGGAACACCAGCATTTATAAGTAGAGTGTCGGATGAAACTCCATCGACCACTACATGGAGAGACCTGTTTGAGAGAAAACTAGCAAGCAGAGAACACAGCTGAGGGGGCAAGCCATAAGACGGAAGCTTGGCGAGGAGTCCCTGGTGCCAAACTCGATCGAACGCCTTGGAGATATCTAATGCCACAGCTAAAGTTTCTCCATACTTTTCAATATATAGCTGCCATATATGTGAGACGTAAGCGAGCAGGTCAACAGTTGATCTCTGATGGCGGAAGCCATATTGCCTATCGTTGACAATTCCTGAGTCTTCCAGATATTTCATGAGCTCGATGTTGATGGCTTTTTCCATGACCTTTGAAATAATAGATAGCAGTGCGATAGGTCTGTAGTTGCTAGGTAGGGCCTTTTTGCCTTTTTTAGGGACTGGCTGTACTCTTGCAATTTTCCAATTGGACGGAAATACCCCCAAATTGTAAGAGTGGTTGAACAACTTGCAAAGAACAGGTGTTAGTTCGGGGGCACATTTCTTGAGAACAATCGGCGGTATTCCGTCAGATCCACAGGCTTTGTTGGTGTTGAGACCCAGCAAAATCTTTCTGATAGTACGTTGGCGAAAGGTGATCTCGGGCATGTGACTGTCAATAGGTGTAATGTTCGGGGGTTGTTTTCCCGATGAATCCAGAGTGGAATTTCCAGCAAATAGGTGCGCAAAGATATTGGCTTTTTCCTGGGCAGTCGTTGCTAGTGTTCCATCTTCTTTGGTTAGAGGAAGAAATGAGCTGGAAGTGAAGTTTCTTCCCACAGCTTTGGCGAAAGACCAAAATGAACGGGATCCGTTAGGACATTCAGCAAGTTTTGATCTTATTTTGGCATTGTGGGCATCTTTTGAGCATTCTATTGTCTCTTTGCATATGCCTCTAGCCTCGACATATGCTGCTCTGGTCTCAGGGCCCGGATTTTTTAGCCATCGATGGTATGCTGCCTGTTTGGAAGCCACAGCTCTAGAGCAGTTTCTGTTAAACCAGGTCTTATCGGATGATGTTCTTCTTTCGGTATTCGGTATGTAAGTTTGCATCCCCAACATGATGATTTCAGAAATTGTCTCAGCACATCGTGTTTGGAAGCCACAGCTCTGGAGCAGTTTCTGTTAAACCAGGTCTTATCGGATGATGTTCTCCTTTCGGTATTCGGTATGTAAGTTTGCATCCCTAACATGATGATTTCAGAAATTGTCTCAGCACATCGTGTTGGATCTACTGAAGAGAAACAAACTTTCTTCCATGGAAACGCTGAGAAAAACATACGAAGACCTTCCCAGTCGGCCGAATTGTAATGCCACATGAGACGGGGTGGTATTGTGCAGCTCGATGGTAAATGGAAAGAGCATGTTGTGGAGATGAGGGTGTGATCAGAGTTTCCAAGTGGGGCACAAACTTCTATTCTATACGGGTCAGGATTGGTGGTGAGGAAAAGATCTAGTGTATTGGCAGACTGGTTGTTGACATCAGGGATGCGGGTTGGTAGCTCGACCAGTTGTTCTAGACCATGAGTGATGGCGAAGGCCTCGGCTTGACGACCCGCATCATCTGTTTTGTTATGCGTTATGTACATTAAAGTCTCCCATGATTATGGTTTCAGCTGTTGGATGAATGTAGTCCAGTTTGAGTGATAAAAACTCAAAGAGGTCGTTATATGAAGGTTCATTAGGTGATAGGTAAAGGCAGCAGAGGAACTTAGTCAGTTTGGTATCAGATAGCTTGAACCACATCACATCAAAGTCTTTCGGTTCCAAACTCTCTTCACGCTGGCATGAAAGGTTAGCCTTAGCGTAGAGGCAGACTCCACCTTTGAACCTGAATCGAGAATGGAGTTCGTAACCAGGACAAAGCATATGGACCTTGTTGGTGGACGAGTTTACTTGTGTTTCTGTTAGAGCCAGAATATCCGGTTTTTCGTCTGTAGGTGATGGTGGACGTCATTGATGTTCTTGTTGAGTCCGCGGATGTTGCAAAATTAATCTTTAATGTTGAGTCCCTCGAGTACCTCTCGCCCGGAAATCCGAATGGAGAGGTATTTTGCTTCCGGAGTGTTTTACTCTAGGAGACTTCATCATTATTACTATTAGGATGCACCTGAAAATAAAGGAGGAATTGGGGAAAAGGAAAGAGGGAGACCGGAAAGTATCGACCGAACACTGAAACATGGAATGATCCATTTCACAGCACACAAAGTCGATATGGTGGTATTTCACCGGGCGATGAGACCATCTTCCACCTACGGTTATCCTTTTAGTCGCCTCTTACGACAGGCAGGATTTACCATGGGGCTATTCTAAAGCCGACTCCATACAGCTAACCTACGGTTATCCTTTTAGTCGCCTCTTACGACAGGCAGGATTTACCATGGGGCTATTCTAAAGCCGACCCCATACAGCTAAAACTTCCATAAAACCTTCAATGTGGCAGGCACTTGATTGGTGGTGGTAGTTGATATGAAGTGATAACCACAGTTCGCATTTAATAAAAGGCACTACAAATTATAATAACCTTCAAAATTCACCATTCCGCACGATGACGAAAGCTAACCTAAGTTTTCTCAAATTATTTTATTGTGGCTAACAAAAAGTTTGTTTAACCTGTTACGTGAAACATGAATGATTTTATTCAATATGAAATGGGTTATGCGTTTTCAATAGACAATTTTCCTTGATTCTGAAGTGACCGTGGATTGGTCCGTGCGATGACGAAAACTAACCTAACTTTTCTCAAATTATTTTATTGTGGCTTACAAAAAGGTTGTATTACCTATTACGTTAAACGTGACTGATATTCATTCAAAATAAAATGGGTTATGCGTTTTCAATAGACAATTTTTCTTGATTTTGTATAAAAATGTTAATTTAAATAGATCGGATCTCTGACTTGTGCTCCTGCTTAATATTCATACTTTAATTGTTAATTCTGTTTGCGTAAATGTCATCATTTTCATTACTTGTTAATTGATAATTGTTACTTGATACTTGATCATTGTTGATTGGAGCTGCATAAATCCACTATACTTGCAACATGTCCTTTCTTAACAATTAATGAACATGTACCCGCAATTTCGAGCTTAAAACTTTGAAGTGGCAGGTTATAATAGCCCGACGTGTTCGCCCCTTTCAAGGGTGTAAGACCTATTGTAATTTTTAGGTTATAACTTTGAAGTGGTGAGTCATAACTTTCCAGTGGTGGATAAGTTAATAATTTAGTTCCACTGGGCACTTTATGATGGGAGGAGCTTTAGAGTGGTATATTTACACTTTCTGCCACTTTAAAGTTATATTCTCCAAAAGCCGCCATATTTATAGGACTATGCTTTGTCGCCATTATTAGAGAAATGATCGAAATATTCAATAAAGATTTATTTGTCATCAGCACTACATCAAACGTAGTAATTTGTTGCGTAAGTATTTGTTTCAACTAACCAAGATTGATAAAACAATGTTTGAGGGATTTAAGTACCTACATCATTTCAGAGGCGAGTTATTTCCAAAATTATAATGTTTTCCTTAAATAAAGGGTATTCAGATGGCGCGTGCTCACAATCGAGCTACAACACCCATATTTCACATAAAATTTTCAATCGTTTTAATTTTATCCCGATCAGAAGTATCTAAATTCAATTTACTTACTTACACGTTTGTTTGTTTATATGCTATATATTTTTAAAGTTGATCGAGTGTTAGAAATGAATCAGGCAAAATGGAAGAATGAGGAACATTTATCACAAAAATATGTTGCTGGACAGCTACATATCATTTTCTTCTTGAATCGTGTTTCCCCAAGCAATTTGGCTCCGCGGAAGTGTATTAATTCGCCTGGCAGTTTCCGTTTTATTTTGTGGTGAATATACAGTGTTGAAGCAACAGCTGAATAACACAGACTTCGTGAAAAAAGTATACTTCACATACTTGGAAATCAAGATAAAGTTTGGGTGCCTCACAAAGTGTCTAAACGGTTTGTTGAGGACCTCCGAAATTTTAAGAAAGTATGGTATGGCGAGAGCAAAAGAACCATCTTGATGACTGTTACTTTTGTTCATGTGATATGAAATGATATAATTTCAAATTGTCGTCCCATCCCCATGGGGGATCTCCAAGCACGTGTCCTGTAAAATTCAACAATGACCTTTGTGAATACTTACATCACAGAGATAAAGTTCATATTATAACTGGAAACATAAATATAGATCTACTTTCAGACGGTAGAGATGTTGAAGAATATAAAAACATTCTCAATACTGAAAATTTTGTTTCATACATAAATCATACATAGGCCAAGTATATATATATATATATATATATATATATATATATATGAAAGAGAGTAATATCGAGGGGACTGTTAAAAACAAAATGGAAGGAATTTAATGGACATAGCCCATATATATAAAAGCGAGTCACAAAACTTTGCCGGCATATTTTTTACGTCATCAACACCACTAGAAGGCCAGAAAAATTTGTGTCTCCTCTACCCATGTATTATTTGAATCTAAGGGGCGCATTTGTTGCCAGTTGGGAAATATTTTGGTATAATTTTCCTATCCCACCCCACTAGTGTGGGGTTATAAATAGAATAGAATAGAATTAAAACATACACCGAGTTGTGTTGGCAATGAGTTGTAAAGATTTATTCCCCATTTTTTTTTCCTAGTTGATTCAAGTCTTTGTTTCGGTATTTGTGGGTTGTTTCTATAGCGAGTGTTATAGGAGTGATTTTCTCCGTTTGTTGGATGATTGGAGTCATTTTCCTTTATGTTTAGGAGATTACAGAATATGTTTGCAGATGGCAGTGTCTTTGTTAAGTTTTATGAACCATGGTTTACATGAGTCGTTGCTCTGTATGCCCACGATTGCTCTAATTGCTCTTTTTGCATGGTAAACACATTTTGCATGTGTGTGGACATTCCCCAGATTATCAGTCCATATGTATTTACATGGAAAATTGCATGATAGGCAGCTATAGCGGCATTTTGGCCGAGGTCGTGTTTCAATTTTCTGAGAGCGTATATTTTCCTTGATAAATGGATTGTCAGATTATCAAAATGAGTTTGCCATGATAATTTTGTATCAAGCCATCAGTGACATTTTGAACAGTTAATTTGATTTCGGCATTTTTTTTTCATAATATAGTGGTTTTTAAAAATAAAAAATGTATTTGTATGCGTACTTATTACAAAAACTAAATAATAGTTACCATAAAATTATAAAAATCTTGCCTTGATCCTTTGGTTACCACAATTGTGAAATTAAGACTAAAAGAAAACATCGAATAGGGACAAGCCAATGAATGTATTTTATTTTCTAAATCGAAAACCGTCCGCCGGACGAATAAAAGGCAACAGACCATTTTTATGAGAAGATAGAGGACAATTAGGAAAATAATATTCATTTGGAAAAAAGACAGTGGCGTATCATTATTTTGATCAAAAATATGGCAAGGCATGTTAACAGGAACGCCACTGATGAAAATTAAGAAATCCTTTATCATGGAAAAAAATTATTTTTATGCGTACTTTGCATGTACCAAAATTGAAGGAAAAACAAAGCGGTTTCATAGATATTGGGGAAGAACTGATTTTTTTGTTAAATTTCAACATCCTGTATCTCAGAAATAAAGCGTTTGCGGACCTATGTTCATATGAAGAATTTTTCTTAAAATCTTCCAAGGATTATCGCCCTTCAGGATCAGCATTCACTTATGAAACACCCTGTATGTATATATACAGGGTGGCCCACCACATTCGCCTCGGTATTTCTACGAGAAATGAAGAGAGTTAGGGAAAAAATTTTAGCACAGTCAAATGTGGGTCTATGAGGAGCATATTCCAAAATTATTTTGAAATATATAGGGTGATCCCCAAAAAAATTACATACCAAAGTTAATTTTTTTCTTATGGAACACCCTATATTTTTAGATACTATAGACAGGTGCTCAAAATGGTGTCCATTATTCTCGATGCATAGGCGAACTCTTTCTTGAAATGAGTGCTGAACTCTGGATAACATATTTTGCGGTATGGAACGAAACGCATTTCTTATTCGTACTTTCATATTCTGAGGTGTCGTTGGCGGTGTATCGTGAACAATACTTTTGATATATCCCCATAAAAATAGCCTACTATTATTAAAAAAATAGTATAATAGGTTTTATAGGAAATCGTAAATGTATGTTTTTATTGATCCCATATTGTAATTTGCTAAGAAACAAGCGAATTTAACATATTTCGCCTCAATAATTAAGACACGTGCATCTTCTTATTTTGAAGAATGCTTTAATATTTCAGAAATGGCAATAAATTTGAGTTTTTACATTTGCCTGCATTTTACTTTAGATACACCGTATTTTCAAAAATTTAAACTTCTGCTTCTAGCGAATCTACGTATTCCTTAATAAAAAGGTTTTTAAAACGCTTTTCAAGCTTTTCATTACAATACAGTGTGTTTCATTTTTAAGATAAAAAAATTATTCATAAGTAAAATATAAAAACGCCTTTTGTGTAAAGAGCAGAAGAGATAGGTATAGAGAACCCTAATATAGTTTTGAAGGGAATCTAATTCTGCGTCAAATTACGCCACTAAATACAGGGTGTTCCATTCAACTTTAAGAAGTTATTTAATTAAATGTGTGTCCAAATTTTGAGGCAATTTTTTTCGCCACTCTGTATAATATTGCATTAAAAATTTCATGTAGTAGTTAACTTTAACCTGTGAGCTAAGCAGTACATTTAATCACGAGCAGCTCGTTACACGTTACAGGGTGAAAACAATTTTCAAATTATGGTCTGTATTTTTAAATTTCTCAACATTTCTCAGAAACGGTCAGTTTTAAGTATGGGAAATATAATAGTAACTCACCTTTATTTTGTCTATAGTATCTAAAGATATAAAAAAAGATAGGGTGTTCCATAAGAAAAAATATAACTTTGGTATCTAATTTTTTTGGGGATCATCATATATATTTCAAAATAATTTTGGAATATGCTCCTCATGGACCCACATATGACTGTGCTAAATGTTTTTCCCTAACTCTCTTCCTTTCTCGTAGAAATACCGAGGCGAATGTGGTGGGCCACCCTGTATATATATATATATATATATATATATATATATATATATATATATATATATATATATATATATATATATATATATATATATATATATATATATATAATATATATATATATATATATATATATATATATATATATATATATATATATATATATATATATATATATATATATATATATAATATATATATATATATATATAAGAAATAGTAGGGGACCTAAGACACTTCCTTGTGGTACACCATTGATAACTGGGAGCGTCTTGCTCAGACTGTCCCTGAGAATACACTCTGTGTTCTGTCCGATAGATATGATGATAGTAGTGTTTGTGTTTTGCCTCTTAGTCCATAGTGTTCCAGTTTATCCTTGGAAACACAGTCGAATGCTTTACTGAGATCTAAGAAGATTCCTATTGTGGACTGTTTGTTTTCAAACCCCTCTTGGATGTTGGAGACTAGTTTGAGCAATGCTTTCGTTTTTCCTAAATCCAAATTGTGCTTCTATGAAAAGTTCGGGTGATTCTAGAAATTTTGCTATTCTGATGGCAATAACTTTTTCTACGATTTTTGCTAAGATAGGAATTAGGGCAATTGGGCGATAATTAGAAATTATTTCTGAATCTCCTGATTTGTAAATGGGTATAATTTTAGCTATTGTCAGTTTATTGGGAAATTCTCCATGCAAAAGAATTGAATTTACTATATAAGTTATTGGAGCTGATAATGGTGATATCTTTCGTTTGAACATTACCGTAGAGTGGTCAAAGATGTCATTTGCATTGGAATTTTTGAAAGATGTTTTAATATTTTTTACTTCGGCTTCTGTGGTTGGATATAAAAAACTTTTTAACAAAAAATTAAACCGACGAAATACGGAACTGAAAAGTAAAAAATAAAATAACCTTCTTAGTCTCAATAACTAAGCTCCTAAACTATTGTAAGTAACTAATTTTGAGGCGGCGCCAAACAAACAAGCAAATGAATTAGGTAAGGCGTAAAATGATGGCATCGAGTTGCGCGTGACATTCTGATAATTTTTTTGGAGTAATTTAATGATCTTCGTTGATTGTTCGTTTGGCGCCGACTCAAAATTAGTTACTTACATTAGTTTAGGAGCTTAGTTATTGAGACTAAGGTCAGTTCCGTATTTCGTCGGTTTAATTTTTTGTTAAAAAGTTTTTATTTTTCGATTTTTTGTGGCTGAAATCTACTAATTACTACCTACTTGTTTTTTGATTACTTCCAAAATACTTACTTACCCACCTTACTTCAACTATTACCAGTTAAATAATATGATTATCTACTTTTACTATTTGTTGAAATATAAATTATTTTTGTTGTTCTGGTTATTTTATTTCATTACTTTGTATATCATTCCATCCTCTCATAGCTTAAAAACGGCACTTGTTATACCTCTTTTTAAAGGTGGTAACACTACCCTTCCATCAAACTTCAGACCAATCTCGTTGCTGTCCACAATTTCTAAAATCATAGAAAAATTAGTTAAGAAAAGATTGTTACTATTTTTATCAAATGGAAAAATATTAAACGAATGTCAATTTGAGTTTCAGAATTCTAAAAATACTAATGACGCAATTTTCTCTTTTTTGGAAAAGGTATACATGAGCTTGAATGAAGGTGAAGCAATTGCAGCAGTGTTCTGCGATTTTTCGAAAGCTTTCGATTATGTTAACCATGAAATACTGCTTCAGAAAATGCATCACTATGGAATAAGAGGAACATGTCTCGATTGGTTTAGGTCATACCTCGAGAATAGATCGCAAATAGTGAAAACGAACGATGTATGTTCTGATCTTTCGACACTATATTGCGGAGTACCCCAGGGATCTGTTTTGGGCCCGATCTTGTTTTTACTGTACATAAACGATCTCGCTACAATAAATATTGAAGGATCCTTCACAATTTTCGCTGATGATACCACATTGTTATGGCATGGGAAAAACATTAATATCTTGAAACAAGTGGTCTCTTCAGATTTAAAGAAAGTTAAGCAATGGTGTGATTCAAACTTGCTCTGCTTCAATCTGGATAAAACCAAAATTGTTAACTTCAAATTCAGCTATGATAACTTACTACTTGATGGTATTAATATTGAAGAGACACTTTGTACTAGGTTTCTTGGCCTGCACATTGATAACAAGCTGAAATTCAATGAACATGTCACATCTTTGTGTAAGAAGTTAGCTTCCGGATCTTTTGCTGTTAGAATTGTTGCCAATGAACTTGACATATCTACAGCCAGATCCACATACTTTGCCCTTGTAGAGTCCCATCTAAGATATGGCATTGCGTTCTGGGGATTTTGTAATCAAACACTCCTAAATCAGGTATTTGTACTGCAGAAGAGATTTCTAAGGTACTTGTGTAGGGCTAACTACAGGGATAGTTGTAGACAACTTTTTGTTCAACAAAGAATTTTAACAGTAATAAGCATCTTTATTCTGGAAGTGGTATGCCTGATTCACAAAAAATATGTTACTGATTCTTCTGAAAATAGACCTTACAATACCAGACAGAGCTGCAATATTCACCTGCCAATACCTAAACTGAATTTAACAAAACACTCTAATATGTATGAAGGAAAAAGAATATTCAATCACTTGCCACAGTTAATTAAAAACATTTCAGATCATAAACTCTTCAGAAGATCAGTTAAAAATATGCTTCTTGAAAAGGCTTTTTATAGCCTGCAGGAATATCACGTGAACATGTCTCAAATACCGTAAAGTGATGCTAAAATAATTATTATGTAAACACTTTTGTTTTGTTTTTTTCTCTCTCTCTTTTTTGTGTTTTTCTGCTTTAATACTATTTTTAACATGTACGACGGTGCATATATATGTATATGTGAATACATATGTTATTTGCTTGACGAAATTTTGTATATATTGTGATGCAATTGCTTTTATAGTATGCAAGGTTATTATTATTATTTATTTATTAATTATTTTTTGTTTTGTCTAGATTTTCATATCTATCTGTTTTATATTCAATCGATTTCAATACTTATATGTTCTACCAATCCCTTTATTAATAACTTTATTTTTTATCTTACTTTGTCAATGAGAAATTCTTGGACAATAAAGTATATCTATCTATCTATAATGATTGTGACGGATGTAGGAGAACAAAAATAATGACAATAGCGATCTGTCATTGTCAACTACACATATGTGTGCCAATGTTCACAAGTGAAAAATCAATTATCCCCTATTTTTCTACCCGTAAGGGTGGATAATTCCATTTTAAATCCAAATATGATCAACTATGAGGTATACCCTATCTAATAAAAAAAGAATCATCCAAATCGAAGAACCCAGTACAAAGTTATGCCTGCTAGAATCGGTTAACGGACCGGAATTCAGAGGGTGAGTGATCAATATCCTTCATTTTGCCACCCTTAGGGGTGGATTTCATCTTGTATATTCAAATGGGGCCAACTTCGAAGTACACTCTATCCACTGAAAAAAGAATTATCGGTATCAGTAAAAAGTTATGCGAGATCGTACATAAAAAAAATATACGCGTCGACTAGAGAACCTCCTCCTTTTTGGTTTCGTCGGTTAAAAAGTGTATTTTCAGGGGTTTTTTGAGCTCTTACAGGAGCAAAAAACCACTGAAAATACTGCATAGGGCTAGAAAAAAATATTTTATACTCTTCAGTTTGTTTTAAAAACGGGGTATATTAAAAAAATATCACCGACGATAAACTTGCCACTGAATTGTACTCAAGATTTTCCATGGCGGTCATCGCGGTTATTTGAGTGTCTCGACCTTTTCGGATGGTTGTTTTGCGTTTTGCGAATCATTCGGATCGACTAGTTTCCATCGAAAACAACCCAGCAGCGGCAAGAAGCAGCGTATGGGTTCGAGCACAAAATGAGTCGATATTTAGCCAAGGTTAATCCATCGAAGTTTCGCCGGCAGACAGGATTTGCAACCAACGAAAAGTCGACGAACTTGAGGTTCTCCTGCGGCGCGACGGGGTCGTCATGCACCGTATGCCACTATTAATAAACGTGAGCTCTACTTCTATCTTGAACGTTTAGGTTGGCGGTCCATTACGTTTTCAATCAACAAACATAGAATCAGCTGATAGACCAGGGTCGATAATTTTTGAAACAAAAAATAATAATAGAAGGATGAAACCCATTGGAAAAGGAAGAGAATATAACAAAAATGAAAGGAAAAATAATTTACGGGCGATCTGAGGTCGGGAAGTGGAAGGGGGGTGACTTTTTAAGGGTAAAAACGGTTTATCTATGGAAAAAAGTTAAATAGAAAAGTTGTAGGTGATAAAAAGATCTACAACTTTGGTATTCACACTTTTTCACATAACCTCAAAATTAATGTGAAAAATTCAAATAACCAAGTTTTTGGTTTTTTATTTTCATCTTTTACAAAAAAAATTTTTTTCACGAAATTTGGTGAAAACTTACCTTTTTATGTCCCAAACACACTGTAATTTTTTTTTGTCAAAATATTTATTTTTTCATCTTATTTTGACTAAATATCGAAAAAGCCCCATAATTTTCAATCGAAAATTCTCCCGTCAAAATATCAGCTTTTTTAAAAAAGTCGGTGGGCTTTTTGTTCGATGAAATCTCTAGTTTCTGATGGTTTAAAAAAAATATACATTGTTACTATGGTAAATGTTCTCAGAAAATGCAAAGAAATAACAGGTAGTAAGGCCCAGACCCTCCTAGCCCCTTCCCCACTTCTCTATGAATACCTTTTGATGGGCTAAAATTTTCCGTAGGTCACTCAGGTATATAAGTTATCTTAAAATAGCAAAAAATAGGCATCTACGCATATAATTTAAAGAACATTCTACAACTTTCTCAAAATATTGTAGATGTCTTATTATATTTATATTGTCGGAGGCTTGGATAAGTCAAGAAAATGTCTTGCGGTATTTCTTGACTTGGCCAAAGCTTTCGACACTGTGTCGCACAATATTTTACTTGAACGTCTCAATAAAGTTGGAATACGTGGCACAGCACTGAATCTATTAAAAAATTACTTACAAAACAGGACACAGCGAGTAAAAATTGAAGAGTGTCTCAGTGATCCACTAAAAATCACAGTCGGTGTTCCGCAGGGTTCAGTGCTGGGACCAATATTATTACTCGTGTATATTAATGACATTGCCGATCTAAATAACTTTCATGGCCATATAGTATCATATGCAGATGATACTGCTATTGTTTTTATAAATGATACATGGGAAAAGGTATATGAATGTACTAAATCAAGCCTCTCTCACATCCACAGTTGGTTGAACCACAGCCTATTAACAGTTAATTTTCAGAAGAGTAATTTTATTACTTTCTCTTTAACTAGTGAAGACCAACCTACAGAAAGATACATTTCAGTACATAGTTATTCTTGTGACAAAATATGCCTCAGAGGGTGTCCACAGATTGAAAAAAATAATAAACTAAAATATCTTGGCGTGATGGTGGACCAACACCTAAGGTGGGATGAACATGCATTATATATAACAAAGAAATTACGACAACTAATATATAAGTTTTATTCGTTACGTGATATTCTCAGCAGGAAAAACCTTTCCATAATTTATAACTCATTAGCTGAGTCAATTTTAAGATATTGCATAGTAATATGGAAAGGTCTCTACCAAAACGCGCAAAAAAAATTGCAAACTACTCAAAATTGTTCGCTAAGAATACTCTACAAAAAGGACAGATTATATGATACAAAAAGTCTGTATAAGGAATCCAAGCAACTAAATATTAAAAACCTATTTGCATATCATTGCCTACTACATACCTACCGTAAAACAAAGCCCGTTGTTAATCCGCTTAAACATTATGTTACCCGATTCATAGTAAACAAATCTATTGATTTGCCGATTTTCAAGAAAAGTCACTTACAAAGATTCGTTTTTTTCATTGGCCCTAAACTTTATAATTCACTACCTCTATGTGTGAAAGAATTAAGAAGGGAAAAAGCTTTCAAAACTAAAATAAAGGAGCTCATAGAGTCAGATGAAATTAATGTTGATCTTTATCTAAAATTTTAGAAAAAAAAATACCTCATATTAAATTCTGAAAACTATCTATTTTACTTTAGAAACAAATATTATTAATCACTGTTATGATGTTGTTCCGAAATTAATGTTGAACTGTTGATACTAGAAATTTTAACTAAATATCTAATACTTACCTCGTATAAATTTCTGTACCTCTTCGCTTTACTTTAAAATCAATATTTACTGATCACTCGTCTGATTCATAAACTGTGTAAACTCTATGCATATTTTCTGGTTGATCATTAAGAAGTGCAAAACACAAGCATTCTGTGCTTAGTTTGTATTCTTACTGATCGAAGGAATACAATGATAGTTAGGTACATATATTCGTAAATGAAAGATATATATATATATACTTAATACTGACTAACTGTATTGTAACTTACCTGATATTTGTTTTGGAATAAATTGAATTTGAATTTGAATTTGAAAATATTAACTTTATTAACTTATTTGGTTGTTAATTATAGTAGTATATTTCGATTTGCAATTTTTTGTTTATCAATGTAACATGGAATCTTACGTTTTTCGAGTAATTAAAGTGTAAATTTAATAGCTCAAAATTGTAAATGATGATTGAAAAACAAATTTCGGATTCGAGTTTTTTTCGTTTTTTTGCATTTTTTGAGAACATTTACCATTAGTCTAAGAGCCGGTGGGAGATCAACCTTCACCGATCTGATAACTCGATGAGACATATTTTTTACCAAATATAATTTATAAACAAATATGCCTGTGATAACTTGCCTATCGAAAAGTGTTCATAGCTATTTTTAATTGAATTAATTTTGATCAATTTTCTTTCATCACCTTCACTCTTCTGATAACCGAATGAGTTTCATCTCAACTGATAGTTTTTGACACACAGATTATACCTAGGTAGGCTTGCCTACTTATTTCTGTGCATGGCTACCTGGCAAGCAGATGTGAACAGGTAAGTCAATATAGGTCACCGATCTGTTAACCAATCGAAATTGATATCATAGGTGAGATAATTTAATTACAAAACCAATCGTATAGGCTTACCTTAAAAAAATCGTACATAAAATATTATTGCGAAGCTATAAACTTTTAGAATTTCAGCTATTTGATAGGTGCGAGAGAGAAAGTAGAGCGTCCGAGGTCCGTGTGATAGAACAGGACACAACATAGCAGCTGCACGCTACCTGACCGTTGAATGTATCCGAGTGAGCATGCTCGTGTACATGTGAGTGACAGTGACATAATTTATTTACAGTCGACAGTAATTTTGAACTCTAATTTATTATAACTCTAATTTCGAACAGGTACTAAATAATATTATTTGTGATTTTAAAAATGAGTAAAAAGTGTTTTTTGTGTGATACGAAAAAATAAATTATTGACTTTGATGAAAATTCATTTAAAATATGCCATTCAAAATTGGCTTTCCGTAAAAAACAAAACTTCAAGTATGGAGATATTCAATTAAGCAAAGAATCGTTGGATTTTGTTGGTTATCACTCCACGTGTTACAACAAAGTTACAGTTTTAAAAAAGAAGTACAAAGAAAAATTTGAAAATTTCGTAAAAAATTATGAAGTAAGTAAAAGTTTTTGTTTATACTTATTAAAAATTTACAATTCATAGCTACAACAAATTCTTTAAATTTCAAAATATTCAGCAAAATTTTAATAAAAAAAAAGTTTACATTTACAAAGCAAAAATCGATATGAAAAAAATAGCCAATTGTAAATTTTTAATAAGTATAAACAAAAACTTTTACTTACTTAATATAATTTTTTACGAAATTTTCAAATTCTTCTTTGTACTTCTTTTTTAAAACTGTAACTTTGTTGTAACACGTGGAGTGATAACCAACAAAATCCAACGATTCTTTGCTTAATTGAATATCTCCATACTTAAAGTTTTATTTTTTACGGAAAGCCAATTTTAAATGGCATATTTTAAATGAATTTTCATCAAAGTCAATAATTTCTTTTTTCGTATCACACAAAAAACACTTTTAACTCATTTTTAAAATCACAATTATTATTATTTAGGACGTGTTCGAAATTAGAGTTATAATAAATTAGAGTTCAACATATCTAACTGTCGAGTGTAAATAAATGCTGTCACTGTCACTCACATGTACACGAGCATGCGCACTCGGATACATTCAACGGTCAGGTAGCGTGCAGCTGCTATGTTGTGTCCTGTTCTATCACACGGACCTCGGACGCTCTACTTTCTCTCTCGCAACTATCAAATAGCTAAAATTCTAAAACTTTATAGCTTGGCAATAATTTATGTACGATTTTGCAGAGCAAGCCTATACGATTGGTTTTGTAATTAAATTAACTTACCTATGATATCAATTTCGATTGGTTAACAGATCGGTGTAGTTACCTATATTGACTTACCTGTTCACATCTGCTTGCCAGGTAGCCATGCACAGAAATAAGTAGGCAAGCCTACCTAGGCATATTCTGTGTGTTAAAAACTATCAGTTGAGGTAAAACTCATTCGGTTATCAAAAGAGTGAAGGTGATGAAAAAAATTGATTAAAATTAATTCAATTGAAAATAGCTATGAACACTTTTCGATAGGCAAGTTATCATAGGCATATTTGTTTATAAATTATATTTGTAAAAATATGTCTCATCGAGTTATCAGATCGGTGAAGTCGATCTCCACGGTCTCTTAACTAATAGTAATGTATTTTATTACAGCTTTAATTAGCTTCAACTTGTATTGTTTTTGTTTGTTTGTAACCGACTCCTTTAGGCGATTTTGACCCACTTCCAGACGTCAATCGATTTGAAATTTGGCAGGTGTACATAATTCCGGTGACAATGCATTTGTGTGAAGAAAAACGAAATGGTGGCTCCAATATGGCGTACGAGTTTTGTGATTATAGTCGATTCGCCAAAAATTGGTATCCGAGGGTTTTTGGTCGAGATTATGATTCTTTGTCAAAATTGAAAAATTCAAGATGGCGGCTCAAAATGGTGGACGAGTTTGTCGATTAATGGTCTGATTTTCATTCAAAATTGGTATGGCATTGTAATTCTTTGGGTCAGAGTCATCGATATTTTTTGTAAAAATTGAAAATCAGATGGCGGCTTCAAAATGGCGCGAGTTTTGTGATTATGGCCCGATTTGCTTCAAATTTGGTATCTGAGGGTTTTCGTGGTCGGAGATTATGATTCTTTGTCAAAATAGGAAAATTCAAGATGGCGGCTCCAAAATGGTCGACGAGTTTTGTGATTACGGTCTGATTCTAATTCAAAATTGGTATGTGGCGGTTTTTGGGTCGAAGTATATGATTCTTTCGTAAAAATTGGAAAATTCGAGATGGCGGCTCAAAATGGTGGCCGAGTTTTGTGATTATGGTCTGACTCTTTCAAAATTGGTATGTGATGGGTCTTGGGGTCGAATATATGATTCGTTTTGTAAAAATGGAAAATTCAAGATGGCGGCCGAGTTTTGTGATTATGGTCTGATTCTATCAAAATTGGTATGTGAGGATTTTTGGGCTCGAATATTATGATTCTTTTGAAAAACTTGGAAAATTCAAGATGGCGGCTTTTAAATGGCGGCCGAGTTTTGTGATTATGGTCTGATTATATTCAAAATTGGTATATGTGGGTTTTTGGGGTCGAATATTATGATTCTTTGTAAAAATTGAAAAATTCAAGATGGCGGCTTTAAATGGGGCCGAGTTTTGTGATTATGGTCTGATTCTATTCAAAATTGGTATGTGGGGGTTTTTGGGGTCGAATATTATGATTCTTTTGTAAAATGAAAATTCAAGATGGCGGCTTTTAAATGGCGGCCGTGTTTTGTGATTATGGTCTGATTCTATCCAAAATTGGTATGTGGGGGTTTTTGGGGTCGAATATTAGGATTCTTTGTAAAATAAATTCAAGATTGACGGCGGCTTTTGTGATTATGGTCTGATCCTATTCAAAATTGGTATGTGGGGGTTTTTGGGGTCGGAGATTATGATTACCTAATTTAATAAGATTATTCCATTTTTCAATTTGCAAAAAAAATATAAAAATAATAGTTTAAAAAAAACTTAAAAAACACGCTTTTATGAATAAACCATACTAAAAAGTAGGAAATAAATAATAGTTTGAAAAAACTAAAAAACACGCTTTTATAGAAAACCAGACAAAAAAAAGAGAAAAAAAAAATTTATTTTATTAAAAAAAAAGCGTGGGGTGCATGGTATCAATAATTATATAGTACATTACACACCGAGGCGATACCATGCACCCCACGCTTTTTTTTAAATGAAATAATTTTTTTTTTTCTATTTTTTTAGTCTGGTTTTCTACAAAAGCGTGTTTTTTAGTTTTTTTAAACTATTATTTCTTTATACCATCAGAAAGTAGAGATTTTAACGAACAACAAGCCCACCGATTTTTTTAAAAAAGCTGATATTTTGACGGGAGAATATTCGATTTAAAATTAGGGTGCTTTTTCGATATTAAGTCAAAATTAGGTGAAAAAATAAATATTTTGAATCAAAAAAATTACAGTGTGTTTGGGACACAAAAAAATTAATTTTAACCAAATTTCGTGGAAATTTTTTTTTTTTTGTAAAAGTTAAAAATAAAAAACCAAAAACTTGGTGATTTGAATTTTTCACATAAATTTTGAGGGTATCTGAAAAAAGTGTGAACACAAAAGTTGTAGATCTTTTTATTATCTACAACTTTGCCTGTAAATTATTTTTCCTTCCATTTTTGTTATATTCTCTTTCTTTTCCAATGGGTTTCATCCTACTATTATTTTTTTTAACTTTTTACCATTTTCAAAGGCTTCAGCCCTGGTCTATGATGAGCAGAGACGCTGAAAATTGTGACATTACTTCTACGTGCTGAATAAAAAATGAATGATTATATGTGCTATATATAGTATTTCCAAAGGCAGTTGAATAAATTTATTGCTTGATAAAGGACTATAGGCCTCCAGGAGGGAAAATGGATCTTCTCATCCACAGGCTACCCCAAATTCTAGGCCGATGCACTAGGCGTTATAACAATGTCATTATAGGGGAAGATATGAATATTGACAATCTCAACCTGAAAAATTGTCCCCACAAAGAAAAGGATAAACAACTGTTTTTTGACTTGCATCGTTATTATGAGGCCTTTTTCCTGTAAGCTCTGAGCTATTTGTCCTTCAATGGGGAGACCATTTAAAGATTTATTCATCGCCATGTTGGAGTTGCCATCTTCAATTTATGAATTTAAACTAAAAATCAATAATCTTCGACTAAATTCATAATCCCCGACGTATATATACGAAGAAACGGAACGAAAAATAATGTGTACTACTCGTAAACATTCTCCGTCGGCGAACGGTAGATCAAAAGAGCCGATAGTCAACGTGGGTTTGAGTGACAGCTGTTTGAGTGACCGCAAGCCAATGATAATGCTTGTAAGTGAGTCTGTACATTGAGACTAATAAACACCAGTTTCAGGAGGTCTAAAAATGAAAGCCAGTAGCGTCTCTGGTCTGGGATCGAAAAAGGTTTTAAAATATTCTATGGTTGTGATGTGTTTTGTTGGAAAATATGGTTTTTTTTTCGACCATGGGAAAATGAAATTATGATGATCCGATTGCCTATTAATACATACTTCCTCGTTTATGGCATATTTTTTTATTTTAACGTATTTTTAAAATATTTAAATTTCTGAATAAAATTAGTTATTTCCGCCTTTGCCGCTCAAAGGATTGCGCCTCAAGACTGGAAAACTTGTTTTTTATGCTTCTGCAATTGATAATGGATGAACTATACCAGCATCTCAATATGATGTTTCTAATAAATTGGTTGATGAAATTTATAATGAAGAAAAAATCAAATGCTTTGAAAACTTGTCGGGAAGATTTGTGGGTCTGGCACTTGATGGATGGTCCAATGTGCATAATGAACCGATAATATGTGCAACGGTTACAACAGAAAATGGATTTTCCTTCTTAGTTGATACTTCTGGGAATTCACATACTTCTGTATATGTAACAGAAATTGCAACAGCACTCATACATAAGCTTAAAACCAAATATGACTGTGCAATAGGTATGTAGTTTTGACACTGATAATGCAGCTAATATGGCTGCAATGCGACTTTAAATAAAAACAACTACTACTGAATTGAACCTTATTACATATGGTTGTGCTGCACTTGTTTTAAATTTACAATGTAAGGATTTGGAAATCACTAATATTAAAGAACATGTTTATATTGCCAAATACTTCCGTAACAACCATTTTGCCTCTGTAGCATATGCCAAAGAAGGAGGCAAAAAACTAGTTTTGCCAAATGTTAGATGGAATTCGCTTGCCGACTGTTTAGAAGGTTTCGTTGAGTCATGGCCCATACTTTTCAAAATTGTTCAGAACAAAAACGTAATTGACAATATTATAAGAGGAAAAATTCCAAACATTCACTAAAAGATTAATCGAAGATTACCTAACAATACACATCTCTATCGCAATAGATAGGCTACAAAGAAAGAGTGTCAGTCTTTCAGATGTTGTGTAAGAATTTAAAATATTAGAAACCCATTTTGACAAAACTGACTTTAAAACATCTGCAAAAATTTAAGAGGCCTGTATAAAACCCATATCATTTGTTGGCATGTCTTCTTGATCCAACAAAAACTCAGCAAACAGAGAGTTAATTTTTCAGAACCTTTCACTCTGATATTATGTTCCATGATGATATACTTCAGAATGTAAAACCCATAGATTGGTGGAAGTCACAACAAAATATACCCATTATTCAAAACAAGTTCTTCATAATTAGACAATTATTTTGTGCTGCTGCTTCTTCCGCATCAGTCGAGAGAATTTTTCAACATTTGGTTCAGTCCATTCAAAACTCAGAAATCGATTAGTAACGGAAAAAGATGCAAAATTAGTTTTTATGTACAAGCACTACAATTAAATAAAATAAACATTATTTAAATACAGTGGTATAATTTTTTTGATATAATAAACCATTAGGTAATTAAAACAAAGTTTTTATTTTCTCTTAATTATAATGTGATTTTAATCGCGATTTAAATCATCAATTGATTTAAATCGTTTCAACCCTGCTCTAAAGTTATTTTTTCTCTCCCAATTACGCAACTCCATATAATTTTGAAAATAAAAAACTGAAAAAGGACCTTTGCAATGTTACAATTCAATATAGTTTCAAAATAATTACATTTTTGTCTCTCCTGTAATAATGACATTGTGTGACTTAGAAGGTTTGCAAAGTGTACTACACTGTTGCATTAATTAAATCCAAACTATGTTGATTAACAAGTTTTTCATGAATCATTCTTGCTTTTGGAAATGTTATCCAGAGGAAGCGTAAGTAAATCCACTGTCCGTGACTGAATTTACGCTTCGTCCGTATAAGGTTGGGAGTTCTATTCTCTATTCGGTCGAATAGTCTAAATACAGCCGGATGCCGATTAAAAAAAATGACTACCAGCCGCCTGATAGGGGACACATTATAGTGGACTAACTGCCCCGGATATCTGAACCGTCTGAACAAGTTTTTACAAGTTACCTAGTCCGTGATTCCTACCGAGACATTTTTTAATGGACGAAACCAAAAAGAAGGAGGTTCTCTAGTCGACGCGTATTTTTTTTTTTTGGAACGAAGTTCCTTATCGCGCGTTGCGAAAGGGGGCTAGACGGAATAAATTAAGACCAAAAGTTGTAACGACACTTTTTGCTGTAGTTGTAAGCCGTGCGGCGTGCGCGTGTTTCTCTGTCTGTCTCTCTCTCTCTCTCTCTCTCTCTCTCTCTCTCTCTCTCTCTCTCTCATAGAAAGCAAGCCAGTTATTTTCGTTTCGTCTTTCTATTTCGCATTGAACAGTGTGGTGTCGCGACGATTATTTTTGTTGAGTGTATACAGGTTTTTTGTACATAATAAATAATAAAAAATAATAACAATATGAATCCTGACAGTGTTTCTGCACAAGTTCCGGATATTGCTGATGGAGTTAGGTAATAGAGATTTTATACAACAATAATAAATCTTATGTATTTTTAGCAAGTACGCATTATAACCTCTCTTTACTTTGTGCTAACCAAGTCATACGCGTTATAATCTCTCCATTATTGTGTGTTTAGCAAGTGTACGCGTCATAACTTTAATAAATTTAAAAGCAAATTATATTTTAATATTACAATATCAATGCGTATGTACTAAAATTGAGCCTACTGATTAAGTTTATATTACATTATATTTGTTAATAATAAGGAAAATATTATTATAACTTAAAAAAAAAATTATTACAATTCCTTCACTAATTAATCGAAAGGAACTTTGTTCCTTCCGGGTGTCCCTTGACACCTCTCAAGTTTTTTTAGGTATGATCACGCATAACTTTTTACTGAGACGTCCGATTCCGATAATTATTTTTTCAGTGGATAGGGTGTACTTCGAAGTTGGTCCCCGTTGGTCCCCCTAAGGGTAGCAAAATGAAGGATATTGATCACTCACCCTCTAAATTCTGGTCCGTTAACTGATTCAGGCATAACTTTGTACTGGGTTCTTCGATTTGGATGATTCCATTTTTATTAGATAGGGTATACCTCATAGTTGATCATATTTGGATTTCAAATGGAATTAACTACCCTTACGGGTTGAAAAATAGGGTATGATTGATTTTTCACTTGTGAACATTGGCACACATATGTAGTTGACAATGACAAATCGCTAATGTCAATATTTTTGTTCTCGTACATCCGTCACAATCATTATATTCTATGAGAGGATGGAATGATATACAAAGTAATGAAATAAACAAACCAGAACAACAAACATAATTCATATTACAACAAATAGTAAAAGTAGCAAATCATATTATTTAACTGGTAAAAGTTGAAGTAAGGTGGGTAAGTAAATATTTTGGAAGTAATAAAAAAACAAGTAGGTAGTAATTAGTAGACTTCAGCCACAAAATACGTAACTGAAAAGTAAAAAATAAAATAAACCCTCTTAGTCTCAATGACTAAGCTCCTTAACTAATGTAAGTAACTAATTTTGAATTGGCGCCAAACGAACAATCAACGAAGATCATTAAATTACTTCAAAAAAATTATCAGAATGTCACCGCGCAACTCGATGCCATCATTTTACGCCTTATCTAATCCATTTGCTTGTTTGTTTGGCGCCGACTCAAAATTAGTTACTTACATTAGTTTAGGAGCTTAGTTATTGAGACTAAGACGGTTTATTTTACCTTTTACTTTTCAGTTACGTATTTCGTCGGTATAATTTTTTGTTAAAAAGTTTTTATATACAGTTCCTATTATGCTACCACAACAATTTTTTTTTAAATTAAACATCAACACAGGGAGTAACTTGAATTTCTTCCCGTAAATCATGCTACTACACACTACACACATTGATTCAAGAAGCGGACATGAACGAACACATTTAGAAGCACTGTTTTTTTACTTGGCAACGCTGCAAAACACCGATATTAAACGTGATGGTAGGACCAGTCGTTAGTTTTTATTGCAAGATAAAAATCTTCCACAAAATGGGCATACCTACACATCTCTAAGGGGATAATAAGGAATTTTAATCTTCCTAATGCTAACTGGGGTATTTTTGTACCCCACCTTGAGTTTTTTTACGAAATATCAAGATATTTTCGTTCTCACCAATCATGTGGGAAAATCTCTTCAGAAATGCTACACGTCATTCCCAATTTAATAATTCAAATGGAATAATACAAAAACTCCCCAGTCTCTAGGGTACGTTGTAAACAAGTATTTTCCTGCATATTCTGCTTCCTGGAATCGTCTTTGCAATTTACTTTAGCTAGAAACTTTACCCTTTGTAGCACAGTACGTAAGAATAAAACTTTAATTTCAAAGGAACTTCTGCCCGCTAAAACTTAAAACTCGTCCAACGCCTTCACGTATTTTTTTTGTTTTTACCAAGAACCAGTGTGAACATCGAAAAAGAGTTTTGGTTCTTAAAGTGGCATTTGCTCTTTTGGAATAGCATGTATACCAGATACGTGTAAGGTAGAAAACAAAATTTTGTTAAAATAAGCTGGGGTACAAAATGACCCTAGTTATAGTATAAAGTCACTCAGTGTTACGAAACTATACCTAAATGTTATAGCATTATTTTATTCTGATGGTAAAATACATGCTATTTGTTTGATTTTATATTTGCATAGCACAGTATCTAATATGGTTTATTATCACCTGTTTGTTCAGCGATTACTGTTTGCCATCAAAGTCTATTTTTTTTTGGAGAATGCACAAGTGTACGAAAATGTCTCATAATCCTGAACTGAACAATAATTCCATTTAGGTCAGTCCTGAACATAAAAGGGAAAATGTCTTAGTTATATCTGACTCACTGTATACTTACCGAATAGTAACAGAAATAATGTTGTATTCACCTACCTGTTATTTTTTTATTTTCTCTAGATTTGTATATATTACTATTGCCGTGACATTGTCAGTATTTATTTTTGTTTTCAGAACTTGTAGTTTGTTAATTATGTTGTATGGAGGGTTTGTCTTTCAGTTCTGTCAACAATCAGCTGATCGACCTTGCAGATATACTATCCAGTGCATCAAAAAGGAGATACGTCATTTTCTTGATTGATTTCACCTCTCATTTGTTTATGACCCTTGGTTGTCGCCCGATTGTACGGTGATATGCATCATCCGTCCAATGTTCCAACATTCAGTATGAAAGATAGAGAGAGAAATATCGAGTCCAGATTTGAAGTTCTTTCAAGTACGTTTCTGTGCCGATTTTTTTGGGGTAGAAAAAGTTTTCAGATTAAAAATCAGCTTTTTCGCCACCGACCATCATGAGAGAAAGTCTCGTTTTGAATTGACGAAATGTCTGGCAAATGATTTTAATGGGACATTTCCATGTTTGCGATTTGGTTTACCCACTGATAATTAAGATGGGTCCTTGGTTTCCTTGGTTTCCGTGGTTTCTTTGGTGTTTATGGTGCTGACGTTTCTTCATGACCACCAGTTGTTAAGCACAACCGAGATCTTTGGATACATTTTTTGGTTCCATTCTGTTTTCCGTTTCTTATCATCGTTTGTCTGTCTGCCGTCCAGAGAGTTCCAAAGTATAGTCCTGTTTTGCTGTCAGGTGATTCCTGTATGTCCTAGACAGAGAAGCTAATCAATCCTCCAACAGGGAAGAAATCAACAGTTGAATACCGTTGAAGACTGAAAGATCAACCCTCTTGTAAGTGGAAAAAGAACTATAGGTATCTATCCATACCATGTAATTTTTTATGACAGTTTACTTTGTTAAAAACATAATTTTCTTTGTACATAATTGTAGATATAAACATGTTTTTTGCATTAAACTATCAATGGGGTAATCGATTTTTATTTCATTAGGTTTTGTCACCGATATATGATTTTGGTTTCTAAATTCCGTAACATAAAAAATTTAGTGGCGCTCAATTTCATTTTTCTAATGATTATCAAATTTTGACTGAGTATACGTTGAACCACGACCCATTTGCCACCAGACGAAGAGCTGTCGTTCGCTGTGTGAAAAAATAGTGCCACAATGTCTAAAAATAAAGTGAAGGTTTCATAAAACTTTGAAAAATGTGTGCATCGGGGCATTATAAAGCTATGCATATACAGTGTGACCCATTTGACATGGAACCACCCCTGTAGAATACGCATTTTTCAGTCATTCTCAATATGAATATTAAGCATCAAAAACTGTATCTTGACACAAATTTTCATAATTTTAGTTTCATTTCCACGGCACTCTTTGGTTTTTTCTTTGTCAAAAACGGCAAAAGTTTATTAGGCAATTTTTGTTTTCAAATTTGACTACACCACTGGATTCGTAGTCATAATGAATGAAAACCATCAAAATTTCATTAAAAAATATTGGTTAACAACGAAGTTACAACAACTTTAATTTTGGAAACAAAGTATTTGATTATAATTTTTATTTAGATTATAGACATATTTAAAATCTGGCGACACTGCCGATACAAAGTAGAACACCAGTGAATTTGTACAGCGAAAATCCGAAGTCAATAGCTCATTCCGTTCTACAGTTATAACTCCTGAAAGTATGGTAATGTGAGCCATTTGTGGTGGAAGCGATTTTGTAATAAAAATTTGACTACGCCACTGGATTTGTGAATTATATTCCCTTAAAATCATTTATTTAAGTTTAGGTTATAGGGGTATTCGAAAATAACAGAAAATTAAAGATTCATTTTCAAGTTATGCAGTCTTCCAAAGCCGATATAAAAACGAAATCAAGTTTTAAAGTATCAACATTATTTATTCAATAATAAAACATAAAGCAGGACAAAAAATTTTCCTGTTAAATTCTGCAAAACTCAACTGAAACAAGCTTTTAGAGAAGGTATCAATAATTTGAGGAAAGTCGAACTAATGCATTAGGCATAGGTATTGTACTAAATCAATAGTAGGCTGTGATTTAGTACACCACAAATCGCTCACATTACCATACTTTCAGGAGTTATAACTGTAGAACGGAATGAGCTATACAAATTCACTGGTGTTCTACTTTGTATCGGCAGTGTTGCCAGATTTTAAATATGTCTATAATCTAAATAAAAATTATAATCAAATACTTTGTTCCCAAAATTGAAGTTGTTGTAATTTCGTTGTTAACCAATATTTTTTTATGAAATTTTGATGGTTTCCATTTAAAACTACTACAAATCCAGTGGTGTAGTCAAATTTGAAAACAAAAATTGCCTAATAAACTTTTGCCGTTTTTGACAAAGAAAAAACACCATAGAGTGCCTTGGAAATGAAACTAAAGTTATGAAAATTTGTGTCAAGATACAGTTTTTGTTGCTTTTTGATGCTCAAAAATATTTTCGAGATTGACTGAAAAATGCGTATTCTACAGGGGTGGTTCCATTTTAAATGGGTCACACTGTATATCTCCATAATACTAATTACGATTAAAAAATTGCGGTATAGGTGGTAACTGAAAACAGCAATTGGGTACACATTTTTCAACAGATTTTTGTTCCTCCTACCCCTATTTGAATAAATAATTATCTCCAATTCTTTGGAAAAACATTGTCCTCCACTCGAAAACTGATTTTGATACCCACAGGTAATCCTTCAACTCTGATACCAGTAATAAATATTCCTCAACATATCTGCCGGATACATTAGTAATAAGAAGTCAATTTCAACTTGTACAGGCATTACAATATTCGAAAGCCGAAAAGTTCTGGAACAGCCTACATTATCAAAAGTTTTACTCAAATCCACAAAACCCGCCAGAGTTGACTGTTTTTCTCCAAATCCCTGACCTATGAAACTAGCCAGTTCCTTACTGCTTTTGCAATGTTTTTCCCCTTCCTGAATCCAAACTGCCTGTTTGTGAATGAGTCATTTTTTTCAAGAAACAAAGCAATCACCTTTTCGGCCAACTTACCTAATATTGGAAGGAGAGAAACTGATACTGCAACTTCGATTCGGTGGTTATCACGTAATCACCACTAAATCTACCACTATACAGTAAGAATAACTAAAATTTTATATTTGTATGGTTGTAGTCACGTAATTCCCATCTGTGGTAGCCACTCCACAGTTCTATAACTTATTAGTGTCATTTGAGGTGTCTGAAACATTATTGCCACTGAGCAAATCACTTTAGAGGTTTTTAAACTTAAAAGTGGAAAATAACCGTTGCGGTAACCATCCTGTACCACTTAAATATCACTTAGAAGTCACAGTCACTTTCAAGAGAGTATGATAGTTTCGGTGACGTTTTGGTAACTTCCATAAAACCTTCAATATGGCAGGCAATTGATTGTGATATGTGGGGATGGTTGCCACGTTGATAGCCACAGTACAAATTACAAAAAACCTTCAAAATTCACCATTCCGCGCGATGACGAAAGCTAACCTAAGTGTTCTCAATTTATTTTATTGTGGCTTACAAAAAGTTAGTTTAACCTGTTACGTGAAACATGAATGATATTTATTCAATATGAAATGGGTTTTGCGTTTTCATAGACAATTTTCCTTGATTTTGAAGTACCGTGGATTGGCCAAAACCAATTTTTCAAATTATTTTATTGTGGCTTACAAAAATTTTTTCCTTTACGTGAATGATATTCATTCAAAATATAATGGGTTGTGCGTTTTCAATAGACAATTTTTCTCGATTTTGTTTAAAAAGGTTAATTCAAATAGATCGGATCTCTGACTTGTGCTCCTGCTTAATATTTATACCTTAATTGTTAATTCTGTTTGCATGAATGTCATCATTTTCATCACTTGTTAATTGATAATTGTTACTTGATAATTGTTGATTGGAGCTGCATAAACCCACTATACTTGCTACATGTCCTTTTTAACAATTAATGAACATGTACCCGCAATTTCGAGGTGATAACTTTGAAGTGGCAGGTTATAATAGCCCGACGTGTTCGCCCCTTTCAAGGGTATAAGACCTATTGTAATTTTTAGGTTATAACTTTGAAGTAGTAGTCATGGGCCTGCGACGTGGGTGCCACATTCCAGTGGTGTAAAAATTAATAATTTAGTTCCACTGGGCACTTAATGACGGCAGGAGCTTTAGAGTGGTATATTTACACATTCTGACACTTGAAAGTTATATTCTCCAAAAGCCGCCATATTTACAGGAATATGCTGGGTCGCCATTATTAGAGAAATGTTCGAAATATTCAATAAAGATTTATTTGTCGTCAGTACTGCATCAAACGTAGTAATTTATTACGTAAGTATTTGTTTCAACTAACCAAGATTGATAAAACAATGTTTGAGGGATTTAAGTACATAATTTCAGAGGCGAGTTATTTCCAAAATTAAAATGTTTTCCTTGAATAAAGAGTATTCAGATGGCGCGTGCTCACAATCGAGCTACAACACCCATATTTCACATAAAACGTTCAATCGTTTTAATTTTATACCGATCAGAAGTATCCAAATTCAATATACTTACTTACGCGTTTGTATGTTTATATGTTATATATTTTTATAGTTGATCGAGTATTAGAAAGGAATCAGGCAAAATGGAGAATGAGGAACATTTATCATAAAAATATGTTGCTGAACAGATATCGAGCTACATATCTATTACACAAGTACAGTCAGTTGTTTAACGTGTCCAGTGTCGGCCACTACATATCCACGTTTTTGCCAGGTGACCACAACGTACTTGGAATGTGGCTATCTGAGATCCAGAAACGTAGATCGGAACGTAGCAGCCACCAAAAAAGTGTTCCCCATTTGGGTAGCCGTGTATATTACGTGGTCAAACACCTCAAAGTTTTCCAGAATAGTGGCCGCTACGTTCCGTCCACCAAAAATGCTACTTGGGATGGGTCTATGTTAATCATAATCACAAAACTCGCTCGCCATCTTGCAGCCGGCATTTTGTTTTTCTCCAAAAAAAATTTCATAATGCATTGTCACCAGAGTTATGAACAACCCGCCAAATTTCAGCTCAATCGGATTTCGCCAAGTGCTCCAAAAATGGATTACAAATTTTGAACCGGAAAGAATGACAGATGAACGAAGCAAGTTAAATAAAATCTTATAAAAAACTACAACTAGGCGCGATATGTGTAACAAAAGCCTTATTTATTTGGGGGAATTATTGCAATTGCAAAAATTGTATTGGTCTACAAAAAACACCTGTAAGAAACAGAACTCTATCGTAAAGTGAGAGAGAACTCAGCATAGGCGTAATATAAATGACTCAAAACGAACATATCATCTGACAAATATGGTCATTTGGAATTTGGGTGCGTTCCTCCCGCCTAATATTTCTCGATTTCGATGTGGCAGGAAAAAGCGAGCAGGCATCATTAAATAATGAAAATGGGTATATGAGTCGCTAATTAGTGGCTTTGAACAGTCCGTTCACGGCTATTTTAGCTTAGAATTACAAGGTTGTCGGTATCTGAGAAATTCTTTTTCAGCGATAGACGGTATAGCGTTTTTTGGCCTCTTCGCATGAGCAGATCCAGAGGCACTACGATGGGGAACAATCTGTGAAAAAGAGCGATTATTCGTATCTAATTAAACGGTACACGAAAAAGAACAAGTACTTCGGCCACGTGAGTTATGTCTAGCACAAAACTTTCCGAATATTTATTTATTTATCTATTTTCAAACAGATAAAACATTATTACATGAAAATCATATTTGTTTTGTAGAACAAGTGTGAATACAGTCTTATACTAATTTATAGGGGTTCTAACATCTACTAATAATAGTAATATTGTATCGGGCTACTATACTTGGGCATATACTATCTATACATACATACATACATACATACAGTGCTTCTCAAAAGTCCCCTCCCCCCCTCTTATTTTTGGAACGATCATACACAAACAAGTGAAATTTGGAAACTGAATATTAAAGGTTGTAAACTTCCCTACTAGTGATGATAAATGACAAAATCGTCAAAGATGACGTCACAAGGCCATTGTGACCAATAATTTTAAATGGAACCCTACGGCAAGCGACACCTCTTTTAAAAGGTATCGAAAAAACATATTCAATGATACTAATTTTGTTTGTGTTTATGGCAGTTTTAGCAACTCGCTTTTGAAAAACGCAAAGCTGTGATGAATTAAATCAGTTAATACTAAAATTCCAAATTCAAGCTCCGCCTTTGGATAGTTGTCAAATAAGCTGACGTTTATGTTAGTCTCCCTAATACGACGTTTTTGTAATTGTCCAAGTTTTTGTAGATTTAATAATTTGTGTATTGTTGATCGAACGTTTAACTGTTTTAGCAGCTTTTGGTACTTTTAATATTTTTGTACATTTTAATAATTTGTTAAACTGTTGTGAGTCGAATGTGTAAGTGCTTCAAGAAGCTAAATGGTACGTGCTTTAGGTGATAAAGTAGCAGCGATCCTAATCCTTGGTGAAACTGGACAAAATATTCATGCAGCAGAACGCATTTTTAATGAGAGGTTTCCCGATCGCCCCATTTCGAGGACTTATTTAAGGGAGCTTCTTCGTAAGTTTGAAACAACGGGTAGAATTAATGATGCGAAACGTTCTGGCATACCACAAATTTCTGATGAGAAAAAAAATTATATACTGGCAGAAGTAATAGTTAATCCTACTTCTTCAACAACTCACGTTGCATCTACCTGTGAAGTCAGTCGAAGTACAGTACACAGGGTGTTGAAAAAAAACAAATTTCATACATACAAATTAAAAATGGTTCATCAACTCTCAGACGACGACCCAGACCGAAGACTAGAATTTTGTGAAAATATGGAAACTAAAATTAACCAACAGCCAGACTATGTCAAAACAATTTGTTTTAGTGACGAAAGTACTTTCTATCTAAATGGAAATGTAAATACATAGAATGTGAGGTATTGGAGTGACGCAAATCCTCACCTGTTTCGTGAAACACATACCCAATTTCCCCAGAAGGTGAATGTTTGGGCAGGTATCCTGGGAAATCACATCGTTGGGCCTCTTTTTTCAAATACTTATTTAACTGGTGAGGTTTATCTGGAGCTGTTGCAAAACGCAATAGAACCGTTAATCCTTGAAATTTTGGAAGATAATCCAGATGAATTTGGCAATTTGGAAATAACATTCCAACAGGATGGTGCTCCACACTATTACGGTGCAGTAGGACGGTATTCGAATGAGGAGTATCGTGGTAGATGGATTGGACGACGAGGTTCAACGGAATGGCCAGCTCGATCACCGGAGCTCACACCTTTGGATTTTGTTCTGTGGTACCTTAAATCGAAGGTTTACGCCACTGAACCTGACAATATTGACGTTCTAAAACAACGTATTGTTGCAGAATGTGAGGCTGTTTCCGCAGACACATTTGCAAAAGTACGAGAAGAGTTTAAAAATAGGATATTTCACGGTCAGGAAGTAAATGGAGGTCACTTCGAGCAATTTCTTCAAGTAGATACTGATTCTTAAATCTGTAATTAATATCATACTGAATGGAATTTAAATTTTAATGTTTACTTATGAGCCATTAAAACTGCCATAAACACAAACAAAATTAGTATCATTGAATAGGTTTTTTCGATACCTTTTAAAAGAGGTGTCGCTTGCCGTAGGGTTCCATTTAAAATTATTGGTCACAATGGCCTTGTGACGTCATCTTTGACGATTTCGTCATCTATCATCACTAGTAGGGAAGTTTGCAACCTTCAATATTCAGTTTCCAAATTTCACCTGCTTATGTATAATCGTTCCAAAAATAAGAGGGGGGGAGAGGACTTTTGAGAAGCACTGTATACTACTACATAGGCGTCGCAGAAGAGAAATTGAACATTAGGAAAAGCGATAGAGAGGAAACAAAACAGTAGTTATTCTGGGTTTGAAAAGTATGTTTTTACACCATGGTATACTTATTTGGGAGGGAGAACAAAGTTGAGCTCTGACAGTAGTAGGAAGTTGTTTGTTGTTTTGATCATTGTAATGATGGGTGAACAGTTTATTGTTGATACGTATGGTACGTCGAAGAACTGAACAAGTCTTGTTGATCTGTTTGGAATTCTTTTTTGAGTATGGAACATATGAGGAATATTTTGTCCAATAACCACATGCCCCAAGAATAAATAGCTATTGTAACGTAAATAAACTTAACTTGGTTTAACTAATTTATTTAACACTTAATCTACAACTTAATTTATATTACTACTCCACTGGTATAGCTCGATCGTATGGGCTCGTTCAGACTGTGTACTCCCTCTTGAGGGCTGTCTATTTATCTCCGATACAGCATTCTCGATGTTTCGAATTCGGACGGTTGGCGACGGCATGTTCCAATTGTTTCCAACATTGACCGTTGTTTTCCGCGGAAGAGCGACTGGATGGTTCTCGAATATCTCCGGGGATGATCTCATCGCTGTCGATGGCAACGTGTGAGGCGACAGGTCCGGCCTAGGTTCGTTACACTATGTTTGCAAAATATGCAACTATAGACTATAAGATTATATTTTAAAAGTTATTTTGATTAAGTCTTCCACTTGGATCTCAATAATTTTGTTATTTGTTGTTGCTATTTGTTAAACTAATAAATATTGTGTTTACTTTTCTCATGTACAGGCCATTGTCATATTTGAGGCATTTGTTCAACAGGAGATGGGTGATTTTACAAAAAAACACTTAGATAATAGTGTACATTAACGGACATACAAAACAAACTGATAAAACAGTCCTTTTGCATGTCACTAAACGTGAATAAAATCTGTGTCCATGACCAATTTCACACGCGTGTTCTACTTGCTGTTCTAGCTTTTCCACTTCATTAACCAAAAATGTGTTTATTGAACATCACTGAGGATCTTGTATTGCCCAAACGTGTATTATGTAAATTATTTACTTCATTTCATGTAAATGTGACTTCTTCTGTGGCAAATAAAAATGTCAAATGTCCGTTATTATGATGTTGATTTAGAAACCTACGCTATTTAATGTACAATGGAAATTTGAATAGTGAAAGATAGAAATTCTTCAAATCGTGTCAGAAACATTTCTTGAAAAATTGTCACTGGCTATAAATTCAGGTTCATAAGGGTGATATTTAAGTTTTAATAACATTCTTTGTGCTGATGTTTTACTCACGCCTGTTAGATAGATAAATAGATAGATTTATTTAACAACGTATACAATTACAATTACAATTGTTTGCTGCAAGTCAGAAGAAAAAAAGAACAAAAAAAAGAAATGAAGACTTATGGCTAAAAGGTGTAGTCTAAGAAAAAAATCACAAAAACATATAGTCGGCAAGTATATTTTCCGACGAGATGACAGAATTTGAGTACAAACTACAATAAATTATAAGAACAATCACATGGTTAAAAAAAACGAATTCACAATAAAATCATACTTTCAGAACATATATATAAAAAAAAATTAAATACAGAGTTTTATGGATGCTTTTGTGAAACAGGTGTTTTCATGAATTCTTCAACACTATATAGAAACAGTACCGCAATAAAAAGATTATAAATTCTTTTTTGAAAAATTCTGGCTGAAATTTGTTTAACTCTTCTGGTATGTGATTATCAAGATTCTAGTTGAGATAATTTCTCTGACACTTGCTGAGTCTGAAACGGGGTTTGACTAGCCGATTACAGTTTCTAGTATTGTGCGCGTGAATTTCTGAGTGTTTGTAATAATTATCTTCGTGTTGGTGGATTTCTAGAAGAGTTTTGTCAATATAATCCAATGGAAGAGGCATCACTTCATTTCTGATGAATGAAAGCTTACAGCTATCTCTAAACCCAGCGTTGCGTATTATTCTCAATGCTTTTTTCTGTAGGATGAGTTACCCCACAAAATGAGGCCATATTCTAATTTGGCGTGAAATAGGGCAAAATAGGTCTTTATAAGTGCATCTGTGCTCATGATGTCTGAAAGCAAATAAACTTCGGATGGTTTGCCTCCGAGATCTTCAATATGAGCTGACCATGTAAGATTGTCGTCTAAGATTATACCTAGCAATTTAACACTGGAGTTATCTGAATTATGTACATTTGAAGAAAAAGTTGTATATTGATTTTTATCTCTATTGATTTTGAGTTTGTTTGTTAGGAACCAGGTGGAGGCCTTATCTTCAGCTTCCTGAGTCAACTGTCTGACGTCTTTGTTCCTTGATATCAAAGAAGTGTCGTCAGCGTATTGTATACATTCTAGAGGTCGCACAAAGAAGTTCAAATCATTCACATAAATAAAGAAAAGGAGAGGGCCGAGTACCGAACCTTGGGGTACACCGTATCTTACTGTCACTGATGATGACAATTGATTATTTTCAGAGACAACTTGCTTTCTCTCGCATAGATATGTTTTGAATATTTCAAGGGCAACTCCCCTAACACCATAAAATACCAATTTTTTAGAAGTATGTCGTGGGAGACACAGTCGAAGGCCTTGGAGAGGTTATGGAACTACTCAGATTCTCAGTTACTGCTAATAATATATTTTGTTGTAATTCATTGTTCCCAGTTACCCAATTGGCATATTTTATGTTAAAAAAAATACCACAGATCCCGAGGCCAACATTTTTTGATAAATCCATCCTACAGTTGTGTGACATACCGGATTTTCGGGATGACATAGATTAAATATTTCTGAAGTTTCTCCACCAATTTTTGTCAAACATTTTTCGGCAAATGTCTAATAAATAGAGGTGCATATGGTGCAAACTTTTTGAAACTCACTGTATGAAATAGAGATGGCTAGTGAATTCTAGCTAGCATAGTAGATAGATAGATAGATATAATTCATTTTGCCAAGTGATTACATTTTAGTAATATAGCAATAGTCAAAATACAAAAAACAAAAACAGAGATTACAAAAGCATAACACGTTTATAAATACAAACTAGATGTGTGGAAGACAAATAATCAAACAAAAATAAAAACCACTGATAAAAGTACTCAGACAAAGAGTAAAAACATGTATCTATTAAAAATTCCTTTAGTGTTTTTCTGAACTTAGTCACTTATCAATACTTTTGATTTCACTAGGTAAATTATGAAAATACGCAACCCCTATAGTCGGGTGAATTATAGCTGATAGACATTTTACAAATGGTACATTAAAATCCTTATTTTTCTGGTATTCATCGAGTGAATATCTTTGTTCAGTTTGAATTTGTCTTCATTTCGAAATATGTGTAAACACATTTCTAAAATATATAATGAGGTCAGCGTTAGAATTCGAAGCTCTACAAAATTTGATCCACAGGAATGTGCACATTTCACACCAACAATTCATCGGATGATGCGTTTTTGGGAAATGAATACATCCCCAGCTATGGTGGAATAGCCCCAAAAACAAATACCAGATCTAATGTGGGAGTCTGCGTGTGCATAATATATTTATATATATATACAGGGTGTAACTGAATAAGTGTAAAACATTTAAGGAGGTGATTCCTCATCGAAAAAAAGATAGGATCTTTCATATAAAGAAACTTCATTGGAGCATCCCTTGTTAAGATACAGCCCCTTAAAGGGGGTACATAAAATTTGTATAACAATTTTTTTCACAAGCACTGAAAAAGTTACAATATTGAAATTAACCTGACGTTTAGCCAGTAATTTATTTGGTTTACCCCATGGTTGTAAGGTGAAAACGAACCCCTAAAATTTATTTCCAATGTAACTTTTTGTCTTATTATTTGTTTACCATTTAAAAATTCATTTCCGATAGCCTGTTTCATTCTAAACAAAAAATGTCTCTTGGGTTTTTTGCCCAAAATAAACCAGTAAGCAGCAAAACATTATTTTACGAACAACTACAGAGATACATCGTCATAAATGCGAAAATACGAAACTAATCTATCTAGTAGGTCGCTATTAGCGATAGTGACAATTAAATTGGTATGACGCTGTCAGTTTGGGAATTTTCGAAATTGAATTAATACTAATTGTGTGTTGTTGTTCTGTTCTTAATTTGTTACTTTAATAATTCACTTGTTAATAAAATGGCATACACAAATGAGGAAATGGCTGATATGCATTACGTTTACGGTCTGTCGCAGGGGAATGGGTTAGAAGCTTCTAGAAGATATGCTGAAATGTATCCTCAACGGCAGCATCCTTCACATAGAATATTTGCTCGACTTCATCAACGATTACGAGAATATGGTTCATTCGACAAAAGAACGCAGGATTGTGGTCGCCATCGAGAAATACGAACACCACAGCTTGAGGAAGCAGTACTTAATTTGATTGAAGAACAACCTACTACCAGTACTAGAAAGATTGCTTTCCAGCTAAATGTTGATCATATGACGGTATTTCGAATTTTAAAGGAACAACTCTTATACCCTTACCATCTGCAACGAGTACAGGCACTGTTACCGCGAGACTTTCCGAACCGTCTTGAATTTTGCAATTGGATGCTGGAAATGATTAGAAGAAATTGTGACTTTCTGAAGACGATAGAATTCACAGACGAATGTAGTTTCTAGCCATCAAGAACAGTTTTCTCTTAACGTGTGGCTCGGAGTTATTGGGGATGATTTAATTGTGCCTCATTTTCTACCTCCTCGAAGTTTTCTCTTAACGTGTGGCTCGGAGTTATTGGGGATGATTTAATTGGGCCTCATTTTCTACCTCCTCGATTAAATGGTGAGGCATACGTTCAATTTTAAGAGAAGTGCATCCAGTACTGCTGGAGGAAGTTCCTTTGGGCGTAAGAAGGGATATGTTTTTATGCATGATGGGGCTCCCGCCCATTTTAGTCAAGTAGCACGTCAGCATTTAACTGAAACATATGCAAATCAGTGGATAGGTCGAGGAGGACCACATAAATGGCCCGCTCGATCCCCGGATCTCAATCCTCTCGATTTCTCTATTTGGGGCCATTCACAGCATTTGGTATATCGTACTCCTGTTCGCGATGTAGAGGACTTAAGAAACCGCATCATCGATGCGTGCAGGGTAATCAGAGAGACTCCAGGAATATTTGAGCGAATACGTGGCTCAATGCGCCGACGTCTAGACGCATGCGTAATGTTTGAAGGTAGACATATTGAACATTCACTATGATTTCTACATGTTGTGTGTTTTGTTATTAATAACTTAGTTTTGTTTATTACCCTTTAATCGTTTAATGCAGGTACTAACTACAAAATAACAATAAATCCAGTTCGCATTTATGACGATGTATCTCTGTAGTTGTTCGTAAAATAATGTTTTGCTGCTTACTGGTTTATTTTGGGCAAAACCAAGAGACATTTTTGTTTAGAATGAAACAGGCTATCGGAAATAAATTTTTAAATGGTAAACAAATAATAAGACAAAAAGTTACATTGGAAATAAATTTTAGGGTTGCGTTTTCACCTTACAACCATGGGTAAACCAAATAAATTACTGGCTAAGTGTCTTTTGGTAGTACAAAACGTCAGGTTAATTTCAATATTGTAACTTTTCAGTGCTTGTGAAAATCAGTAACCTCATAAATATTAAATTTTATGTACCCCCTTTAGGGATGTATCTTAACAAGGGATGCTCCAATGAAGTTTTTTATATGAAAGATCCTATCTTTTTTTCATGAGGAATCACCTCCTTAAATGTTTTACACTTATTCAGTTACACCCTGTATATATATATATATATATATTTATATATATATATATATATATATATTTATATATATATATATATATTTATATATATATATATATATATATTTATTTTTACTTTTTTTATGTATGATCACACATAACTTTTTACTGAGACGTCAGATTCCGATAATTCTGTTTCCAGTGAATAGGGTGTACTTCGAAGTTGGTCCCATTTGAATTTTAAAGATGAAATCCACCCCTAAGGGTAGCAAAATGAAGGATATTGATTACTCACCCTCTGAATTCTGGTCCGTTAACCGATTCTATCAGGCATAACTTTGTGCTGGTTTCTTCGATTTGGATGATTCTTTTTTTATTAGATAGGGTATACCTCATATTTGGATTTCGAATGGAATTATCCACCCTTACGGGTAGAAAAATAGGGGATAATTGATTTTTCACTTGTTGACAGAATCCATGTTGCTTTTCTGTTAATATTTCGAATGTTTCTAGAAAATTTCCAAGACGTGATAGAAAAGCATACTAAAAAATTGTTGAAAGTGAGGGAGGGACAGTCACTGGTCTATAGTTTTCAAGTAGCGAATTGTCTTTTTTTTAAGATTGGAATGATTTTTCACACCTTCAAACTACTAGGAAACAAACCTGTAATGAATGATAAATTCACCAGGTGTGTAAGTGGCTTAATTAAAGAGGGAATTATCTTTTTAAACAAAAACATGGGTAAATCATCATATCCGGACGAACATCTATTTTCAGTTTATTTTGTAAAATTATTTCCAGTTCATCTTCCGTATAATGAGTTAGAACAAATGACTCAAATCTAATATTTCTATTTCTAGCGTATGAGTTCCATTTTTGATAGATATGTTATCAATGATTTTTTTGGGTGCATCTATGAAACATTTGTTAAATGATGAAGCAATCGAGTCAAGACCACTTATTTCTTGATCAACCACTCTAATTGTTAGATTTTCCTGTTGAATATTTTTGTTAGATATTTTAGATGGATGAATGGATGAATGGATGGAGATGGATTGCTGGAATTAAATATTTTATTTTGGTAATATTCTTTTTTTGACATGTTTTTTGGGCAACCTTCCACAGTCTGAAAATGAAAATATAATCAAGAAAATCTATGAAAGAACCACATCAAGAGCGGAGAAAATTGAAAGAAACGGCCTGTTTTCTTCTTTCCAATAACAACTGCTTTTCAACAAATTCTGTTGAAATGGATCATACATGGTTACCTCTACTCAGAGAGGAAGTGAGATATGGTAGAATGCTAATAAACTGATCTGAACAACACCCCATATATCAAATGAAAAATACGTCACTCTCAAACTTTTTTGGCAGATCTCAATTGACATCCGTCAGTTGAAAAAGCGAAAAAGACTCTGCAAGAAAAAATCCAAATTATTAAAACAATTAAAGGAGATTTAGAAGATTTTGAGAACGGGGGCAGATATAGTCCCCGAAACGTCAATCGAAAACTATATAGAGAAATATCTTTTGAATTAAAAAAAAATTGATAGGCAAATTCAGAAAACGACAAGTTATTGACTAATTGAATCATTTTTCTATAGGAAATATAATTTGGTGAACGCAGTAACTTATCGGGGCGAACTAATTAGTTTTTGTATAGATTTTCCTGATTATATTTTCATTTTCAGACTGTTACCCAAAAAACATGTCAAGAAACGTTGTTCCTCCACAAAAAACCACATTCATTCAATATTCTTTTTTTGCTTTGGATATCAGGTCATTATGTTTTCGTTTCATCTCTCGATAAGAAGGTTCAAGAACAGGAAAGAAATCTTTTACACAAAAACTGAAGTCTTTCAATTCAGTGCTTGATTTTCTAACCTCATTGTTAACCCATTCTTGTCTGGTGTACGTCTACAATAATATTTTCTTTCAGGAAAGTAAACATTGAAATAATGCAAAACTATCGAATAAAAAAACTCAAAAGCAAAATTTAAGTCGTCGATACAATAAAGAGGCTCCCAGTTCTGCTCTTGTAATGTTTTTCCAAAATGTTCGATATTAGTTTCATTATAACTTTAGATCTGCAGTGATAATAATAATAATAAATATTTATTCATACAATCATAAAATATAATACATACAGTAGCAGCAAATGAAAAGGAGAAGACACAAACCATATTGGATGGATATTCTACCAGAAGTATACTATCGGAATATAATAAATAATAGTTTAAAAACTACAAAACACGCTTCAATAGAAAACTAAAAAGTAGAAAATAATTTTAAATGAGTTTGAAATAAGAATACAGTGATTAACAACAAATTCATTTCATCGTAAAAAAGCGTGTGGTGCTTGATGTCAATTGTTGTTAATATTTCATGGACAGATATTGGTAAAAGTAGAATCATTATGAAAATATCTTAAAAAGCACCCCATGCTTTTTTACGATGAAATAAATTTGTTGTTAATCACTGTATTCTTATTTCAAACTCATTTGAAATTATTTTCTACTTTTTAGTTTAGTTTTCTATTGGAGCGTGTTCTTTAGTTTTTAAACTATTATTTATTTTCAAGTTTTTAGTTTTGTTTTCTATTAAAGCGTATTTTTCAGTTTTTCAAACTATTATTATTATTATTTAATTTTGTTAACTATTATTCTGCAATTTTGAATAGAATCGGACCATAATCACAAAAATCGTCCGCCGTTTTGGAGCCGCCATCTTGAATCCTTCAATTATGACAAAATAATCATAATCTCCGACTCCAAAAACCCCCACATACCAATTTTGAATAGAATTGGACCATAATCACAAAACTCGTCCGCCATTTTGGAGCCACCATCTAGAATTTTCCAATGTTTACAAAAGAATCATAATATTGGACCTCAATAACCCCCACATACCAATTTTGAATAGAATCGGACCATAATAACAAAACTCGTCTACCATTTTGGAGCCGCCATCTTGAATTTTTCAGTTTTGACGAAAGAATCATAATCTCTGACCACGAAAACCCTCAGATACCAATTTTGAAGCGAATCGGACCATAATCACGAAACTCGTCCGCCCATTGGCCGCCATTTTGTTTTTTTTTTCAAACAAAAATATCTTAATGCATTGTCACCGGAATTATGTACACCTGCCATATTTCAAATCATTCGTACGTCTAGAAGTGGGTCAAAATCGCGCCCAAAGGAGTCGGTTACAAACAAACAAACAAGCATACAAGTGAAGCTAATATAAAGCGTGTAATAAAAACGAATACAATCTCTTCATAAACGGATGGGAAAACCAACACAATCAACAATAGTTATTTATGTATCAAGGGCGTAAAATAGGCTTTTATGGACCGCAGCGTGTAAGTAATAGCCCGAGCGATAGCGAGGGCTATTAACACGCCTAGATCCATAAAAGCAAATTACGCCCGAAATACATACAAAATTTTATGCACGACCGGTATATTTGATGTCATGTAGATACATACCTCTTTATATCTAGAACATGATAAAAATACATCAAGGCTGCCGTGAGGATGTATATTCATATCATATCGGAAACAGAATAAATCAAGAAGTGATGGAATGAATGTTACCATGGCAACTCAGTCAATTTTTCGAAATAAGATTATATAGGCTAGTAGCCATATTTGCTGTCAATTTTTGTGATCACAGATAAATTATTACTGATTTTGAAATGGATTCAAGCGACGAAGAAAGTGTGAATTGTACTCCACCAGAAATAAGTAAAGCAGCTGAGGATGCGAAATTGAGTTTATTGCCAAGTAAATCCAAGAAGATATACAAGGTGTATGAAGAATTCGTGAGGTGGTGCAACGGGAAAAATGTGAAAAATAAGAAATACACAGAGACTGTACTTCTTGCCTATTTTCTGGAAAAATCTAAATATTGTAAGCCCTCTACCATGTGGTCATATTATTCCATGCTGAAAGCTACTTTAAATGTACATGATAATACAGATATCAGTAGATACGCAAGATTGATAGCTTTTTTGAAACGAAAATTTGATGGTTATAAACCAAAGAAATCGAAGATTCTAAGCAGAGAAGAAATCGAGTTATTTTTTAGGGAAGCACCAGACGATTTGTATCTTATGATGAAAGTAAGTTCTAATTTCATGTTTTCTCAATGTTCAGTATGTTAATCTGAGAATTTATTGTAGGTAGCACTGATTTTTGGTATTTGTGGAGCATGTCGCCGCGAAGAATTGGCAAATATCACAGTGGACGACATTCAAGATTTCGAGACATTCTTACTCATAACCATACGAGAAACCAAAACGAAGATAGATCGAGTATTTACTGTAATCGATAAAGAACAGAAATCGCCAAGTTATTTGGATATTTACAGAAAATATTCTTCCTTGCGAGATCAGAATGATCAAAAGCGGTTTTTTTTATATTATAAAAATGGCAAGTGTACGAGACAGGTTATCGGAAAAAATACATTCGGTCAAATACCATTCAGAATAGCCACTTACCTAGGTATTTCTAATGCGAAAGAATATACTGGTCACTGCTTCAGACGTTCCTCAGCAACTATGTTAGCAGATGCAGGCGAGGATATAATCAACATTAAAAGACATGCTGGGTGGAAGTCGGCGACTGTTGCGGAAGGTTATATTGAAAATTCAGTTGCAAATAAGCTGAAGATTGCTAAGAAAATTGTAGAAAATGATGATCCTTCTACTAGCCATTGCAGACAATCTGAAAGTATTGCTCACTACTCTGAAACACCAGATAATAACATGCATTCTCTTCAGACTTCTAGTAATGAGGAATCAGTTGAAATCAGTAACTATCTGCAACAACAGAAAACAACAAATCCAAATATTTCCATAAATAACTGTTCTAATTGTATTGTCAATATTAAGTTATAATTCATTTTTTAAATTAATTTATGTTCATTGTTTTCGTTATATTAATGTTAATAATGTTTTGGGTTTGATTATATGATCCATCGGAATATAGATTTCTATCGATATGAGATTGAAATTCACTTTAGCGCCTGTTCAACGATTTTATCGCCCGCCGGGCGATAAAGTTGTCCGCGGGCGCTAAAGTGCTACTTTACGCCCGGTCGTGCATAATGAATCTAATAATATAATGTTGGCATATTTCTCCTTGGCAAGTTGGAACTACAATTCCTCACCTTTTTTGACGAAGTTGACAATCGTATAACGTCATAAATGCATGGCCTTTTATGATTGCAGCGTTTATGTTGAAGTTGATGTTATTTAAACCACCGAATTTGACTATTACATATATTTATTAACAAATACCAATATTGATAACACTCCATACGAACCTGTGTAAACAAAGTGTCACGAAAATCAGTCTGTCCTTTTTCATGCGGGCGCCTGAAAACTACTGCGTATGCGCAACTTTTGGATTACGACTCGTGACATTCATGTTTAAGGTTGGCTTATTCATTTGACATTTCGACCAGAATACCAAACGACACGTGAAAAGAAATGTCAAAATGTTGTGGTTATGTTACCATAATGAGATTTTGCAACAAATGAAATGGGCTTGTCATGCTCCAACATTTTTTTACGTGAAATAATTACTACTAGAACGATATGGACGAACAAAATCGCATCTTTGATTAAAGACGTGTTTTTTTCTTGGCGCATGCGCATCCATTTTGACCGACCGATTATGAAATTGGATGTTCAATTGTTTTGGCTTCACATAGGCTATCCTTATTATCAATATTTGAAGTTGATAAATATACAGTGCTTCTCAAAAGTCCCCTCCCCTCCTCTTATTTTTGGAACGATTATACATAAACAAGTGAAATTTGGAAACTGAATATTAAAGGTTGTGAACTTCCCTACTAGTGATGATAGATGACGAAATCGTCAAAGATGACGTCACAAGGCCATTGTGACCAATAATTTTAAATGGAACCCTACGGCAAGCGACACCTCTTTTAAAAGAGATCGAAAAAACCTATTCAATGATACTAATTTTGTTTGTGTTTATGGCAGTTTTGGCAACTCGCTTTTAAAAAACGCAAAGCTGTGATGAATTAAATCAGTTAATACTAAAATTCCAAATTCAAGCTCCGCCTCTGGATAGTTGTCAAATAAGCTGACGTTTTTGTTAGTCTCCCTAATTCGACGTTTTTGTAATTGTCAAAAGTTTTTGTACATTCAATAATTTGTGTATTGTTGATCGAACGTTTAACTGTTTTAGCAGCTTTTGGTAATTTTAATATTTTTGTACATTTTAATAATTTGTTAAACTGTTGTGAGCCGAACGTTTAAGTGCTTCAAGAAGCTAAATGGTACGTGCTTTAGGTGATAAAGTAGCAGCGATCCTAATTCTTGGTGAAACTGGACAAAATATTCATGCAGCAGAACGCATTTTTAATGAGAGGTTTCCCGATCGCCCCGCTTTGAGGACTTATTTAATGGAGCTTCTTCGTAAGTTTGAAACAACGGGTAGTATTAATGATGCGAAACGATCTGGCAGACCACAAATTTCTGATGAGAAAAAAATTGATATACTGGCAGAAGTAATAGGTAATCCTACTTCTTCAACAACTCACGTTGCATCTACCTGTGAAGTCAGTCGAAGTACAGTACACAGGGTGTTGAAAAAAAAACAAACTTCATCCATACAAATTAAAAATGGTTTATCAACTCTCAGACGACGACCCAGACCGAAGACTAGAATTTTGTGAAAATATGGAAACTAAAATTAACCAACAGCCAGACTATGTCAAAACAATTTGTTTTAGTGACGAAAGTACTTTCTATCTAAATGGAAATGTAAATACACAGAATGTGAGGTATTGGAGTGACGCAAATCCTCACCTGTTTCGTGAAACACATACCCAATTTCCCCAAAAGGTGAATGTTTGGGCAGGTATCCTGGGAAACCACATCGTTGGGCCTCTTTTTTTAAGTACTAATTTAACTGGTGAGGTTTATCTGGAGCTGTTGCAAAACGCAATAGAACCGTTAATTCTTGAAATTTTGGAAGATAATCCAGATGAATTCGGCAATTTGGAAATAACATTCCAACATGATGGTGCTCCTCCACACTATTACGGTGCAGTAAGACGGTATTTGGATGAGGAGTATCGTGGTAGATGGATTGGACGACGAGGTTCAACGGAATGGCCAGCTTGATCACCGGACCTCACACCTTTGGATTTTTTTCTGTGGGGGTACCTTGAATCGAAGGTTAACGCCACTGAACCTGACAATATTGACGTTTTAAAACAACGTATTGTTGCAGAATGTGAGGCTGTTTCCGCAGACACATTTGCAAAAGTACGAGAAGAGTATAAAAATAGGATATTTCACTGACTGACAAGTAAATGGAGGTCACTTCGAGCAATTTATTTAAGTAGATACTGATTCTCAAATCTGTAATTAATATCATACTGAATGGAAATTAAATTTTAATGTTTACTATTAATGAGCCATTAAAACTGCCATAAACACAAACAAAATTAGTATCATTGAATAGGTTTTTTCGATACCTTTTAAGAGAGGTGTCGCTTGCCGTAGGGTTCCATTTAAAATTATTGGTCACAATGGCCTTGTGACGTCATCTTTGACGATTTCGTCATCTATCATCACTAGTAGGGAAGTTTACTTTACTTTAATATTCAGTTTCCAAATTTCACTTGTTTATGTATAATCGTTCCAAAAATAAGAGGGGGAGAGAGGACTTTTGAGAAGCACCGTATGGACTATTACTACTCATTTCAATCACTGTTATGCGTCAGCGTGGCTTTTGTGACCTTGCCTTTCATGTACAACCGGAAGTTAGTCTGGTAATATTCGAGAAATAAAATTAAATAGGAAGACGAGAAACGGTTGTGCGAAGTGAATGCAAGTTTTCTGAACCCGGATTCAAGATCCGTGATAAATATTATACAAAGAAGAGATTGTATTAGAGGCCGTTTCGATGTGATGGAGCCCAACATGATAATGAAATCTTGATACATAATTTTCGCAACTGTTCGTATAATGAATCTTTTTTATAGCCGTATTGGCCGTAAAATCGTTAACAATGCTTCAAATATTCTTCCAATATATTCAGGTGTACGAAGGGGCCGACAACGCTAAGCCACGAGATAACAGGATTTTTGCTGCAAAAAAAGCCCACAATGAGTTTAATAATTAATAAGATGACTTATCTTTCATGACGAACCTATTTTCCAAAAAGGGCTGCATAATTTCCTCTGTTCTACACGGATGTAACGTGATGAAGGGTTTGCATAGTACTGGATGATCCTGGAAAAAAACGAACGTTATTCGTACGATGCGAACGCAGAATTCAAATAAAATAATTTTGTTTTAACCTGATGATGACAAATACCATGTCGAAACGTAGTTAAGAGAAATTATATGAATTGACTGAATCAGACCTTCATTCCGAGAAATTGAAGAATAATATATATATATATATATATATATATACATATATGTATACATTGATGAAAATAATGAGTAAAATCTTAAAATCAATAAAACAGGTAAATCCATCGAAAATATTTCAGGGAAAACCTTTTTAATTTTCAGAATTGCGCATATCCAGTTTTCCACATATGAATAGCGGTAATATATAAATATATTATCATGATGGGCTAATAGTTATTATAATAATGATTGTTATTGCTATTTTTTTTTAATAACAACTAGTCATTATAATAAAATATTTGTTATAATAAATTTGATCAATTTTTTTTTTATTTGATAATTTTGAAAAGTAAATACCTATTATAACAGTAATCAAACTCCAGCTATGTTATTCTTACACTTTTTCAATACTCTTTTACCTTATCTCAGCTCAGTCAGTACGCCTATGGAATATGATGCATCTCCATTCTCAAAGTAAGATTCTGTTATGCCAACTTGTTGCTCTGCTTGACGTCAAAAGTGCTATTTTGTGGGAAGATTTGTGATTAGGTGCTCAAAAGATGAACAAAGAATTCAGAAAATCGTCAAATAGTTATTTTTTTGAATATCCTTAAAAGACCTAACGCGATATCTAACTATTTTAATCAAACAATAAAATAAAGTGGAAAAACTGGCTTATATGTGATAAATTAATTTTTGAATAAACGTTTCAAGGTTATGCTCATTTTCTGAGCATGGAAAAGACCAATAAGCAAGTGATCCAAATAACCAAAATAAGTGTCTGGCACTGATATGTTCACTTTATATAGTTCTGGTGTAAAAATACCTGCTATTCTTCCTCCTGAGTATTCTCTTGACAGTTAGAAGTGTTCTTGATATATGGAAAAATGCAACTCCACTGCAGAAGGCCCCTTTTGTTACTGTCAACGTCACGGGCAGGACTTTTGTTGTCTTTATAAAATGAGTGGATTTTTCTTGCTGGTTCATTTTCCCATTCTTGTCTGGATTCGTTTCATAACGTTTAAGGATAGTTTTGCTTATTTTTTTCTTGTGTTTTATGATAAATTGTTCTTTAAAATTGGTACATGATTTCGTTTTTTACATCATTTTTTTTTCATCTCTCCCAAGCTTGTTATCTTTCCTCTTGGCAACCCACACTTTTGTTTTTTTCACGAATTTAAGTTTTTTCCCCTTTCTGTTCACATATTGTTATTCTAAATTATTCTAATGATTTTATTTACAATATATGGTTCTAGATCTTATATCATATGTACAAAGCTTGTTAAAATTCATATTTGACACTTTTCTGTTTGCAAATTTTTATATTTTACTATTTCCATCAAAATTGTTTTTGACATCTCGCTGTTGGGTTTCCTCTGATATGATTTACCATACAGGATGTTCAAACTTGAATACCATTCTGTCTACTTGAGATCCAAAGTTTTTTCATGAATTTTGATTTCTATATTATTTTTATTGGTTGTGCAAATTGAATGTATTGTTGGTAACATACTGTAACGAACCTAGGCCGGACCTATCGCCTCACGCGTTGCCATCGACAACGATGAGGTCATCCCCGGAGATATTCGAGAACAATCCAGTCGTTCTGCCGCGGAAAACAACGGTCAATATTGGAAACAATTGGAACATGCTGGTCGCCAACTGCCAGAATTCGAAAGATCGGGAATTCTGTAACGGAGATAAATAGGCAACCCTCAAGATGGCACACACAGTCTGAACGAGCCCATACGATCGAGCTATACAGTGGCGTAATATAAATTAAGTTGTAGATTTAAGTGTGAAATAAATTATTAAAACCAAGTTAAGTTTATTTACGTTACAATACTTATGATAACAGAGATACTTCAAAGCTGACTTTTTGAGACATATGCGTTGACTAGAACATGGTACAAGATTCCAGAATAGTAAAAAGTATAGAAAAGTTGTAAAACAAACATAGCATAAACCACGATAACATAAATACCTAATAATAATGAATTATCAGTTTCATTATCTGATAAATATTTCCTATCATAACAATATATATATATATATATATATATATATATATATATATGTATATATATATATATAACTAATAAAAAACCTTTTTAAAGACAAGCTTTTATCTAAGCCGTGTACTAAAACGTATAAAATAAGTTTAAGTCATCGCTGACTTTGTTGAATTATTTGTTTTCAAAATTCTTCTCGCCCGAAGTGTTAATAAAAGTAGGTACCAATTAATTTCATTGGACAATGATTGGTTGGTAAGTAACAAGCTTTTTGAAACCAAATAATTCAACACAAAATAATTAAATAATTGTCAGCGATGACTTAAACTTATTTTATGATTCGTGAGAATAATAAACTTACCATTTGCGTAAGTGTGTCATACAAGTTCGATTGTTTTAGGTTTTCGTTATACTTCCAATAATCTTCTACGGTTAAGAAAGTTCCATCTGTAAATAAAAATGAGTGATAGGTGAAGAAATGAAAGAGGAATAACCTAGTTCACCTTGTTTCCAAATGTTGAAGCACAAAACGGGTACACCATAGCTGATATGATAGGCAACATGATATTCTATAGTTGCTAATATTTTTGCGTCATCGTCACTGGAATCGTTTAAAACTCTCGAATTTGTCTTTGTTAGGAATTGTCCATTTTCAACACCCTAAAACAAGCGAAAATAACTTTGTTGTGATTTAAGGAGTTTGTTTAGGTGTGGTGTGGATAAAATAAGAAACAAGTCAAGGTTTTCGATTTGATCGATCTCCAATATAGAAAAATCGATGCGTATAAGTACGTCTAAATAAGTGACTAATCCTTTAGACGTAATAACTGATATATTGATTGAATACCTGTAAGGTAAGGTCTCCATAATGCACGAATACAAAGAAATACACAAAATAATTACGAAAGCAATAATTTTGTTAATTAGATCGCTGGTGAAATAAAAGTTATACCCTGTTTCCTAATGTGAGAGAGTAATAAATCATCACTGAACTGTAAAACGGAGTAGTCTTCGCCGTATTCCATAGGCGTACGAGGTTAAATCTAAAGTGGATGTCAATGGATAGCTTATGATCAACTAAGATAGAAATGTGCAAATAGGTCTACGACATCATGAATGAAACATATCTAGTATTTTCCGGAGAACCCAAAATGCAATAATATACTGGGTGTCCCATTAGAAAAAACAAAAGTTTATATCACAACTTTTTGATGGGACGTTCACTTGTTTTTCTATTAACATTTCCTGGCGGTTCAGAAAAATGCTACAACTTTCCTAATTTAACCATTTTTCTAGCTTTTCAAATAAGGAGGATATCTATTGGTCCAAGTATAACCAATAACCCCCCTGTAAAGTTGGTTCAAAGATATTTTGTACCAGCTCAGTGTTAAGCCCATAACAATGGACAACGCTTAAGTATGCTCTGTAATTTCCTGTTCCAGGTACTATAAAATAATAAATTCACAATCACCTACCTGATTATCTTTTCCTTACTTCAAAAGTTTGTTTTAACAAATAATATTATGTAGATATAAATATGATCGGATTTGTTTCACAAATGGAAGGGTTTGTCTAAAAAACGATTATAAGCTTAGACAGAGGCCTACCGATGCCTCAGTGCTTAAAAAGTTTAGTTACTTTCCGGCAGTTGGTAAAATTTTTTAAAAGGTTTTTGGATTAGTGAAAGTGCGCTTTCTAAAAATGAGAAAATTATTATACTCAATGTGTTCAACGCTGTTCTAATAAACTACCTGTAGTTACGGCATTTTAAAATCATCGCAAGTTCAGAATACAACGTTTAAGTTGTCCACCCTGTTTAATGGCTTCTGTCATTGCAAATTCACATTTTATCACTCTCTCACATTAGGAAACAGAGCATAGAGAGATACCTACATAAACATTATGGAAAACAGCTCGAATGATTTGGTTGGATTATCCTTACAGGTTAGTCGATCAAATCATTAATTATTCTTCTGATTATTCAGCCTCTTATTATTTTACATATGTAAAAATACCACGATGTTTGTGAAAACTGAAATACTGTTTGATTTAATCTTCTGGCAATGAAAAAACTTTTCAAATCACCTATAATATTTTACTCAAATTCCGTATTTCATATGGATTTCTACCTAGATTTACTGAATTTTAGAGGTTAACCTGATAGATTTCTCATTGGAGGATTGGATTTTTTTCGTAAATTTGGGAGTTGAGCTGTCTGAATATGAGATTGGTCGTTTCAGGTGCACATGGATTTTTCCCTAGATCCAGTGAATTTTAAGGGTTAAGGGTTGACCTGATAAGTTTCTCATAGATGATTGGATTTTCCCTAGATTTAGGGAGAAATCCATGTGAGATATAGAATTTGAGCACCTTGAACGATCCATCTTATATTCAGTCATTTCAACCCATGTGAAAAATCCCTATATATAGGGAAAAATTCCAATCCAAAAAGACAGGAATCCACCGGGTTGATACCTAAAATTCAGTAGATCTAGATAAAAACCATGGTAGTATACAGGGTGTTTCATAATTGAATGCTGATCCTAAAGGGCGATAATCCTTGGATGATTTTAAGAAAAATTCTTCATATGAACCGCAACCGCTTTATTTCTGAGATACAGGATGTTGAAATTTAACAAAAAAATCAGTTCTGCCCCAATATCACTGAAACCGCTTTGGATTTTTTTTTCTATTTTAGTACATGCATAATTTGCATAAAAATACATTTTTTTAATGATAAAGGATTTCTTAATTTTCATCAGTGGCGTCCCTGTTAACATGCCCTGTCATATTTTTGATCAAAATAATGATACGCCACTGTCTTTTTTACAAATAAATATTATTTTTGTAATTTTCCCCTATCTTCTCATAAAAATGGTCTCTTGCCTTTTTTTCGTCCGGCGGACGGTTTTCGATTTAGAAAATAAAAAACATTCATTTGCTTGTTTCTATTCGATTTTTTCTCTTAGTCTTAATTTTACAATTGTGGTAACCAAAGGATATAGGCGAAATTTTTATAATTTTATGGTAGTTATCATTTAGTTTTTGTAATGAGTACGCATAAAAATACATTTTTATTTTTAAAAACATAACTATTATGAACAAAAAATAACAAAATCAAATTAACTATTCCTAAAAACTTTTCAACAAAAAATTAAACCGACGAAATACGGAACTGAAAAGTGAAAAATAAAATAAACCTTTTAAGTCTCAATAACTGATATAAGCTTCTAAACTAATGTAACTAACGAATTTTGAGTCGGCGCCAAACAATCAAGCAAATGAATTAGGTAAGGCGTAAAATGATGGCATCGAGTTGGGCGGTGATATTCTGATAATTTTTTTGGAGTAATTTAATGATCTTCCTTGATTGTTCGTTTGGCGCCGACTCAAAATTAGTTACTTACATTAGTTTAGGAGCTCAGTTATTGAGACTAAAAAGGTGTATTTTATTTTTTACAATTCAGTTCCGTATTTCGTCGGTTTAATTTTTTGTTAAAAAGTTTTATTTTTCAATTTTTTGTGGCTGACACCTACTAATTACTAACTGCTTGTTTTTTTATTACTTCCAAAATACTTACTTACCCACCTTACCTCAACTATTACCAGTTAAATAATATGATTATCTACTTTTACTATTTGTTGTAATATAAATTATTTTTGTTGTTCTGGTTAGTTTATTTCATTACTTTGTATATAATTCCATCCTCTCATAGAATATAATGATATTGTGATAATGACACTAGCGATCTGTCATTGTCAACTACATATGTGTGCCAATGTTCACAAGTGAAAAATCAATTATCCCCTATTTTTCTACCCGTAAGGGTGGATAATTCCATTCGAAATCCAAATTTGATCAACTATGAGGTATACCCTATCTGATAAAAAAAGAATAATCCAAATCGAAGATCGCAGTACAAAGTTATGCCTGATAGAATCGGTTAACGGACCAGAATTCAGAGGGTGAGTGATCAATATCCTTCATTTTGCTACGCATAGGGGTGGATATCATCTTTAAAATTCAAATGGGACCAACTTCGAAGTACACCCTATCCACTGAAAAAAGAATTATCGGAATCGGACTCCTCAGTGAAAAGTTATGCGTGATCATACATAAAAAAAATTAAATATACGCGTCGAATAGAGAACCTCCTTCCTTTTTGGTTTCGTTGGTTAAAAATGTCCGCCTCCTGCAAGAATTCACGCTTCAGCTCTCCTTGTCATTAACTCGAAACTTTTTGTAAAATTCCTGGAGTGTTCCTTATTGCTTCACAGGAAACTATTACGCGGTTTCGTAATTCTTCCTCAGTTAGAATTGGTTGACTGTACACCAAAGTCTTAAGATGTCCCCAAAGAAAATAATCAAGACTGTTTAAGTCTGGGGATCTAGCTGGCCATGACTCTGTTCCCCCACGACCTATCCAGCGATTATGAAAGTTTTGGTTTAAATATTCGCGTGCCAGAGCACTAAAATGAGCAGGTGCACCATCGTGCATAAACCACATGCAATTTCGCATTAAAATAGGAACATTTTCCAACAATTCCAATTGGTAAATTATCTTCGAAAAATCGGCGATAATTATGTCCATTTAATCTGCGTGGTGAAAAAAGGTCCAATTAGGTAATCTACAATAATTCCAGCCTAGACATTCAATGAGAACTGCTCCTGGTGATGAGATTCCACGATTTTATGCGGATTTTCCTCGGCCCAAAAATGATTATTATAAAAATTTCTGATCCTGTTTTTAGGAAAACTAGCTTCGTCCGTGAATAAAATTTCCATGTCAAATAATGGATTTTCGGTAACTTTTTGGAGAAACCATTGGCAGAAATTCACTCGTAATGGAAATTCTCGAGGAAGTAGAGCCTGAACCCGTTGAATGTGATAGGGATATAATAAATAATCATGAAGAATCCTCCATACTAGAATATGGGCGATATTCAAATTATTGGCAACTTGCCTCGTACTTATTTCAGGATTTTCGTCAACTGAATTTAAAACAGCTACCTCAATTGCTGGAGTTCTTGCAGTCAGATGTGCTCCTTTCAAGTGATGCATTTGCTTCAAAACTTCCTGTTTCACATAACCTTCTGTGCGTGCTTGAAATCGTTCGAGCATCAGGAACCATTCCATTTGGGAAGCGCTCTTGATACAGTCGCCTGGCTTCATATGCGTTCCCGTCAGCAAGCCCTTACAAGTAATGCATGTCTGCTAATTCGGTATTTGTAAAATTTACCATGTTTTTTTTTAATAAACAAGTTTTTATAACGTAAATAATATCAAGTATCTAGCTAAAGAAGTGTTAAATTGTTTATGGTGAAAACAACGAAATGTGTTCTTAGCATACTAGATGTTTCTAGCCCACAAGATAATCCTACTACTCTTCAACGGCTGATTTCGCATAGGGACAAGCAAATGAATGCATTTTATTTTCTAACTCAAAAACCGTTCGCCGGACGAAAAAAAGGCAGGAGACCAATTTTATGAGAAACTAAACAATTACTAAAACAATATTTATTTGGAAAAAAGACAGTGGCGTATCATTATTTTGATCAAAAATATGGCAAGGCATGTTAACAATATCTTTGCGCACCTATTTGCTGGAAATTCCACTCTAGATTCATCGGGAAAACAACCCCCGAACATTACACCTATTGACAGTCACATGCCCGAGATCACCTTTCACCAACGTACTATCAGAAAGATTTTGCTGGGTCTCAACACCAACAAAGCCTGTGGATCTGACGGAATCCCGCCGATTGTTCTCAAGAAATGTGCCCCCGAACTAACACCTGTTCTTTGCAAGTTGTTCAACCACTCTTACAATTTGGGGGTATTTCCGTCCAATTGGAAAATTGCAAGAGTACAGCCAGTCCCTAAAAAAGGCAAAAAGGCCCTACCTAGCAACTACAGACCTATCGCACTGCTATCTATTATTTCAAAGGTCATGGAAAAAGCCATCAACATCGAGCTCATGAAATATCTGGAAGACTCAGGAATTGTCAACGATAGGCAATATGGCTTCCGCCATCAGAGATCAACTGGTGACCTGCTCGCTTACGTCTCACATATATGGCAGCCATCTATTGAAAAGTATGGAGAAACTTTAGCTGTGGCATTAGATATCTCCAAGGCATTCGATCGCGTTTGGCACCAGGGACTCCTCGCCAAGCTTCCGTCTTATGGCTTGCCCCCTCAGCTGTGTTCTCTGCTTGCTAGTTTTCTCTCAAACAGGTCTCTCCATGTATTGGTCGATGGAGTTTCATCTGACACTCTACTCATAAATGCTGGTATTCCGCAAGGATCTATTCTCGCACCAACACTATTTCTACTTCACATCAACGACCTGTTGAAAGCAACTTCATGTCCAGTACACAGCTTTGCCGATGATAGTACCCTCCATACCGCTTTCTCTTCCAGGGCCCCTATATCAGCCCGTGAAACCAGAAATGAACGAGGAAGAAATGTTAATAATATAAATATGGACTTAGCAACAATTCTCGAGTGGGGATCTAATAACTTGGTAGAATTCAATGCAAACAAAACACAAGCATGTCTTTTCTCTAGAAAAGCCGATCTCACTGTGCCTAACATAACTTTGTCAGGAGTAACCATACCACTGAAGTCATCCATAACGATGCTTGGTATTACTATCAGCAATAACCTTTCCTGGGAAAATCACGTGAGGTCCATTGCCAAAAGTGCATCCCAAAAACTTGGTTTTTTGTTTCGTGCCAAGAGCTATTTCACCTCCAGTCAGCTGCTTATGATCTATAAGGCACAGATCCGACCTGTCCTGGAATACTGTTCCCATATTTGGAGTGCGGCACCTAAACATATCCTGAAGCTATTGGATTCTGTCCAAAAAAGGGCAATTCGTCTCGTCGGTGATGCCTCGCTTACAAACTCGCTCACTTGTCTGGAACACCGTAGAAAAGTTGGCGATTTGTCTCTATTTTATAGATATTTTCATGGGCGATGCTCTTCTGAAATATCAACAATCGTTCCTGCTTTGGCAGTCTCTTCGAGATTAACCCGTCAAGTTCAGTCACCCCTTTTTTTCCAAATTCATCCAACGAACGGAGGTCTGGAACTCATTGCCTGGGGGTTTCCCCGGCATACAACCCCAGAAATTTAAGAAAACACCAACTCCACCTTCTTTCCCTTGGTTCCCACGATGTTCTCTGAACATTACAGGATATCCCTTTTCGTGGGAACCAGAACAAAAAAAAAAAAAAAAAACGGACGCCACTGATGAAAATTAAGAAATCTTTTATCATGGAAAAAATGTATTTTTGTTTACTCTGCATGTACCAAAACTGAAAAAAAAATCCAAAGCGGTTTCAGAGATATTGGGGAAGAACTGATTTTTTTGTTGAATTTCAACATCCTGGATCTCAGAAATGAAGCGGTTGCGGAATTATATTAATATAAAGAATTTTTCTTAAAATCATCCAAGGATTATCGCCCCTTAGGATCAGCCTTCAATTATGAAACACCCTGTATATAGGCCTCGAGCACGTAAAACTGGGTGTTCCCGTTGGACCTTGATCTCTAACACACAATCTTTCATAGGAGTTTCCAGCGGGATCAGAGGATATTTTCATAGAATCTAAGTAGTTTTGAAAAAAAGTGAAAATGTGCGCCAGAACTATCCTTTATCGATTATTTATATTATAATTTTTATCTGATTTTTTGTTACGCCAAGGAAGTATAACTTCTAACGCTTCGAGTTTTTTTTCTAAAATTATCACTCAATTTGCCTTTCGAAGGAATCAGATTTTTTGTTCATCACTTGGTTGAACTACTTGAATTTTTATATAAGATAAAATTACTTTCGCCATTTTGCAGAAAATTAAGTTAAAAATACGTTTTCACTGGACGGCAAAAATTAATGCATTTATTGAATGAAAGTGATTTTTTGTGGAGGAACAACGATTCTTGACATGTTTTTTTGGATAACCTTCCACAGTCTGAAAATGAAAATATAATCAGGAAAATCTATTCGTGTAGAAAGGGCAAACTAATTAGTTCGCCCCGATAAGTTACTGCGTTCACCAAATTATATTTCCTATAGAAAAATGATTTGTTGTGTGCTTTTCTTGGAGAAGAATAAATTGTACACCATTTCAATGTTTGACAGTTAGATAGTTTTAGTTTAGTCTTCGCGGTAACCTTTCTTGTTTCATTTACTCAAAAAGCTAAACAGACTATTCTGCAAATCAACAATTGCCTTATTTGAGCTATTTCTCAACAGTTACCTCTTTGATATTCATTTTCCATCCGTCAATCATGTAGTCAGAAATTCTAACAATTTCTCCCAAGCATTTGCCGAAATTTTCGAGTGATATTCGATCCATAATACACCTGAAAAAAAACAGTTTTCATTACCATTTGCACTTGAAATGTATACTCGAAATATTCTTCGTTTGCCGTCTAATAAGTTTAACGTGTGTATCCCAAACGGATGAACCGATTTTTGTTTTGTTTGAAAGGTGACTTGATCGAGAGTGTTCCTAGCTATGATTCAAGAAAATCTGTTCAGCCGTTTGAAGATCATTACCTCTTTTCTGGTTGCAAAGGGATGTGAGAAACTTACACAGGTCTTATCGATTCGAAATTCGGTATCCTGTTACTTCAATGATATTGCAAGAACATGGTAACCTCGACCTGAGCTGCAGAACATATGGAATCTGCAGGATACCCAACTCCTCACCAACTTACAGCGAGATATCGTGTTTGGGCTCATTGAAGTGGTCTCAATGAATAGGTTATAGATAGATGGTGATCAGGGTCTGATGATGGAGCAGGGAAGAGAAATGAGGATAAACTGGTAAGCTACTTTCACTCGTGCAATCAATATGAAATTTTGGTATAAAATTTAGTACCATTTGTGGCGAATTAATGTTTGAATGTGTAAAGTGAATGAAAGAATGAATGAGTGAATGATAAACACGATTCGATATGGTACAGTGCTGAATATAATACGGCACGATGGGGTATAGTACGGACTACGAACGTGTGATGTGATTAAATAGCATTAAGTGAATGAATGATTGGGATTTGATACGATACAGTAGGGTGCTGAATACAGTTTGGTATGGATGGTGTAGTACGGTACAGACTACAAAAATAAAACAATCGTATGATAGTGTTTAATGCATTTTAGTTGATTTGTTGAAATTATAAACAGGATGTTCATAAAATCAGATGTGGAATCATCTGCGACTGAAAGATAAACTTTAGTCACTATCTTCCATCGTCAAGATAACCTCTTGTGGGGTATTCATGTTGAAAAGGGAAACATTCTCAATTAAATATTGATAGAAAGATTTTTCTGTGAATTGAAAAATCCACGATTAAAATGAAGTTATTTTTTGTGAATGTCTAACAGAAAACAACTACTTCCCCGGCTAAAGCCACGCTGGACATTGAACTACATCTGATAGATATTCTAAAAAGGCCCTAATTCAAAGAAAATCTGAAATTGAAAATTTGCATTTTCATTCAGATAGTTATTTGATTTTCTATTCCAGTCTTGATTAGGAACTCTAAAGATGAATGAGGCAAAGAAGAATGTTTTCCAAAGAGTACTCACCAGAAATCATTCGTAACATTGACCAGGAGGACATCGCATTCAGTAGGTCTTCAATACATTTTGTCGACGAAAATCTATTTCACGTTCCACGATCATCAGGAAGACCGGAAGAAATGGGAGACACATTTTAAGAAGCAATCTCACTTTGCAAAGATGGAAAAGTTAGAATCATTTCTTTTGGAGACACTTTGAAATTTCAAAGTGTCTCCAAAAAAATGATTCTAACTTTCCATCTTTCAAAGTGAATTGCTTCAAATTGTCCATTCTTCCGGTCTTCCTGATGATCGTGAAGCTGAATAGATTTCGTACAAAATGTATTGAGACCTACTGAATGCGATTCCCTCGTCATTACGAATGATTTCGTGAGTATCTCTTTGAAAACATTCTTCTTGCCTCATTCATCTTTATGAGTTCCTAATCAAACTGAATAGAAAATCAAATAATATCTGAATGAAAATGCAAATTTCAATTCAGATTTCTTTGAATAGACCTTTAAATATCTATCAGATGTAGTTCAATGTCCACGTGCTTAGCCGAATAGTTTTCTGTTAGACATTCACAAAAAATAACTTCATTTTAATCGTGGATTTTTCAATTCACAGAAAAATCTTTCTATCAATATTTAATTGAGAATGTTTCCCTTTTCAGCATTTTAGTTATTAATAGTTACAGTGGCGTATCTAGGAATTTTACTTGGGGGGGGGTTAGGAAGGAAAAAAGTTATAAACCTGTACTTATAGGTACCAAAAAATCATATTTTTTTTATCAATTCAAACACAAATACAAAATGCAATTAAATTAAAAAATATATACATATACTTATAAGTAGGTACAAAAACAAAGATTTCTTTCGTTAAAATGAAAATAAAAATCACAAAATGAAATCCAGTCTCCTGTGTTTCTTATTTGCAAACCATTCAATAACATTTAGAACATCTATTTGCACATCTCTATGAACATGAAGTAGAGCTTATCCAACCAACCGCTCCTGTTGCATCGTTGATCGCAGCCAAGTTTTCAATCGCTTCATTGCCTCACTAACTAGCAATGTATCTAAAATATAAAGACACTTGAGGAGTAGGCAGATTGAGATTGAATCACATTCCTACCTCAGTGACTACAACCTAGGAGTAGGCAGATTGAGACCTCGCTTGGAAATCACTTCCCTCTTTTACTCTTATCAATAACTTATATTTATATATTTTCCCCACTTTTCTTGAAAATAGCTCCAAAATGACGCGGTTCAACCCGAACTTTCAATATTCATGATAATCATGAATATATATATATATATATATATATATATATATATATATATATATATATTGTAATGATAAGTACTTAATTATTTATTTATGATTTATAATTTGTTTCATTGATTTCCCTATCTTTTTAATAATTTTAAAAAATGAATACCTATCATAACAAAAATGAAACTCCGGCTATGTTGTCTTACCCTTTTTCAACAATCTTTTTACCTTATCCCAGCTCAGTCGGTAAGCCTATGAAGAATGAGTCATCTCTATCATCAGCAGCAGTTTCAATAGTGCCAACTTGGAGCAAAGCTAGATGTCAAATATGCTGTTTTGTGGAGAAAAATATGGTTAGATGGTCAACCGATAATTAAAGAATGCAGAAAAATAGTCAAATAGTTTTTTTTATTGAAATTAATCCTTAAAACTGATCTACTCTGCGAAATATAACTCATCTACTAAGGACAGTAATATGAAATGGTAAAAATATTTGATCTGTGATAAATACTAGTTAAATGAACGTTCGAAGGTTGTGAAGAGTCTGTGAGCATCAAATGTTCAAAAGAACGGACACAAGTGATCAGACAACCAATATGAGTTTCTGGACCTGATACTTTATTTGGTTCAGCTTTGGTTCCTTTGGTTCCTTTGTGGTGTTCTCCTACCTTTCGGAAGTGTTCGTGCTTACTGGAAAATACAGCTTCACTGCAAAAAAAACCTTTTTCGTTCCTGGCAATGGCATGGACTGGACTTTTGTTATTTTAATAAAATGAGTGATTTTTTCTTGTTTTCATATTCCCTTCGTATCTGAATTATTTGTAAAACGTTCAAAGATAGTTCTGCTTGTTTTCTCTTGTGTTTTTCTTATAATCATTTCCTCTAAATTTCCACTGGCTTCCGTTTTTAACACCATTTTCCATCTCTCCAAGCTTGTTGTGTTCTTCTCTTGGCAATACACACATTTTGTTTATTTTCACAAATTTTAAAATATATTGCCACTTTCTATCCGATTATTAATTATTCTAACTTATTCTGATGATTTTATTTACAATGTACTATTCTAGACCTTATATTATATGTACAAATTTGTTTAAAATTCATATTTGACATTTTTCTGTGTTAATGATTTTTATATTTCATTGTTTGCCTCGCATAGTTTTTGACATTTCGCTGTTGGGATTCCTCCTGATATGGTTTACCATACAGGATGTTCCAACTTGTATACCATTTCATCTACTTGAGATACAATGTTTTTTCATGAATTTAAATTTCCATATTATTTTTATTGTATATTCAAAATGAATGTATTGTTGGTCACATACTTACGACAATAGAGATACTTCAGGACTGACATTTTGATACAAATGCGTTGACTAGAGCATGTTATAAGATTCTAGAATAGTAAAAAGCATAGAAAGATTGTAAAACAAACATAGCATGAACCACGATAACTTAAATACCTAATAATAATAATAATTATCAGTTTCATCATTTTTTTTAAACATTACCTAACATAACAATGTAAATATATGAAATGCACAAAATTATAGATGCGACATCTATAATTTGCGGAGAGAAACTCAACGTAGTGCTGTGAAGTTCGAAGGCAGGAAATTCCATGCAACATCGACAGGTCACCAACCATTGTCGGCATAGGCCAATCCACAACACCAAAAGTCAAGCTTCTAGTGCGTTCAGAGTAACGCAAACAATAACAAAAGAAGAAACAGAGTTTTATATATATATATATATATATATATATATATTTTTATATATATAATAATATATATATTTATTTTCCTTCGGTAGTGATATACATTTGTTCATAATAGTATATGGGTGTAGAAGAATAAATATAGTTAACCCATAAAAGGTTGCCCTCGAGCATGGGTATAGGGGTGGGTACATGGTGGAATTATAATAATAACTGTGTTTATGGAATATATATATATATATATATATATATTCTTTATTTTCTCGGAATAAGGGCCTTATTTTTCTATCTATATATTTTTTATTTCATTCGACGTTTCGACATTGTTTATGTCATCTTCAGTCATCCACCAGATTCAACTACGACGTCTGGAATACCGGTAGGTTAGGTTAGGTGTTTTTGTGTAAAATCGCGTTTTTTTCAAGAAACACATATGAGATGGCGTTATAACATTATCCGAATATTTCAAGTTTATCTAAATAAGGATTTCCGAAAAAACACGATTTTACAAAAAAAAACACGCCGAGATATTCAATTGTTCTATATGACATGGTGCTATTTCACATATTTTTTCAAAGGATACTTGCTGATACTTGTAATTTATGTAGACTCAAATAACATGTGCACATAAATACAAGAGCCTTCCCTTAAATGAGTGGTTCTATCGTAACAGCTGATTAATGCATATTGCATTCGAAATTCCTACTCGAATTGTTCTTCATTTGCCGTGGTGAAAAAAAACATATTTATTAATCAGGTCTCCAACTGGCACAAAATCCATTCAAACCTCCTGAACACAAAAAATTGACACGACACAAAAGCGAAATGAGCCGGAAAATATATTAGCAACGGTCCGATTTATATTTATAAAGTTTCTAATTTATTCAGCAGTAAACGTTCGAGAACGCCTCCGTAGTCTAGACAAAAATGCGGTTTCGACAAACAAAGATGGTGACTGATTCATTGCTGCAACTTTTTATTGCGATTTACGGCATCTTCATATCTGTGGCGCATTCCTGGAGAACACCCACTCGAGAGTTATTGGGTTGGATGGACAGAGACGAACTTGGTCCTTTGTAAACAGGAATATTGACTGATACCACTGAACCTTAGACAAATACTGTCGCTACACTTTTTAATTAATAAAAAAAAACCTTTTGAAGACAAGCTTTTATTTAAATGCGCTAAAAAGTAAAAATATATTGCTTTATAATAATAATAATAATTTCTTTATTTTCACAAATTAATTTGTACAGTGTGTAAATACAAATAAAAAATAGGAAAACGTCAATAAAATCAAGAAATAGTCGAAAAGAGACAATCCAAAACCTCCGGACGTAAAGAGGAACATCACATATACGTCACAAACAATAATAATAAATAATTTAAAATATAAATATAAAAATATGACAATAACTATATAACTCTAGGTGTATATAAAGAAAACGTTCACGTTACAAAACAAGTCACGACATAAATTCCTCAACAGTGTGAAAATAAAAAATAGAAAAACATCAATAAAATCAAGCCATAATCGAAAAGAGACAATCTAAAATCTCTGGATGTATATAGGAACATCACATACACGTCACAAACAATAATAAGAGATAATATAAAATATAAATATAAAAATATGACAATAATTTACTATAAAGAAAACGTTCACGTTACAAAACAAGTTACGACAGAAATTCCTCAACAGTGTAGCAGTTTTTTGACAATAAGAGCTGCTTAACTTTTGTCTTGAAAATATGTACATTTCCTGAAGCTTTAATATCATCGGGAAGTTTGTTGTACAGTTTGCATCCCTGATATTCAAAGCGTTTTTGGTAGAGTGCAGTGCGATGTTGGATGTGCGTCATAATTTATTCCGTGAGTTATAGATTTAAGAGCTTGTCGCGCAAAGTTTTCAGTACGAATACAAAAGCGACAAGCTTTTGAATCTATAACTCACGGAATAACCTACGTCGCACATCCAAAGCAATTATTTTTTAATTTTTGGCGCTTTTGAATAAAAGCTTGTCTTTAAAAATATGTTTTTATTATTTATTTAATTTTGTGATTTTTAGTACGCCTTAATCTAAGCATTTTTGTTAATGCATCGTCATTATGAAGCCTTTTTCCTGTTCTGAGCTATCTAGTTCTTCAATGAGGAGACCATCTGAAGATTAACTTGTCCGCCATCCTGGAGCTGCCATCTTCAATTTATGAATTCTGATAAAATATCAATAATCTTCGACTAAATTCATAATCTCCGACCCCAAAAACCCCGACATACCAATTTGAATAGAAACGGTCCATCGTCACAAAACTTGTCCACCATCTTGGAGCCGCCATCTTGAATTTATGTATTTTGAAAATAAATTCATAATCTCCGACCCTGAAAGCCAATTTTGAATAGAATCGGACCATAATTACAGAGATCGTTCGCCATCTTGGAGCAGCCATTTTGATTGTATGAATTTTGACAAAAAAGTCATAATCTTCGACCCCGAAAACCCCCACATACCAATTTTGAATATAATCGGACCATAATTACAGAGATCGTCCGCCATCTTGGAGCAGCCATTTTGATTTTATGAACTTTGAGAAAAAATTCATAATCTCCAACCCCGAAAACCCCCACATACCAATTTTGAATAGAATCGGACCATAATCACAGAGATCGTCGGCCATCTTGGAACCGCTATTTTTATTCTACGAATTTTGCCAAATAAAAACTTTTTAACAAAAAATTAAACCGACGAAATACGGAACTGAAAAGTAAAAGATAAAATAAACTTTTTTAGTCTCCATAACTGAGCTCCTGAACTAATGTAAGTAACTAATTTTGAGTCGGCGCCAAACAAACAAGCAAATGAATTAGATAAGGCGTAAAATGATGATCTTCGTTGCTTGTTCGTTTGGCGCCGATTTAAAATAAGTTACTTACATTAGTTTAGGAGCTTAGTTATTGAGACTATGAAGGTTCATTTTATTTTTTACTTTTCAGTTCCGTATTTCGTCGGTTTAATTTTTTGTTAAAAAGTTTTTATTTTTCTATTTTTTGTGGCGGAAAACTACTAATTACTACCTACTTGTTTTTTGATTACTTCCAAAATACTGACTTACTCACCTCACTTCAACTATTACCAGTTAAATAAGATGATTATCTACTTTATTTGTTGTAATATAAATTATTTTTGTTGTTCTGGTTAGTTTATTTCATTACTTTGTATATCATTCTATCCTCTCATAGAATATAATGATTGTGACGGATGTAGGAGAACAAAAATAATGACATTAGCGATCTGTCATTGTCAACTACATATGTGTGCCAATGTTCACAAGTGAAAAATCAATTATTCCCTATTCTTCTACCCGTAAGGGTGGATAATTCCATTTGAAATCCAAATATGATCAACTATGAGGTATACCCTATCTAATAAAAAAGAATCATCCAAATTGAAGAACCCAGTACAAAGTTATGCCTGATAGAATCGGTTAACGGACCAGAATTCAGAGGGTGAGTGATCAATATCCTTCATTTTGCTACCCTTAGGCGTGGATTTCATCTTTAAAATTCAAATGGGACCAACTTCGAAGTACACCCTATCCACTGAAAAAAGAATGATCGGAATCGGACTTCTCAGTAAAAAGTTATGCGTGATCATTAATAAAAAAATTAAATAAAAAAAAAATACGCGTCGACTAGAGAACCTTTTCCTTTTTGGTTTCGTCGATTAAAAATTCATAATCTTAAGACTCCGAAAACCCCCTATACCAATTTTGAGTCGAATCGGACCACAAACACAAATCTCGTTCGCCATCTTAGAGCAGCCATTTTGTTTTTTTCTCCAACAGAAATTCCATAATGCATTGTCACGGGAACTACGAACACCTGCCAAATTTCACGTTAATCGGGTAACTAAAAGTGGGTCAAATTTAACTTGCAAGATTTGATTACAGACAGACAGCGTGACAGGTGAAACTAAATAAAAGCTTGTAAAAAGGAGAAGGTTCTCTAGTCGACGTATATTTTTTTTTATGTGTGACCACGCATATTTTTTTAGAGTGTATTCCGATTTTGATGATTATTTTTTTTAATGGATAGGGTATACCATTTGAAAAAAAAATCCACTGCTAAGAGTAGGAAAATGGGGAATGATTTTTAACCGATTCTACTACGCATAACTTTGTACTGTGTTATCCGATTAAGATTATTATTTTTTCATTGTCTAGGGTATGCTTCGAAGTTGGTCCCATTCGAATTTGAAAAACAATCCCCTAAGGAAGAAAACTAGGGGATGATTTATTGATTTTACACCTGTGAACCGATTCTGTTGAAACTTCTCTCACATATGTAGTTCTGATGACACTACAACATAATGAAGGCACTGAGTTAATCTGATGATGGAGATGGAAGACAGTCGAGGGATCTCCTCAACGGTTCGCAGCAGCTACCTAGTGTATTCTGACTAACTGACACACTAATTGACTGATATACGATCAACGGCAGGACCAAACCGCTAGTCCTAAGAGCTAACAATTTGACGGCATCTTTTTTTGATATTATATTCCTAAAGGGGTGAAAAGGTGGCTGAGAAGGGGGGTGAAAGTGAAAGTACAGTTGGTTTTGAAATTAAAATCTTGGAAATTAGAATTTGGGCTCTTCTCCACAAAGATAAATGTGTTTCAGGGTTTTCGAAAATTCAACCCTAAAGGGGTTAAATGGAGATTGATAATCTATAAAGTTAGTTTTGAAGCTAGGATCATGAACATTGGTATTTGGAGGTCTTTGTTACAAATAAAAAATGCGTGTTTTTGTGTCTTTGGAAATTCCTCATCTAAAGAGGTGAAATGTGGGTTAAATTGGAATTGAAAGTTTGTATAGGAATTCTGTTAGTTTTCAAGTTGGGTCCTGAATAAACATTGGTATTTCAAGTCTTTGTTGCGAATAGAAGAAAAAAGTATTTTAGTGTTTTTAGAAATTCAACCCCTAAAGAGTTGAAATGGGGGTGAAAGTTTGTAATGGGGGTTCCGTTCGTTTTCAAGTTAGGGTCATAAAAATTAGTATTTGAGGTCTTTGTATAAGAAATACATGTTTCAGTGTTTTTATAAATGCAAGGGGAGAGAAACGGGGGTGAAAGTTTGTGTAAGAGTTCCATTAGTTTTAAAGTAAGGGTAATAAAAATAATATTCGATATGCCCCACATGAATAGCAAACGTCATTATGAATATCCAGAGTCCGATCCTGTGAAAAGAACAAAAAAATCGCAAACTGGATTTCAGCTGTGATTTATCAGTGGAAATTTCTAATGTGTTCCTTTGTCCGTTTGGGCTGCTCCCAGTAGATACCATCTCACGCGGTATCATTGTCGTTAAAATATTTAATGATATCATAAAGCTTAACACGCTTCCCATAAAAGTAAATAAAGTTGTTTGAGCTACTGCAAATCACCATGCACCAATCACCGTCACTTGTGCCTTTCCATATTCGAAATTAGATATAAAAAGTACCCTGGATTTTAACATTCTGGCCGTAATTTTAGGTTAATTCATCGACGATTTTCCTAATATTTATTTACAAAAAAAAATTGGTTGCTGGTAGCTTTACCTGTGATTCAAGCGTACCGGTAAAATAAAATTTTTGGCTTGTTTCTAATCAACCTCACCCCAAATTTCTAGGCGTTGGATTGTTGTCATTGATGGCTGTTTGGTATTTGAATTTGTGAACAAATTCTATTCCACATATTCAAAATTTCTTGAAATAAAATGTTGATATTTCTTGCAAATGTTATTAAAACAAATATAGATTTTGCACCATTAATACAAAAATAACTATTTCAAACGAGTAAAAATAAATAGAATAGGTGGTGCCCCCTACAAAACACCAAAACTACTTACGTAAACGTCAAATTCATTTCCTAAGCATTCTTGTGAAAAATTCAAAATAACGGTAATAACTTCAACACGCATCGATTATCAAATAATCGACTTGACATTTTCAACTCCGAATATCTAGAAAACTGTTGCTTATAGCGACTTAAAACAAGGGTAGCTTTTTACGTAGATATGATAGAAGAATTGATTTTTTTTTACTGAAAAATGTGCTAGAAGTACGCTCAAAAAAGTTATGAATCTTCAAAAAAGAAAAAGACGTGTAGGTGGCGCCCCCTGCGAGTAAGAGCAATAATAACATCAGGTTCGAATTCGACACCTCAAAAAACCTCTCAATACCAATTTTCGATCAATTAAGGTGAGTATTTCGAAAGTTATTTAAAAAAAAAACTAAAATGAAAATAAAACTTTAACACCCTGTATCTTGGAAACGAAGCGTTTCCGGATATATATTTATTTGGCGAATTCATATTAGAATATTGTGAGGAATCACCTCCTGAAGTTTGTCAAAGTACTTTTGAATCACCCTGTATAAAGTAGTTCTAATAATGGGTGTTTTTGGAGGACTAAGGAGAGATGAACTTGTGAAAATGACTATAAACGACATAAGGGTAGCTGTTTACTTGTTGAAATACCGGAAACTAAAACCGGTACGTCAAAAGGATTTAGTATTGTGGAGGAGAAAATAGGGGCTTTGAGGCTGGACAGAAAATATCAATCCTTAAGACCCAGTGGAGTAAAGGATCTCAGATTTTTCCTTACGTACCATAGGAAGTGTGCCTTCAATGATTGCCAAATACTTAAAATTGGACAATGCAAATGAATAAACTGGACATTGTTTGAGAAGAACTTTAGCAACTCTTTTAATTGAGGCCGGTGTATCTTATGAAACTTTAAAAATGCACGGAAAATGGAAGAGTGCATCTGTGGCGGAAGGTTACATAGAACAGAGCATTTTCTCTAAAAACAAAGAGTCAACAATGATAGTAAATTCGGTTACAGAATCATATGAATTTCCTAGCGGTTCTTTCATGAAATAACTTCCAGGTACTAGTGGTCAAGCTTTCTCTTCTAAAGTTTCGAAAAAATCCGAAGATTTCGGGTCACATAATTTTTCGGAAAAATTCGAAAATGGCACTTTTAATTTTAATTGGGTAACATTATTGAAAAAAATTGGTTGTTTGACTTAGTTTGTTGTTGTTTATCCAGTTGTTGTTTGTACTTGTATGAAACTTTTTCTAAATAAATAATTTTTTCTAGCTGTTGCTTCATTTCTCCTCGTACAATGAGCGGGCGTTATGGCCATAACGCCCGCTCATAACTCCCTAGGGTGTTATGAGTGTTTTTATAGCAACCGTATCCAAGGTAAAATAAACAAATAATATTCAAGTGAAAAATAAAACTATTTTAATGCCACTTTTAACACTTGTACTTTTTTTCAATGCAGTTCATTTCGAATTTGAAGTACATAAAATCGTTGAAGTGTATTGTCATTGGAACTACACGTCTATGTAAAATTTCAACCTAATCGCATAACCGAAAGTGCGTTAAAATCTACTTGTAACACTCAGACAAACTGTCGAATAAAAGCGTATAAAAGGTATTTGACCGTATTTAATCAGTTTTATTTTGAAGGCAGGAGATAATATCAACCGCTAGAATAATGGTTAATATAGTTGTATGTATGTATGGAAAGGATTCTGAATTTGATTCGAATTTGTGAAATGATTAATGGAGTAAAGTAGGCAAGAAATATTTGTGATTCAAAGAAATATGGACAATATCTCGAGTGGGGTTAATATTTTTCTACCGAAAACATATTCAGTCTAGAGCCTAAAATTATGCTAGAACCCAAAGATTTTTCCCATGACCCAATAACTTTTTTCATCTGGGTAATAAATTAGTTTACAAAATCAGCCTCTAATTGAAATAAAATTCCGAGGTTAGTCTGCTCTAGGATTACAACACTTTTTATAATTTATTCCAAATTCAACCAAATTTGCATTCGGATACATTTTTCGAGTTTTTTTATTGATATTTGAAGATAGCTTTCTGCAGTTTATGGCAAATCAAATATTTTTACTAGCCTTTATTTAGTTTCACTTGTTAGTTCGTTCGTAAGTTCTTGCAAGTGAATTTTGACCGCCTGCTAGTCGTCCGATTGATTTGAAATTTTGTTCATAATTCCAATGACAATGCATTATGGAAAAAACAAAATGTCGGCTCCAAGATGGCGGATGATATTTGTAATTATGGTCCGATTTGATTCAAAATTGGTATATGGAGATTTTCGGGATCGGTGATTATGAATTGTTTGTCATAATTCATAAATTCAAGATAATAATAATAATATTTATTTTCATTAAGGTTACAGGCATGGACATAAATGATGAAAAAATGAAAATAAATCGGAGATATTCCACGAAGAAACTTGTTGTGGACATTCCTAACCTATATAATAATATCTTGCCAATAAATCGAAGCAAATGAATGAATACATGCTGAAAGTTAAATGAATGAAGTGAGTATAAAATATACAAATAAATAAATTGAAGATAAAAAATATATATAAAATGTAATCCGAACATGTAAAATAAGTAAATGTATTATTTAACATGTGAACAACACCTCTATGAGATTTTAACAAGTTTCACCATCCCGAACCCGAAATATATATAATTGAAGTTGACTCAATTAACACGTAACATATGGACCATACATAGGCAAACATCACATTATTAATTCTACCGTTAGTACTAAAATTAAGAAGTTTATGAAAAACGAGGAGGAGCTAGAGCAGGATATCACAGATATTGTGAAAAAAAATCAAAGTGATTGACCATCTAGTTTGACAGATATAATCAAAACTACTCTCGTTATTCAAAATAGTCCACGGGGAAGTGCACATTAATAATTCTACCGTTAGTACTAAAATTAAGAAGTTTATGAAAAACGAGAAAGAGCTAGAGCAGGATATCACAGATATTGTGAACAAAAATCAAAGTGATTGACCATCTAGTTTGACAGATATAATCAAAACTACTCTCGTTATTCAAAATAGTCCACGGGGAAGCGCACATTATTAATTCTACCGTTAGTACTAAAATTAAGAAGTTTATGAAAAACGAGAAAGAGCTAGAGCAGGATATCACAGATATTGTGAAAACAAATCAAAGTGATTGACCATCTAGTTTGACAGATATAATAAAAACTACTCTCGTTATTCAAAATAGTCCACGGGGAAGTGCACATTAATAATTCTACCGTTAGTACTAAAATTAAGAAGTTTATGAAAAACGAGGAGGAGCTAGAGCAGGATATCACAGATATTGTGAAGAAAAATCAAAGTGATTGACCATCTAGTTTGACAGATATAATCAAAACTACTCTCGTTATTCAAAATAGTCCACGGGGAAGCGCACATTATTAATTCTACCGTTAGTACTAAAATTAAGAAGTTTATGAAAAACGAGAAAGAGCTAGAGCAGGATATCACAGATATTGTGAAAACAAATCAAAGTGATTGACCATCTAGTTTGACAGATATAATCAAAACTACTCTCGTTATTCAAAATAGTCCACGGGAAGTGCACATTAATAATTCTACCGTTAGTACTAAAATTAAGAAGTTTATGAAAACGAGGAGGAGCTAGAGCAGGATATCACAGATATTGTGAAGAAAAATCAAAGTGATTGACCATCTAGTTTGACAGATATAATCAAAACTACTCTCGTTATTCAAAATAGTCCACGGGGAAGCGCACATTATTATTTCTACCGTTAGTACTAAAATTAAGAAATTCATGAAAAACGAGGAGGAGCTAGAGCAGGATATCACAGATATTGTGAAAAAAAATCAAAGTGATTGACCATCTAGTTTGACAGATATAATCAAAACTACTCTCGTTATTCAAAATAGTCCACGGGGAAGCGCACAGCCTAAAGGGGGGGTCGTAGAGAAATGCGGATTGTGCCAGGGGATTTTTTAAAGAAGGACGGGGGACCATTTGAGGGTCTGAACGCGAAAAAAAAACTCCTTCTCCTAGTTGACCCCATCGATTTTAACGATACCCACCCTTCCCCCCTAAAAAAAAAAGTTCAAAAAGAGTACTACAAAAAAGTTTATTGAAGTTTTATCGAAAAACGATAATTTTTTCCCATGACGTATGATTTCTAGTGAAAGGGGAAGGGGGGCCCGGGTCTGAATTTTTTTGTTTTTGCTGCGCTTTTCGGGGACATCAATTTTTTGAGTCGCCGACTTTCTATAACGATTGGAGGGGGCAAGTGCCCCCCTTCAAAAAAAATTTTTTTTCGCGTTTCAAATTGAAAAGTCCTTTGAAATTTTTCGATTCCGTCGAAAATAATTTCTTAATTCAACTGTCTCGTGGCGGATAACATAAATAATAAAATTGAAAATATAAAAATAAGAAATATGAAATAGAAAATGTACAAATGTAAAAAAGTAAAGATGTAAAAATGTGAAATTGTTAAAAGTAAAAATTTTAAAATGAAAAAAAAAAATAAAAAAAAAAATTTAAAAAGGAATGTAAAAATGTATAGATACAAAATGAATATAAAGTAATCCAATTCTAAATGAAAATCGATAAAAATACAATAAAATACAAAAACAAAGTAAAATACAGAAAATACAATAAACTATGTGGAATAGAAATCATGAAAATAAATTAACAAAATTTTTTATTAGTACCAATATAATTGACTTCGGCTATGACCATGTTTTCCATAGACAAATCTTGCAACCAAACTTTTTTTTTTGTAAAGAGAAATATTATTTATATCTCTGTTGGTCTGTGGAACCTGACAAAACAGTTTTGGGGCTGTGTAGTAGAATGACTTCTGACCAATAGGTTTTGTGGACTTTTCTATAAAAAACTTCTTTTTTTGTTTGTGTCTTGCTTTATGTATGTTAATTCTTTTCTAAGCAGAGAATCTTATAAAAATGAAGTTTTTTCAGTTCGAGAATAGGTATCTCTTTTAATAGTTTTTCTGTAGGATATGTACGTTCTTTATTGTAGATAATCTTCAAAAAGTATTTCTGCATTATTTTCAATTCAATTCAAGATGGCGGCTCCAATATGGCGGGCGAGTTTTGTGATTATGATCCGATTCGATTCAAAATTGGTATGTGGGGGTTTTCGGGGTCGGAGATTTATGCATTTTTTGTCAAAATCATAAATTTAAGATGGCGGCCCCAAAATGGAGGACGAGTTTTGTGATTATGGTCCATATTTGATTCAAAATTGGTATGGGAAGGTGGTTCTGGTTTGGGATTTATGAATTTTTTGTCAAAATTCATAAATTCAAGATGGCGGCCCCAAGATGGAGGACGCGTTTTGTGATTATGGTCCGATTTGATTCAAAATTGGTATGTGGTGGTTTTCGGGGTCGGAGATTATGCATTTTTGTCAAAAATCATAAATTTACTATGGGGGCCCCAAGATGGAGGACGAGTTTTCTGATTATGGTCATATTTTATTCAAAATTGGTATGTGGGGGTTTTCATCAGGTTCGGAGATTATGAATTTTTCGTCGAAATCTATAAATTCAAGATGATGACTTCAGGTTGGTGGACGTGTTTCGTGATTATGGTCAGATTCTATTCAAAATTGATGTATGGGAGTTATTGGGGTCGATGATCAAGATTTCTTTCAGCTCAAAACTTACAGGGAAGAGACTTTGTAATAACGATGCTCTATTAGAAATGAACAGATTACGGCAAACTAACTAAAAAAGCAAGAAATAAAATAACTAATAAAACAACTTTTTAAAGACAAGCTTTTATTTGAGCCGTGTACTAAAACGTATAAAATATATTTTTTGTTGAATTATTTGGTTTCAAAAAGCTTGTAATGAAATTAATACTTCGACAAGTTGTTACTTACCAACCAATCATTGTCCAATCAAATTAATTGGTACCACCTTTTATGAACACTTCGCGCGACAAGGTTTTCAAAACCAAATAATTCAACAAAAATAATTAAATCATTGTCAACGATGACTTAAACTTATTTTATACGTTTTAGTACAGGGCTCAAATGAAAGATTGTATTTAAAAAGTTTTTTATTAGGTAGTTATTTTATTGTTCACACTTTGTATCTGCATTAGCTTAATTTTTGATAACCCATTCTAAAACAAATTATCATGAAACAGTATTGGATCATCAAACTCTATACATTTAGAAAAAATTTAAGTTGAATGGCTTTAGAAGGTTGTGGTTTCTATGAAAAGTAATTTTTCATTTTTGGATTGCTATGACTAATTAATTCATTGGCATACATTTCGGGAGGTTTCCGTCAATATATGAGAACGTGTATAGATAAGACATGAAACAGCATGAACAAATAAACATGCTCTTAATGGTAGCTGGTAGGCGCCGTGACGTCAATGGGACGCCTACGGCGCTCGCAATGTGACGCTAATGCGGGGTAAAAACCCAGAATGAATGTGAAAGGGTGATTCACTTAGAAATGGAAGTCCCAATATCAATTTCGACATTAATATTGGCAATATCTCGTATTACTTTCGAAATTCCACCATAAAATAACATGATATCCCAGCTTTATTTTTCCACCAAACATGTTTTTTCCAATTCGAGAAAATTCATCGATGAAATATAGTTAGTACTTTTCCTCAAAATCCGAATTACTCATCTCTTTTTCGTGTTATATCTATTAACGATAAACATAATTACAAATTTTTTATGAGAAAGGCGTTACGTATCCGTTAGGCAGAAAACTTAAAACCAAATATTATTTTTTATCAATGAATAAAACGCTTGTTAGTTTTTTTAGGTTTTTCTCGGTATTTGATGACATTGCTTCATCAGTGTTTTTCTTCCGAGAACAAATCTATAATCTCCTTATCTCATCATGAGTACCTATTTCTTTCATCAGAGAATTACAGATATACATGTCAATATTGCCAAATAGACTAGGAGGAATCGGCGCATGAGTACCGAAAACTATTCCACCTCAATTTTTTTATGCAATCCTCTTCAAATTGCCCTACTGATGATACAAATGCATGTTGCCATGGGGCAACCCCGTGCCATATTGTTTAAACCGAAATTGTTTAAACAATTGCAAGGAATTGTTATTTTTCAACCGGATTTTTTTATATTCTTTATTGAAATACAAATAAAAAAGGTCCTATGACTTTTCACGATAAAGTTAATATTTTTAGAGATATGAATTTTTAAAGGTTCAAAAAATCTCATATTTGGGTACTTTTGACCCATGAAAAATATATTAAAAAAAAAATCGAAATAATATTTTTTTTTAATTCTTTATACAATAGTTAATAACATTCTTAATGGAGATTTAAAAAAATTTCATTGATTATACCTGTTTTTTAATTATCAATTTCGCGCGCTCACAAGTATGCATCGCTTACCTTTAAGTATCGCCGTCTCTCTGACTCATGCGCTGCATCGGCCTCCCTGTTTCCTGAATCATTATTTATCATTTATCTTAAAAACTATTAACTTTTTCAAGATTGTTGAAGAGAGCAATGTTATTAACAACTAAATTGTCTACAATTTGTTTTTGACAAATTTTTTTCTGGAATCAATTTTACAAACGTTATTTAAGCATGAATCGGAACATGTAATTAAAATTACTTTTTTATCAGTTTATATTATTTTTTTGTCATTAAAACAGAAAGTAATTACATTGAATAACTTCTTCAAACGAAGGTTATAGATGTAGAAGTATGAAATAATAAAACAAGATTTAAAAAAAAGGTATTTATTTATTATCAATGTCATTTTTATATATTCTTACAGTCTTCTGAATCACAGCCACATAGAAGTATGCAACTAATATTATTTTTTTTACAGTAACAAGCTTTGGTTTTACAGGCTTTCTTACAATTGCACGGTTTTTTAAGATCAGTTGGAAATGGGCTTTTGTTCATAAATAAAGGTAGCAAAGTACTATTCTCCAGTTTGTATCCGAAATTCGTAAAATCTAACGTTTTATATTGGGAATTCAACGCTTTTTCCCAAATGTATGTTTGAGCAGAAGCAGAGCAGAATTATTTATATATAATTGTGATTCCAAAAAATTTTAAATACCATTATATATTATTATTGTTGATAAAAATTCATAAATTACTATGATAATAACAAAAAATAATATAAACTGATAAAAAAGTAATTTTAATTACATGTCCCGATTCATGCTTAAATAACGTTTGTAAAATTGATTCCAGATAAAAATTTGGCAAAAACAAATTGTAGACAATTTAATTGTTAATAACATTGCTCTCTTTAACAATCTTAAAAAAGTTAATAGTTTTTAAGATGAATGATAAATAATGATTCAGGAAACAGAGAGGCCGATGCAGCGCATGAGTCAGAGAGAGACGGCGATACTTAAAGGTAAGCGATGCATACTTGTGAGCGCGCGAAATTGATAATTAAAAAACAGGGATAATCAATGAAATTTTTTTAAATCTCTATTAAGAATGTTATTAACTATTGTAAAAAGAATTAAAAAAAAATATTATTTCGATTTTTTTTTTTATATATTTTTCATGGGTCAAAAGTACCCAAATATGAGATTTTTTGAACCTTTAAAAATTCATATCTCTAAAAATATTAACTTTATCGTGAAAAGTCGTGGGACCTTTTTTATTTATATTTTGATAAAGAATAAAAAAAAAATTGTCCGGTTGAAAAATAACAATTCCTTGCAATTGTTTAAACAATTTCGGTTTAAACAATATGGCACGGGGTTGCCCCATGACAACATGCATTTGTATCATCAGTAGGGCAATTTGAAGAGGATCGCATAAAAAAATTGAGGTGGAATCGTTTTCGGTACTTATGCGCCGATTCCTCCTAGTCTAAAACTGACGTAAATAAACGGAGAATCTTCAGATAAAAAGTTGGGTATCAAGAGATTCAGATATTCAGATATTCAGAAAATCTGCGTCTTTGCGGCAGCATGCCGAATATTGGAACTATCGAAACGATTTGGATTAGTGATTTTCGTGAATGACTACTTAAACATGATATGTTGAGGAAACAATAAATGAGCCTCTGAAAAAAAAGTTCTCGCAAATTTTGCTAAAAGTACCCTGTTTTAACGAGTATGACGGGGTGTTAGCCCCACTCTATCATTCCCGCCGTATTATTTTTAATCAACTAAAAAAAAAATCCGTAAATTTTCCAAAAAGCTTAATCAATCGTCCTGAGATTACGCCCTGACATCCAGCGTTTCAATAATGATGCAATTCGACCCCTGGAGGGGTACCACACTTAAAATATTGGTTTTGTGAACCAAACATAGGAACTGACCTTGAAAATATCAAGGTTGTGAACATTTTCATCTTCAATCCCAAATTATTATTTTTTATAATAATCCTTGATATTTTTATTTTCATATTATAATTCTAATAATATCTATTATTTCCTTATTTTTAAATCAACATTATTCATTTAGAAATAGTCATTATCACGTATTGCGCTTACGACATTTTTATTATACCGGGTGATTCTCCAAGGCTCACCCCTATAACTTTTTTATTATCAAAGATAGAAAAACTAAATTTGGAGGTTGTGTATTATAGTTCAATTTACACTTTTTGACAGATTTACTTGCTTTGCTGTACTTCCGGTTTGACCGGAAATGACCCCATTTTTCGATTTTTGAATTGGACATCCTATATACTTTTACTTATTTTGATCGAGAATGACATTCTAAATCCAGCAACACCTCACTCGTCAATATTTGACAAATAAAGTCATTTTTATTCCAATTTTTATTTTTCGATCTAGAATGCCATGGATTGTGTAAATCGCTTAATTCTTGATCAAGTAACATGGGAAAAATACGACTTTTTTTTTTATGATCTGGTTCCCACGAAAAGGGATATCCTGTAATGTTCAGAGAACATCGTGGGAACCAAGGGAAAGAAGGTAGGAGTTGGTGTTCTTCTTAAATTTCTGGAGGTTGTATGCCTCGGGGAACACCTCCCTAGGCAATGAGTTCCAAAGCCTCGCTGTTCGTTGGATGAACGAGTCTTTGGAAAGTGATGTTCTGCAGGTCTCCAAAGTGACCACGAAGGGGTGTGATGACTGAACTTGACGGGTTAGTCTCGAAGAGACTGCCAAAGCAGGAACGATTGTTGATATTTCAGAAGAGCATCGCCCATGAAAATATCTATAAAATAGAGACAAATCGCCAACTTTTCTACGGTGTTCCAGACAAGTGAGCGAGTTTGTACGCGAGGCATCACCGACGAGACGAATTGCCCTTTTTTGGACAGAATCCAATAGCCTCAGGATATGTTTAGGTGCCGCGCTCCAAATATGGGAACAGTATTCCAGGACAGGTCGGATCTGTGCCTTATAGATCATAAGCAGCTGGGTGGGGGTGAAATAGCTCTTGGCACGAAACAAAAAACCAAGTTTTTGGGATGCACTTTTGGCAATGGACCTCACGTGATTTTCCCAGGAAAGGTTATTGCTGATAGTAATACCAAGCATCGATATGGATGACTTCAGTGGTATGGTTACTCCTGACAAAGTTATGTTAGGCACAGTGAGATCGACTTTTCTGGAGAAAAGACATGCTTGTGTTTTGTTTGCATTGAATTCTACCAAGTTATTAGATCCCCACTCGAGAATTGTTGCTAGGTCCATATTTATATTATTAACATTTCTTCCTCGTTCATTTCTGGTTTCACGGGCTGATATAGGGGCCCTGGAAGAGAAAGCGGTATGGAGGGTACTATCATCGGCAAAGCTGTGTACTGGACATGAAGTTGCTTTCAACAGGTGGTTGATGTGAAGTAGAAATAGTGTTGGTGCGAGAATAGATCCTTGCAGAACACCAGCATTTATGAGTAGAGTGTCAGATGAAACTCCATCGACCACTACATGGAGAGACCTGTTTGAGAGAAAACTAGCAAGCAGAGAACACAGCTGAGGGGGCAAGCCATAAGACGGAAGCTTGGCGAGGAGTCCCTGGTGCCAAACTCGATCGAACGCCTTGGAGATATCTAAAGCCACAGCTAAAGTTTCTCCATACTTTTCAATAGATAGCTGCCATATATGTGAGACGTAAGCGAGCAGGTCACCAGTTGATCTCTGATGGCGGAAGCCATATTGCCTATCGTTGACAATTCCTGAGTCTTCCAGATATTTCATGAGCTCGATGTTGATGGCTTTTTCCATGACCTTTGAAATAATAGATAGCAGTGCGATAGGTCTGTAGTTGCTAGGTAGGGCCTTTTTGCCTTTTTTAGGGACTGGCTGTACTCTTGCAATTTTCCAATTGGACGGAAATACCCCCAAATTGTAAGAGTGGTTGAACAACTTGCAAAGAACAGGTGTTAGTTCGGGGGCACATTTCTTGAGAACAATCGGCGGGATTCCGTCAGATCCACAGGCTTTGTTGGTGTTGAGACCCAGCAAAATCTTTCTGATAGTACGTTGGCGAAAGGTGATCTCGGGGCATGTGACTGTCAATAGGTGTAATGTTCGGGGTTGTTTTCCCGATGAATCCAGAGTGGAATTTCCAGCAAATAGGTGCGCAAAGATATTGGCTTTTTCCTGGGCAGTCGTTGCTAGTGTTCCATCTTCTTTGGTTAGAGGAGGAAATGAGCTGGAAGTGAAGTTTCTTCCCACAGCTTTGGCGAAAGACCAAAATGAATGGGATCCGTTAGGACATTCAGCAAGTTTTGATATTATTTTGGCATTGTGGGCATCTTTTGAGCATTCTATTGTCTCTTTGCATATGCCTCTAGCCTCGACATATGCTGCTCTGGTCTCAGGGCCCAGATTTTTTAGCCATCGATGGTATGCTGCCTGTTTGGAAGCCACAGCTCTAGAGCAGTTTCTGTTAAACCAGGTCTTATCGGATGATGTTTTTCTTCGGTATTCGGTATATAGGTTTGCATCCCCAACATGATGATTTCAGAAATTGTCTCAGCACATCGTGTTGGATCTACTGAAGAGAAACAAACTCTCTTCCATGGAAACGCTGAGAAAAACATACGAAGACCTTCCCAGTCGGCCGAATTGTAATGCCACATGAGACGGGGTGGTATTGTGCAGCTCGATGGTAAATGGAAAGAGCATGTTGTGGAGATGAGGGTGTGATCAGAGTTTCCAAGTGGGGCACAAACTTCTATTCTATACGGGTCAGGATTGGTGGTGAGGAAAAGATCTAGTGTATTGGCAGACTGGTTGTTGACATCAGGGATGCGGGTTGGTAGCTCGACCAGTTGTTCTAGACCATGAGTGATGGCGAAGGCCTCGGCTTGATGACCCGCATCATCTGTTTTGTTAGAGAATTTGAGCCAGGCAGCGTTATGTACATTAAAGTCTCCCATGATTATGGTTTCAGCTGTTGGATGGTTCTCCTGAATGTAGTCCAGTTTGAGTGATAAAAACTCAAAGAGGTCGTTATATGAAGGTTCATTAGGTGATAGGTAAAGGCAGCAGAGGAACTTAGTCAGTTTGGTATCAGATAGCTTGAACCACATCACATCAAAGTCTTTCGGTTCCAAACTCTCTTCACGCTGGCATGAAAGGTTAGCCTTGGCGTAAAGGCAGACTCCACCTTTGAACCTGAATCGAGAATGGAGTTCGTAACCAGGACAAAGCATATGGACCTTGTTGGTGGACGAGTTTACTTGTGTTTCTGTTAGAGCCAGAATATCCGGTTTTTTCGTCTGTAGGTGATGGTGGACGTCATTGATGTTCTTGTTGAGTCCGCGGATGTTGCAAAAATTAATCTTTAATGTTGAGTCCCCTCGAGTACCTCTCGCCCGGAAATCCGAATGGAGAGGTATTTTGCTTCCGGAGTGTTTTACTCTAGGAGACTTCATCTTTATAGGAGACTTCATCATTATTACTATTAGAGGCTTCGAGGCTTATGACTTCACAGTCGTTTTAAGAATTATTTAAAAGTCGCAAGTTAGTCCATTAAGGTTCTAAATTTTCAAAATGACCTCCTCCTTGATCGCGGCAAAGTTCAACTTTTTCAATTGTTGCGCGCACCACATTGATTAGCTATTCTGCAGTGATGTTCTGCCACCCACCCTTACTTTATATTCCAGTTCTTCACGAGTAGAGCTCGTCCATTATTGAAGCGACCACTTTGGCCTTCCCCTACCTAACAACCAATTCTTCTCGAAGATGCCCGAAGTGTGGCTATTAATAGAAATTCCATAGGGGTAACAAATTATTTGGTATATGCGATACACGGGACGTAGTTTTTGGCGGACGAGTTTTGTGATTATGTTCCGATTCGGTTCAAAATTGCTATTTGGGGGTATTTTCAGGTTCGGAGATTATAAATTTGTTGTCAAAATTCGTGAATTCAAGAATAAATAACTGCACTACCTACTGGTGAAGATTCGCCGTAGCATAAGCAACCACAGCAAATCGTGTCCACTCGTGTTTTCGCCCTCTCTACCTACCAAACGGTCGTTTCAATACTGGACGAGCTCTACTACAGTTCTTCACGAGTAGGTGATGCTGTGTTATACACCTGATTTTCAATTGTTCTCCAGAGAAAAAATCTAGCGGAGTAAGATCTGGTGATCTAGAATATGAAAAAGAAATGATACATTATGAAAAAATATGACAACTTGAGAATGTACCTCGCAGGCCACTGAATAGGTTCCTAAGTGCCAATCTACTTTTCTGGGAAGGTGTCATTCAGATGTTCTCTTACGACTTGATACGACTTGAGAATTGTAAGGTGGCGCTCCATCTTGTTGAAAATAGATATCAACTTGGTTAGCCAGTGGCAAATCTTCACTGAAATCATTAATTTGATTTCTAAGGAACTGTAGATATCTTTCCGAGGTAAGTTGTCCGTCGAAAATTATTATCCCTAATAGTTTTCCTCCGATAATACCCATTCAGCAATTGAAACCAAATCGCTATTGAAAATTTCCTTCTTGCATCATACAGTGCTTCTCAAAAGTCCCCTCCCCCCCTCTTATTTTTGGAACGATTATACATGATCAAGTGAAATTTGGAAACTGAATATTAAAGATTGTAAACTTCCCTACTAGTGATGATAGATGACGAAATCGTCAAAGATGACGTCACAAGGCCATTGTGACCAATAATTTTAAATGGAACCATACGGCAAGCGACACCTCTTTTAAAAGGTATCGAAAAACCTATTGAATGATACTAATTTTGTTTGGGTTTATGGCAGTTTTGGCAACTCGCTTTTAAAAAACGCAAAGCTGTGATGAATTGAATCAGTTAATACTAAAATTCCAAATTCAAGCTCCGCCTCTGGATAGTTGTCAAATAAGCTGACGTTTTTGTTAGTCTCCCTAATTCGACGTTTTTGTAATTGTCCAAGTTTTTGTACATTTAATAATTTGTGTATTGTTGATCGAACGTTTAACTGTTTTAGCATCTTTTAGTACTTTTAATATTTTTGTACATTTTAATAATTGGTAAACTGTTGTGAGCCGAACGTTTAAGTGCTTCAAGAAGCGAAATGGTACGTGCTTTAGGTGATAAAGTAGCAGCGATCCTAATTCTTGGTGAAACTGGTCAAAATATTCATGCAACAGAACGCATTTTTAATGAGAGGTTTCCCGATCGCCCCGTTTCGAGGACTTATTTAAGGGAGCTTCTTCGTAAGTTTGAAACAACGGGTAGTATCAATGATGCGAAACGATCTGGCAGGCCACAAATTTCTGATGAGAAAAAATTGATATACTGGCAGAAGTAATAGTTAATCCTACTTCTTCAACAACTCACGTTGCATCTACCTGTGCGTCAGTCGAAGTACAGTACACATGGTGTTGAAAAAAAAACAAATTCCATCCATACAAATTAAAAATGGTTCATCAACTCTCAGACGACGACCCAGATCGAAGACTAGAATTTTGTGAAAATATGGAAACTAAAATTAACCAACAGCCAGACTATGTCAAAACAATTTGTTTTAGTGACGAAAGTACTTTCTATCTAAATGGAAATGTAAATACACAGACTGTGAGGTATTGGAGTGACGCAAATCCTCACCTGTTTCGTGAAACACATACCCAATTTCCCCAGAAGGTGAATGTTTGGGCAGGTATCCTGGGAAACCACATCGTTGGGCCTATTTTTTCAATTACTTATTTAACTGGTGAGGTTTATCTGGAGCTGTTGCAAAACGCAATAGAACCGTTAATCCTTGAAATTTTGGAAGATAATCCAGATGAATTCGGCAATTTGGAAATAACATTCCAACAGGATGGTGCTCCTCCACACTATTACGGTGCAGTAAGACGGTATTTGGATGAGGAGTATCGTGGTAGATGGATTGGACGACGAGGTTCAACGGAATGGCCAGCTCGATCACCGGACCTCACACCTTTGGATCTTTTTCTGTGGGGGTACCTTAAATCGAAGGTTCACGCCACTGAACCTGACAATGTTGTTGCAGAATGTGAGACTGTTTCCGCAGACACATTTGCAAAAGTACGAGAAGAGTTTAAAAATTGGATATTTCACTGTCAGGAAGTAAATGGAGGTCACTTCGAGCAATTTCTTTAAGTAGATACTGATTTTTAAATCTGTTATTAATATCATACTGAATGGAATTTAAATTTTAATGTTTACTAATGAGCCATTAAAACTGCCATAACTACAAACAAAATTAGTATCATTGAATAGGTTTTTTCGATACTTTTTAAAAGAGGTGTCGTTTGCCGTAGGGTTCCATTTAAAATTATTGGTCACAATGGCCTTGTGACGTCATCTTTGACGATTTCGTCATCTATCATCACTAGTAGGGAAGTTTACAACCTTTAATATTCAGTTTCCAAATTTCACTTGTTTCTGTAAAATCGTTCCAAAAATAAGAGGGGGGAGGGGACTTTTGAGAAGCACTGTATGTATATTTGTTTGAGACCAGTATCTTTTATTATTCCGATTGAGCAGACCCAAGTTGGTGAATCGAGTTTCATCTGAATAAATAATTTTAATTGGAAAACGTACATCTTCTCTGTATTTAGTCAAAAACCAGTTGCAATAAGTTAATCTTCGGTTGTGGTCGTTATTGTAAGGATGGTGGTATAGTTGGTACTTGAATGATCGATAATTATTTTTGTGAAGAATTCTCCAAACGGACGAATAACTTATACTCGGAAACAATTTGACGAATTGACGCCGTACAATTCACTTCAACATAGGCTTACACGTTTACTTCTTTTTCTTCACTGACGATGAAGTTATTGGCATTTTCTTCTGGTTCATTTCGCATTTTCCTTTCCAGTTTTGGAAAATAATGCCGAGTGGGATGGCGAAGATTAGGGAATGTCTGAGCATAAATTCGAACTGCATTAGTTGCATTCTTTTTTGCTTCTCCGTAAATTAGCAACACATCAATTTTCTCGTTTCTAGTATAATTTTCCATATCATATTATAAACTACTCAACAAATACATTTTTAAAAGTGACAGCATATTCATTAGCCCATTTGTTTAGGTAGTCCTAGCAACAGCTTCAATTGTTTGTCACGGATAACTAGAATAACAGGACTTAGTGCATAAGTATACCGAACACGTATTATTTGTTATTAGGTATGATCGCTTTTTGCAATTATTCAGAAAAATAGTGAAAATAAAGTGTAAGTGTGTGGTATCAAATTATTCGTAAGAAAATGATCTTTCACAAAATGCCGACAAGCCACCCCCTTTCCATTTGAAAAAATCAAGTTAACTGGAAAAATTCATATTTGCGATTTTAGAACAACAACTTTATTCAGAATTAAAAAATACAAAAGCAAAATTTTTGAATATAAAATAATATCAAGATGAAAATCTTGATTGAAGCCCGGGACTCGGAGTGATGGCGCATTTGCTGTTTCAGTTGGAGAAAAACCCGGAAAAAACCCACAACACCATCAGAAATCAGATCATCAACTTTTTCATAGAAAAGGACACATGCTGAGCTGAGCTGAGCTGAAAAGGACACATGCTGAGCTGAGAGAATCAATCTTGGAAAAAACACGGCAGTCATCGAAGAGGTGCCAACAATTAGAATAAGGGTGTTTGCAATATGCAGTATAGTGTCCATTGGAGATGCTGCCGCTATGATTAGATATGGCGTAGATATTATAAAGAGTATTCATTCCATCCTGAGCAGAATATTGGTCCAAATTCAAATTTTGTATGGGAAAATTAATCACATTGTCCAATTCACTGCCATCAGTCGAAGAAACACGTTTTAAATGTATAACTAAAATTTTTGGAAATGTTTGTATACGAATCATCTTTTTGAATTCCCTTTTCATTCCACAAGTTGAACAGTATGGGCTCGCATCGTTAGTCAAAGTCTCCTCTTCTGCCAACAGTTCAATACATTATGTTAAATTCACGACTTCGTTTGGCAAGTCTGGAATAGGGATTGAAAGTACCCAGAAAAGTTCAAAAGTAACGGAGCAGTAATTACAAAAAGTACATCTCAATATAGACTTCAGCTGACCGGCAAATGTATCCACAATTTTGGAATTATGAGTAGACAGATATCTTGACCAAGAAATGGAAGCTTTCTGATTATCATTCGTGATAACAAAATCGTTTGGTGATGGATGAATCTCTGCACTCGCCTTGTTTAAATCTTCATGTAAACCTACCAGAAGATATCTTAGAAATTCTTCCGAATCTGCTGGGACGTTATGATCGAAGGAAGGAGCAAAATTTCTGAATAGATGGACGAAATGTGAAGTATTCACCATTTTTCGAGAAGAATCAGGACTCCAGATATTTTCCATCAAAGATATAAAAGATTTCACTAAATTTCCTTTCATTCTTGATGTAGTAGTATTTAAATCCTCCAAACAAAAACCATTCCTGAAAAATTCCAACAAAACCTTGGTGTTCGAGAGACACTGGATCATGCTATTCATAAATAATTCTTAAAACGACTGTGAAGTCATAAGCCTCAAAGTAGTTTTTTTTCCCATGTTACTTGATTAAGAATGAAGCGATTTACACGATTCATAGCATTCTAGATCGAAAAATAAAAATTGAAATAAAAATGACTTTATATGTCAAATATTGACAAGTGAGGTGTTGTTGGATTTAGAATGTCCTTCTCGATCGGAATAAGTGAAAATATATAGGATGTCCCATTTAAAAATCGAAAGTTGGGGTCATTTCCGGTCAAACCGGAAGTACGGCAAAGCAAGTAAATATGTCAAAAATCGTAAATTGAACTATGATACACAACCCCCAAATTTCGTTTTTCTATCTTCAATAATAAAAAAGTTATAGGGGTAAGCCACCTTGGAGAATCACTCGGTATATTTGAAATAACAAAGTAGTTACTACTTTCTGGTACAAACGGCAACAATGTATTGATGAAAATGCATGTTTGATTATCATTATACACGCCCACAAATTTTCGAAATGGTCTGTCGTTCCGTTCTCTAGACTCCAGATACATACTTCTAATGTTCATTCCACCGTGAAACCCTTACCTCTAAGGAACTTCTAGACTCACCTGTTTAAGCTGTATATTTTTAACCACCTATTTAGTAGGTACCTTACCTACATGTATAATTATTCAAATTCTAACAGATTATTCATTTTTAGTTATTTCTCATATTTGTAACAAATCACCTGGGGTTCTCGGACACTGGCTCCCGGTCTATTTGCAACCCTGCAAGGAAGGATTCTGAAATCTATCGAAATTCATGAACAGCATTCAGAAAGTCTAGAATAAACACATTACCTTTCCAATCTTGTGAATCAGCCTCACCGCGAGTGATTCACCTGCACTGACTCAAAACACTTTCCAGCAATTTCCAAACGAAAACAATTCCCATTAATTATTTACAAACATCAGCCGGACCACTACAATATTCAGATAAATTCCCTGGAATCCTCTCACCTCTCCAACGCCCGCTCGGTCAGACACACTTTGAGCAGTTGGCAACGGTTACTAAGGTCTGCCATCTACGAACGCAGAACGAGCTGCGACATGCGGCGTAGTAGCGTGACGTGCAATGAAACGACGCAAATAGCGAGGCGAATGTCGCAGTACGGGGAATTTTCAGACATGTGCTTTTTGCTGCATTTCGTTTCTGTTCTTTTGACAATGATGATCAGTGCGGCAAGGATAGCGTGGTTAATGTGGGGAAGTATCGAATATTCTGTTTTAGTGGTGTTTCTGGGACAAATTATACTATTTATGGAGTTTGGGTGGTAAGTTTTTCTTTGTTTTCGTATTTACGATGTTACAGTATATTGCGCAATCGAAAGAAAAACCTTCACTCGAAGAGAAAATAGGTTAGGTTCATGACTAGATGTGCTGATTTCGTTTCACGAGGTGGCAAATTCTAGTTTAAGGTTAAGTCAATTCATAACGGTCATTCCAATTCTTTACAATGCTGTTTTTTATAATTGAAAATGAACATTGCTTAGAAGCATGTGAGTAGACAGTTTGTACATTTTATATTTCTATAGTTATTCCAGGAAAAGTAGAAAAAATATTTACCCATGTATTTGTAGGACGACCATACTAACGTGAATATGAAGTAGATTAAGGAAAGTTTATGCAACCTTACTAATAACCAAGCTTATGACTAAGAACTTATAACTAGCGTTCAACACTAGCAGGTTAATGCAAATGGGATCGTTACTATATTTCAAGTTTTGTTGATCAATTTTTGTCAACCCGAATAAGTATGACCCATTCAAAACTTATCGGTCAACTAATGCGTAATAGGCGATTTTCAGACAAGTTGAAACGCGTTCGAAGCGTGTGAATATGTAATTCCTGACCCAAAACCGAAGTTTTCTAGATTTTTGGTTAAATTTTTGACAAAATATCTCTGATTTCTTCGTTTAATAATTCGCAAATAGCTACTATGCCTGCGTGGAAAATTTCGTTCTCAGCCATTTTAAACAACTACCTTCCCTACCGAATCAATTTTCGTTTACACGTGTGAACAAAAATTCATTTCGATTTTAGTTGATCAACTGAGAACGCGCCTTAAATGGGCTTAGATCAAAAGGAAAATGCGCCTGCGCCGATTTATAATATTTTGATATTTTCTCAACATACAACATAGTGAATTTAATATATTTGTCCCTCATGAACTTCACCAGGTTCTGAAAATTACTGACGTTGACGTTATGACCATTACAGCAAGTTGAATACCTACTATACTTTATCTACGACTAAAACAACAATAAATACTAAGCATTACTAATTTTTTTATCAATAAAATTAACTGTAAAGTTTGAACAACCAGTAAACTGAATATGTGGTACTGAATTATGCAAGTTTATTGTTTCATTTTGGGTTTGTTGCATATACCTATGTTGTTGATGTACTAACTGGTTGAGGTGTTATAGAACTGTATATTTTATTTGCAGTATCTGCCTTATTCTTTTCGGAATCATCAACGTACCCCTCAGCCACAGTAGTTGATCGCAAACCGCCATGGCGTTTCAGTGCCGTTATATCCCCTCCAGCATCGACCTATACTAATAAAGTTGCCGACTAGCTGCGAAAACATTGCCCTGTATATACATTACAGTGTGGTAATTTTAAAAATGTAGCAATGTCTTTCCCAATTGCTCCAAATTTATTAATGCCAATTCTTTGTGAGTGATATTTTCCATTTTGATATTTAAAGAAAAATATCGTTTGCGATATATCAGTAGGACGAAGATTTAAATATTTCTTATCTATGGTATAAAAATTTCCCGTAACAGTGAATTTTCTGGCAATTTTTGTTTTTGTATTTGGTACACTGACCATAAAAATAGATCCATGATCTTCTAAATCTGTAATTTGCATAGAGTGCAATTCTGCTGCACGACAAGCACCCATAATGCCCATTATTAAAGCAATCTAAAATAAATTATGTAATTGACTAGATGATAAAAACTATTGAATATTGTGAGATCTATTACCTTTGTCGCCAGATATTTCTCATCAGGAGCTTCATTTATGAAATTATTAAGTTGTTCTGGCCTAAAAGTTTTTGCCTCTTTAGCTACATGTTTCTCTGATTGACGTTTAAGAAACGCGCGTAATTTCTAATAATTCTCTATATTGATTCCATTATTTATGTTGAGTGTGCTTTTTAGCATGGAGTAGAAAGTCCATAGGGACGATGCCTTATATTTAGTGCTAAATTCACTAAAATATGCCAGAAGTACATTTTCTGTGAACGATGTCTTAATGTTCTTGCTGCTACACCAATCTTGAAATTTTTTTTTTTTATTGGTGCCCCTTTTCACCCATTTAAAGCACGCCTCAGCGTGTTTAAATCGAACTTTAAAAAACGCGCGTTTTTTAAAGGTAACCATGACAACATCAACAAATCGAGAAACGTGAAGTCTAAATGACAAATTTTTGATTATTGATCTGACAGGAGTACCTTGTAACGTCAAAATATTACTCACAATTCGTTCATTTATATGTGCTCCTCCATCCATTTGATGAACTTTTCATATTCTTTTTTATATATATCACTGGATTTTCGCGGTATTAACCGCGATTCTGCCTCACTATTCAAAAAATCGATATTAGAATAATTCATTTTTGAGCTCTGGTGACAACAAATATTGATCTTTGGTAACAAATTGCAAAGGAATGTTTTTCTCATTTCCATGACAACGAAAGGTATACTGATGTCACATCACGAATTCAACCTTCTTGCATTATAAGTTCTCATTTCTATTATTTGTAGTAATAATACCAGTATATGATTTCAGAGTGCACCAATAAAAAAAAATAACGTAAAGTATTCGTGGATAACTGGTCTTAAAAACACTTGCTCTATTTCGAGCACTCCGGCTGCGCCGTCGTGCTCGAAAAATCGCGCGTGTTTTAAAGCCCTTTTTATCCACTTATACTTTAATATACTAGTATACACCTTTATATTTGTTTTGGGCATAAATTCTGTATGGTAACATTAGCTACTTGTCTTATTTCTGGAGGTGTATATAATAATTCATCTTCACTATCTGAATTCATCTTTTTCAGCACAAAATTCAGAATAATTAGGTATTAACTTAATTTGAAAACGTCAAAATTATTCAAGTGACATTACTCCCCTCAATAACAATAATGGACTGTTCTCTTTCTGCCAAACGGATTCTACAGAAGAACAGAGCCACCTTGATATTCGGCTCGTAAATAATTCCAAGAATCTTTTCCGATTTATTATAGTGAGTTATAGTAGTGAGTTATTATAACTCACGTTGTTTGTTTATAGATACTATTAATTGCTCAAAAGCAGTTGAATAATCAATATATAATTTAATAGGAGTAGATAAAATAAAGTAATTTAAAAAGTCAAAACTACACAACATCCATAACAGCTTTATTCAGAAATAAAATAAAATAAGAAGTAAAATAAAAGATGGTTAACTTTTATTTTATTTTTCTCTAGACTAGCTGTTAGGCACTTGTACGTACTGAATAATTTAGACAAATTGACGAAAGTTGATGATATAATAGCTATTCAGTCCTAGTATATGTTTTTGTTTTCATAACTGGAAAATGGTGTGTTCAGTGCCATTTTTTTAAATTTCGTTTTTGGCCAATAATGTCTTTAGATGACGAAGATTTTATAATATTGTTAGTGTTAGAGAGATAAGTGCCATGTGAAGTGGAATGAATAGAAAAATCGAATTTAAACGGTTTTCTTCACATAAAGGATTCAATATAAAATTGAACCAGAGAAAGGTAGATCTCAGGTGAAAAACAACTACTTTCCTGGCAAATACCACGCAGAACGTTGAATGATATAATGGAAGTATGCATGGATTTTCAGGTGAATATCATTCAACGTTCTGCGTGGTATTTGCCAGGAAAGTAGTTGTTTTTCACCTGAGATCTACCTTTCTCTGGTTCAATTTTATATTGAATCCTTTATGTGAAGAAAACCGTTTAAATTCGATTTTTCTATTGTTAGTGTTGTCAACAGTGGCTTATTTTTTATTCAATAAACAATAACAGAGACCAATTTTTCAAGAATACATCATTGAAATTGAGATAACCTCAACGTAAAATCCCAAATTTCGATTGACAGCTTCTTACTTCTTATATTAATTTACTCAGCTCTATAAACACTCTGAAAATTATTATTTCTCATTTTATTTTATTTCTTATTTTATTTTACGTGCTGTATGTATTAACTCACTTTCAATGAGATATAAAAAGTGCCAAACATTTTTTTTCATTTATTTGATACCATTTTTGGAATTTGGACAGAAAACAGATTGAAAATATTGTGGTTATGTTGAAAAGTGCATAGGTAAACAGCATTAAATTATTAGGTATTGTCCTAGTTATCAGTTATTGGGCTTAGTTATAATGTAATGTTCCTTTAATGAAACATTTTGAGAGTAGGTACTTATCGCTAGGCAGGTACTTTGGCTAGTTCTGACGTTACATGAATTTTTAGCGGGCTATTTCCCTCATTATTTTTGAACCAATCAAGTGGCCGAAATTTCAAACAGAACCAATCATGATCAGTTTTATAGTGTTAAAAATGTTTTCTCGCTGTTTTAGGGCCAATTTATGAAACAATATCACTATCATAGTCCTAGTCACAGTCTTTGTCTCAATCATAAAATCCAGTTGAATCTGTACATTTCAATGGAAGCATTTTTTCAACTTTTTTAGTTATAGTCTGAATCATTGTCATAAGAATATAACCTTCAAAGTTGGCAAATTTCAATATGTATGGTTATGATTAAGACGACATATAAAATGCGCATGTGCATAGATTACCCATTTGACAAATAATATTATAAATTAATCATGTCAACTTTTGTTTCTGAAAAAAAATTAGTATGGAAGATTGAAATTTCTTCCCATCTTTGGGACAAAAAAAGATTCATTTTTATCGCCATTGAGAATTTATGGAAAACAATTGCTGACTGTGATGCATAAATCTAAAATTTCTTAAGAAGACAGCGACTGGGGCTATGATTAAGACAGTGTTTGTGATCATGACAATGTTGCATAAATTGGCACTTATAAAACCACAGTATATTCGCTTGTTTTGGGGTAAAACCCCTAGCACTTATGATATTACCCTCAATTATACATTTTCTAGGTGTGCTAGATTTTGTGTTGTCTACTAGAAAGCAACTGGCAACCTACCGGAAATTGTAGCTTTCTCCTTCTCGGCAGTTATTGCGCCCTCCCTGTATCAATATTTGTTCACTCCTTGAATTCCTTTGAAAAAGATTACATTTACGAGATAACAATATCCCGAGACAAGTCTTCTTTGTCAAAATTTGCAGCTGTAAAGTATCTCAGTGAAATATTGTCGGAAGCTGCTTTGCTTCGATGATTTCTCTTCTTCTGGGTAACTTTGCGTTTATTTTACCTGCCCAGGTACCTACGATTTTTCAACAACAATATACTAAATCCTACCCAGTTTGGGTGCAATAAAAGGTTGAACGAACTAATGTTGCTTCGCTGTTTCCAATCATAATTTTTACGTAGGTTCATCAGAATACCAATAAGAAATTGTTAAGATTGGAAACTTCCAGAAATGTACACTTTTATTCGCATTCGATAATTGTTTGTAAATGGCCATGATGAGAATAACTCATACAGTGTCATACTCAAAGTATGCACCATATGGAAAACTTATTTATTAAGGGTTTTTCGATAGAAAGTTATTCCTGGTAAAAGTTTGTGCATATCTAAAACTAAACATGCACCAACAAAATATAGTAAAACACACGTAATATACGAGGAGCATTCAAAAATTTTATTTTCAGACAAGAGTAAAGTACCTTTATTTTGAAAAATTTCGAGAAATGTTATTTAGAAAAGTTGTATAGCATTAAAAAATACATCTAGATTTGAAGTCATGGCCATCTAAGTGAAGTTTTATTTTTTTACCCATTTTTTCAAAATGGGCTACGAAAAAAAAATTGCTAAAACGATAAATAGACAACATCCTGTATACGACAGTTTATTTAAAAAGCCTGTAATATTACAAATTAAACAACTATTGTGTTAACCACGGTAAATTTTCTGGTGCAAAGTTATTTTTATTTTTTGCTAACACCGAAAATTGCTCAAAATTTTACAGTATTGTAACAAGAACTTAATTCAATAATATCAAATAACAATTTTTTTCCCATGTGTAGCCAACTTTATGACGGACACTGTATAAACAGTGGAGGGTTTCTAACTTGTTCTGACAGGAATTTGCAGGACTGGGCGTTTTTCGACAAGAACTATCCTCATTAAAATTTGATGAACGGTGGAAAAAAATCAAAAACATGTTGAAAATGGCAACTTGTCTTATTTATAGGAAATAAAATCAATAAAAATTAAAAAAATGGAAAAAATACAAAAAATCTCGTTTTTTTTTCCAAAAAAATCGTAGTTTTTTGTTTGAAAAAAAACATTATTTTTCTCAACCCTGACTGAGTCTAAGATTGAGACAGTGCTTGTGACTACGACAATGACAATTGAATGTTGCATAAATTAATTGCCACTAATACTCAATATATTGTTTTGTAATGCGCATGTGCCAAAATAATTTTTGGTTCCATGAATTCCATGTATTGGTGAAAAACTAGATGAAAAACGGGGATTTGATTAAAATGTCAATAATGAAATGTCGAGAAAATATATTTATTGTTTGGATAAGAGTGTGAAGGTGTAGAATAAGTAATAATCGTATATTACTTATTCTTAACCTTCACACTCTGAACGCATTTGTTCCTACTGTTGAAATTCATTTATAAATACCTTGACACTTTCACCAGGAATTTCTCCATTTAAATTTTCTCACATTCTACTAGAAAACTGACTGCTTGCTGTTTCCAACTCGTATTCAGTATTTTCTGTACCTACTTACTTTGTGAAAACGCCATAGAACATGAAAAATTAAACTGACGTCTGACGTTGCCATCCATTTCTTGTCCGAGTCAAAAAATGTAAGGCAGATGCAGGCATAGAAACTCAGAACAAACTCAAACAATTAAAATGATTCAGATATTTGTTCTGTAACAGAAGAAGAAATGTGACATCCGAATATTATCCGAACTTCTCCGAAAATCGGATAATTATCCGGCAAACGGCAACACTGCAATGCGAGCAGATACCGGCGTGTCGTATTCCGAATATGCTTGTGCAAATTTCGGCAGTGTGAATCGGACTTTTGTCTCGAGTCAGTCTCAATGCCACGCACAGGGTCTACTCCATTGATATAGCTGGTGGATATTTCATATTTTGTTGCCAAATTTCAAATACCCCCTCTGTATCTTTGAAGAAAGTAGCTAATAATATCCCCGTGTGGGCTTCGTTTTCTTTTCATCTACAAATACCTAATTACTTACCTACTCAAGCCTAATAATAAAATTGAAATAATAATAAACGTTATTATTACTTTTAAATAAAATAATACCTACTACCTACTTCTCTCTTTTTCTGTCTCTACCCAAGTGCCTATTTTCGCTTGAAAAACGTTGCACTCAAAATCGACCTTGAAATTTTACCCTCATCGAGCCCAAAAAAGAGATTTGATTGAGCAAATTAACAAGGTTGCATACTTGGCACTGTGTGTATCGACTCGCATTTAACACTTTATATTTTCAATCTCTGCATAATATCGAAATATATCCTGTTGAGTGTATTGAAATTCTCGATTTGAAACAGGAAGAACGAATGTTTCAAAACTATACCTAGTTGACACAAAAACATTGTCGTCGCGACTGCTTGAAGCTTGTTACATTTGTTCTATTCAATGAGTTTCAAATTTTAACAAACCAATGAATAATGATGGAATGTCTTGTTATTTCCCGAGGGGGAAACAACTCTTTACATAGGTGTACATAAAGAAAATTAAATAATACTAAAAAATTTCATACTTAAATATTATCATCATATATTTAATATTTGTCAGTATTCCCAAGAAATACTTATAGTTTAACATTGTTCTCATTACCAAAATATCATTCTCAGTATTTCATTACAGTTTAAATATTACAATATCCTTTTCAGTCCTCGAATATATTTAAAATATTTGGGATGCAGTTCAGTCTACAATTATTTTTTTGTACACACTCCACAAAATGCCTACTTTGGATACTAAAAATAGTCCGCAAAATACCACTATTTTTGTTTATTCAGAAAACTTATAATTAACATCTTAAAAACGTTTCGGGAGACGCAATAAAATAGAATATTTGAAATTTCGTAGAGACAGCACACGTTTTCTTCGCAATATTCTTTTAGAATGCTTATTCATGAAAAATGAACACTAATATTTGACGAGTATTTGACAAATGTCACGTTTGCAAATGGCTTTAATGGACATCATCTTCATAACTTGTTACATAGACTACTATTATTTTTACCGCGTTTTTATTAGCTTGCTTATGTGTCTGTCCGGTACAAATCTTGCAATCGATTTTGAACTAACTTCCCGATGAGCTAGATACTTGAAACTTCGGAAATATCTCAGAACTAGATGACAATACTCGTTTTTTGTCTATCTCTTTGTTTTTTTATGGTCCACAAAAAATGAGGTAAGGATCACAACAGAGTTGCAAAAAATCACGATTTGTTTGAAAAAAACTGTTTTTTTTTTATTAAATCGTGATTTTTTCGATTAAATCGTATTTTTTTTTTATTTATACTGATTCTTTCCTTAAATATGCAAATAATGAACTTCAAAATCACTTATTTTCATTATGTTTCTCTATTCGCCCAAAAATATTTGTTGTCTAAATTTACAGTTAGAAAATCTCATCGGCGACATATAATGTGCGGTTGACGCAAAACTTCACAAGCTTTAAACTGGTGGAAATCCCAACAGAATGTCGATGCGGTTCAAAAAGTACTGCCCACCATAAAACAATTGTTATCTGCTACAGCTTCTTCAGCATCTGTCGAAAGAGTGTTTTCGACATTTGGTTTGGTACATTCCAAACTTTGAAATCGCTGGGGAACCGAAAAAGCCGCTAAATTAGTTTTCCTGTATTAGTATTACAATCGAGATTACAATTGACTTCCTAAACACATATTTTGTTAGTTTTTTGTAGGTTAGCCTGAGTGACGTTTTTGTTCACTGTACATATTATAATACCATTTATGTATTCGTTAATATTTTTTATTTGTTATTATTTATTCATGTAGGTAATATTATAAACTATAAACTGTTTTTGTTGTTGTAAACTGTTTGTGTTTTCTTAGGTTTAATTTACGAATATTTACGTTGGACTGATGACGATTTTTTTTTTATAAACACTTAGTTTTAAATAAACTATCTTCCTTTTTTTGAATTTCCTGATGAGTTATCTGCTTCGGCGACTTGTTTTTACAGCAATTTATAATTTAATTAAAGTCACGATTAAAATTGAAAAAATCAGTTGATTTAAATCATATTTTATTTGTTCTGGAAAGTTTTCAGGAATATATAATCTCCTATATAATAAAAATAAATCTTGATTCTTTCTAAGCGCAAAACGTGAGAACAGCTGGACCGATTTGGATAAAAAAATGTAATGTTCGTATACGGAAAAAATCAGGAAAATTGTCCGGAAATTGGAAAATTCGGATATACAGTGTGACTCATTTAAAATGGAACCACTCCTGTAAAATACGCATTTTTCAGTCATTCTCAAAAATATTTTTTTTTGAAAATTAAGCATCAAAAACTGTATCTTGACACAAATTTTCATAACTTTAGTTTTATTTCCAAGGCACTCTATGGTTTTTTTTCTTCGTTAAAAACGGCAAAAGTTTATTAGGCAATTTTTGTTTTGAAATTTGACTACACCACTGGATTCGTAGTCGTTATAAATGGAAACCATGAAAATTTCATAAAAAAATATTCGTTAACAACGAAGTTACAACAACTTTAATTTTGGAAACAAAGTATTTGATATTAATTTTCATTTAGATTATAGACATATTTAAAATCTGGCAACACTGCCGATACAAAGTAGAACACCAGTGAATTGGTACAGCGAAAATCCGAAGTCAATAGCTCATTCCGTTCTACAGTTATAACTCCTGAAAGTATGGTAATGTGAGCGATTTCTGGTGGAAGCGATTTTGTAATAAAAATCTAACTACGCCACTGGATTTGTGAATTATATTCCCTTAAAATCATTTATTTAGGTTTAGGTTATAAGTGTATTCGAAAATAACAGAAAATTAAAAATTCATTTTCAAGTTATGCAGTTTTCAATAGCCGATAAAAACGAAATGAACCGAATCAAGTTTTAAAGTATCAAAATTATTTATTCAATAATAAAACAGAAAGCAGGACAAAAAATGTTCCTTTCAAATTCTGCAAAACTCAACTAAAACAAGCTTTTAGAGAAGGTATCAATAATTTGAGGAAAGCTGAACTAATACATTGGGCATAGGTATTGTACTAAAACAATAGTAGGCTGTGATTTAGTACACCACAAATCGCTCACATTACCATACTTTCAGTAGTTATAACTGTTGAACGGAATGAGCTATTGACTTCGGATTTTCGCTGTACAAATTCACTTGTGCTCTACTTTGTATCGGCAGTGTTGCCATATTTCAAATACGTCTGCAATCTAAATAAAAATTATAATCAAATACTTTGTTTCCAAAATTAAAGTTGTTGTAACTTCGTTGTTAACCCATATTTTTTTATGAAATCTTGATGGTTTTCATTTATAACGACTACGAATCCAGTGGTGTAGTTAAATTTGGAAAAAAAAATTGCCCAATAAACTTTTGCCGTTTTTGACAAAGAAAAAAACCATAGAGTGCCTTGGAAATGAAACAAAAGTTATGAAAATTTGTGTCAAGATACAGTTTTTGATGCTTAATATTTTTGAGATTGACTGAAAAATGCGTATTCTACAGGGGTGGTCACTTTGAAGTGACAATTGTCACTTCGAACTGACAATTGTCACTTCGAACTGACAATTGTCACTTCGAACTGACAATTGTCACTTCGAACTGACAATTGTCACTTTGAAATGACAATTGTCACTCAAAAAGGACATTTGATGCCAACTGCTAAAATAATATTGTTATAATAAAAAAATTATATTTTATTCTTGATTGAAAATGACTTCCTTTTCCTATTGCAACAGCGAGCGGCGGGGTGAAAACCCATTTCCAGATGGTTCCATTAATAAAATTGCGAAAAAAATTAAATAGTTCATCTATTGGTATTAAACTACTTACTCTATTTAACTTGAGTTATTTGAAAGAAAAATAGGATATTTATAAATTGATCAGAGAATATAGAAAAAAAAGGTGATTTTAGATATTTTCGAATAAATGCTTGGAACTGCACATAAGCCATAGTATTGGATTCTAACTGATTTCGAAATTCTGCCATCTGCCATGGCCTTACTGGCCATCATGTAAAATTTCAATTGATTTTGAGGTTATTCGACATGCACAATCTATAAAAGTTTTTTCAATACTTTTTCCTATATCTATGTTGAAAATTGACTAAATATTCAACCTGTTTCATTTTTGATGGCCTACTCTCCTATGAACATCTCATTTTGTGTACAGGGTAGTTCCTTTCGAAAAATGAATGGGAGTTTTTTCTCTAATGTCTCGGACGGACACAGTGCTCTTTTTTTTAAACAAAATAGGAGATTTTCCACGAGAATTCAATTGGTTTTTCTGAAATTTTTTATTTAAATCGAAAAGGAATTTTAAAAAAAAAAAATTTTTTTTTAAAATTTTTTAGCAGTTGGCATCAAATGTCCTTTTTGAGTGACAATTGTCACTTCAAAGTGACAATTGTCAGTTCGAAGTGACAATTGTCAGTTCAAAGTGACAATTGTCACTTCAAAGTGACAATTGTCAGTTCGAAGTGACAATTGTCACTTCAAAGTGACAATTGTCAGTTCGAAGTGACAATTGTCAGTTCTAAGTGACAATTGTCAGTTCAAAGTGACAATTGTCACTTTGAAGTGACAATTCCTAATATTTTAAAAAATATTTTGTTGTTGGCCCTTATACGCCTTCATAGGAAGTAGATATAAGGTTGAAATTTCACGTGGAAAATTGCACTCCTTTGATTTTTTTGCGGCGCGGATGCGTCCAGACGACGAAGTCCGCGACTTTTCCAGCTCCCAGCATTTCCGGTAGCTTGCATGTCCGTACTTGCGCCCTAACCATTCTCATTCTCCCTCCCGACATTCCCCAACCCCCGATCGTCTAGACTGCAAGGTAGTATACGTCACAGTCGAGATCTCATCGTAATGGCCGCTCTTGGCGCTGCCGCCGCCGACCCCATTCATGTCATTTATCGCGTACCGAAAATACGGTTGTGCCTATTCACCGCTTTCGACACGGTGAAAAGTGTTGGGATATTGAGCAAAATGACTAGGACATGGATGGACTTTTCTATACCGTCGTATCGAAGAAACAAGGTGAAAATATCATTTACATGCTTCTGTCTGTCCGATTGTCTTCCAGCCCTCTGAAATGTATGCTATATGTTCGTTCGAGTTCTACTATAAAAGAAAAATGATAATAAGAAAAATTAAGACGGGCTTTTATACAGGGTGTTTCTTAATAATATACTAATATTTAGGAAGATTATTCTTGGGTCCATTTTGAGAAAAAAACCTTTGAAATCCTCATTACTTTCTGCGCAAATCTGGTCTTATGATTTTTTCTACGGTTTTCGCATAAAAAAATGTGGTGTGGTAGAACCAGAAATCTGAGAAGGTCGTAAATCACCAACCTCTTGAGTTATCAGCAGGCGGTGGATTCTACGCAGAGTTGTACCTGCCCTAGCCATTAAATTTTGTGTTATAGGTAGGTATTATTAAGAAAAATCGCTTGAATATAATTGAGAATTATTTATTTACATATAATATATGATAATAATCTATATATAATAATATATGATGTACCTAATTAATGTAAAAAGTCAAACTTTATACTTTATAAAAAGTTCAGTTTCTCGATAAAAGGTATTTATAAACAAAATTACTCGCGAAGATCAGTTTCACTGTCGTCATCCAAATTGATAATAAACTTTTTTTTGGGAATTTTTTCTATATCCATATATGACTTTTCCACCTCTTTAATATGAGAAACAGCTGCTACCAGGAATGTTTGCAGTTTCTGTTTGATTAAGAGCTACCACAGTTGAACTCATGGTTGGAGAAGTATTATTTCTTCGAACTGCTGACTTAAGCTGATGCCATATATGTTCAATTGGGTTAAACATACATCAGTGATAAGGAGGAAGTCTGAGCACCGTATGTCCCAAGCTTCCAGCCAATTAATCACAAAAATATTTCTTTTTTATCGAATAACTGCGTAAAACTTCTAGTAACTGTTTTTTTTGTGTACTTTTCCTCATAGTACATATCATTATTTAACATATATTCTTGTATAGTGGCTTTGGTGTCATTTGAACATGGTGCTTTATCTAGTCTTCGACTGTGGTAGCTAGGCATTATCCATGACGATAATTACTGTTGGGTGGAATATTTGGTATGAGTTTATTTTGGAACCAGTCTTCAAATAATTTGGCTGTAGTATCATCATGATAATCGACTAAGGAGTCCTTAATATTCTTGCCGATAAAGACAACGCATTTGGTATAAAACCATTTTCGGTTCCTGCGTGAATTATCGTAATGCGTTTTCCTTTATTAGGCGGCGCTTTAGTTTGGCACAAGTCAGATGAGTCTACCCAACTTTTGTTTGGAATATCGTGTGTATCGAACCAAGTTTCAACCAAATACACTACTGTTCTACCATATTTTCTAAATTCGTTTATTGCCAATAAATATTCAAATCTCCATTTCTTAAGGCGCACAGATTTATGATTTTTCTGCTACTAGTGAGTTTTTTGAATTTAAATCCTTTTTGTAAAAGAGACTTCCTTAAAGTCTCTTTGCAATACTGGATACCAGTTTCATTCTTTTCAAGCCGTTGCATTAAAATATCTAATGTAGGCACAATTTGCTCTTTATACAAGACATATATTGTTCTTCGAATTATATCTACATCACAGCCATCTAGTTTCCTTGAACCGCCAGAGTCTTTTCGTTTCTTTCTTTTTAAAATAGGGTCACTTACTATTTCAAACACTGTGGAATACAGCTTGATCCTTGGACATTCCACGTTCCAGAAGGGAAATATAAACATTTAATATAATTTGTTTCTCATGAGGGTGTAACATTTGTCGACTAGTGGTACTACGACCACCAGTTGAAGTACTAGCTTCAGGATGAGCCCATGGACGCCACATTTTTCACGACATAAAAATCGAATAGACGATTTAAAATAGACACTTTAAAATAGACACAACTGACACAACGGAATATTAGGTAGGTAATGACTAAATGTTGTTTAACTTTCCCCCTTTTATTTCTGAAATTGGAAAGCAGTCAGTTCTCAAAACAGTCTTGTTTTCCGAATCTGGTAGGTAAAATATTTTGAACCTTAAATAGACCATTATCGCTATAATCTCGTTAATAGCCCATTAGTACTGAAAGTCTGGTGGCCAGGTGAGTAAATTTTATTATTTACACACATTTAAACACATCCTTACTAAGGGTTCTAAATCAACCTTACGAAATTTTTTATTATCAAATAAATTTAAATACAAAACTGTCAACAAAAGCCAAAAATAATGGAGAGCCCACTATTATTAAAATGCCAAACTATTTCATGAGATATTTTAATCCGGACCTGGGAATCTCTGAAGGGACACACACTTTTATTGCTTATCTATATTTCGAACAATAGGTAATAACGAGGGTCGTCGGCTAATATTGATTTACGACCTTCTTAGATTTCTGGTTCTACTTTACATAATATATATCGTTGAATTGGTAATTGAATTCTCTATCGAATGGAAAGATGGCCCTCGGTAGGTACCATTCGAAAAAACTATTTTTTTCGTTCAGAAAATTTCAATTCCTGCTGAAGGATTTGTTATTGGTCTTAACGATAAAATTACTATTATTATGAGTTAGTGATGTAAATTAGTATGAATTTTAACCTGATCAAGGCCTCCTGGGCTAAAAAAAAATAAAATGAGATATATTTTTTTTTTAATTGTAAAATAAAAATTTCTATAGACCATGAATTATTCATTTTAGAATCTCGTGGATTGCTATAAAGTCATGTTGTGACAAGTGAAAATTTTAAATTAAGAATGATTGCATGTTATTTCTAATGTCTTCCAATAGTCTTTCAGCAGAATTTAGCAAATTTTTTATCTTACCTTTAATTGATCTAATAATTCATTTAAAATTGCTTCTGAATAATAATTAGTTTAAATTTTTAAGGTTAAAACCTTAATTGGAATTTAATACAAAATATAACAGATATACGCGATGGATAATCAAGTATTTTACTGGACCACTGTAGAAATGTCGGTCTAATATATATATTGAACCAATTTGCATAATGTTTGCATTTATGACCAAATTATTAAAAAAAAAAACTGTTCCGTTGAACAGTGACGGTTGCAAATATCTTCCTTCACGTTGCTAATTTAATGCATGTTGTGAAACACCATTACTATAGGTATGCCAGTTTCGAATTTTCAATTTCAGTGCAATAATAAAGCATGAAAACGTTTTTTGCAATTAAAACAATTTTCCGTTCATCGCGACTTCTGCGGAATTTTATAGTTTGATACACTGATATACCATTTAATTTTGAAAAGTTTTAGAATTAATGGTATTTGATTATCTATATCTACTGGCCTATTGATGGAGTTCGAATTTAGAAGCCAATCCAAATTCTACGTTGGTCAAATCACCAAGATTGAAGATGATGAGGGGGATTATGAGGGGGATTATGAGGTCAAATTCCTACGATACCGAAAATGCAACACCTTTTTCGAACCTCTTGTGGATGACGATTAATGACAAAGACATAAAGATGCTACTGGAAAATCCTTCTGTGGTTCAGGGCACTGGAAGACAAAAAGGCTTTATCTCATTCAAGGTTGATTTTGGCAATTTGAATATTGGCTAAACGTAAAAGGATTTCGTGTTTGTGCCTTAATAAGATCAATATAGAGCTCATTTTACATTCCAAATATCTCTTTTTTTTAAAAGCCTTTTCTTAACATTTCTAATTAAAAAAATAACGTTTTTTTTGGGAATTTTGGTGGTTTTTCAGTTATTTCAAGGTACCCCACGCCCAGGCATGGGGCACATGGCACAAAATAAATTTTTTGGAAAATGGCCGCTCACGGTCACATATAAAAAAAATAAAAAAATCCATTGTTTAAATAATTAGTAAAGAAATTATTTTTTCTTTAAAAATCATAATTGGCATTATTCAATGGGGTATCAAAAAAATTTTTATAATCATACCATTATTGTCTAAATGAACTCAGAAACGCCGTTGACGCCATCTGTAATTCTATTTGACTATTTTCAAGCGAGCTGGTTTATCTCGATCTTTTACATGTATAATTGAAGCCACTAGGAGAACATGGATACGAAAATGTGGAAGAATTCTAGAAACTCAAGTTGAACATTCGATTTCGATTCGATTCGATTCGCGCTCGTGATTTTTTAACCTGAAAAACTTGACTCCTTAATTTGTTTGCAACGAACCTATCGGGAAATACCCGATAATTTTGAAGCTCTTGTGGTATTATAAGTGATTATTTTATTCACACATGGCTCCACCTATAAAAAGTCATGAATTTAGTCACATGATATGCAATATGATCGACTATTCAGGTAAATAAAGAAATATGAGCGGCAATTTTTTTCGATTTTCAATAATAATAAAGAACAAAATATTTCTTTAGAGGAGGTGTTCGTAATGTCTACCAGCTTCTCCTACACACAGGCGGCATCTTTTTGAACATTTCTTGCCAAATTAATTAGTTCAATGAGAGTGAGAGAAGCAAAACTTTGCATCACTGCCGCTTCCAATTCGTGTCTAGAGTTGGTCGGCAATTTAAAAAAAAACGAGTGTGCTTTAGACCACACGACTGAAGTAAAACTTCTTTAGCTCATGTATGTAGATATATGTTTATATATGTATAATATATACATGTATATACCTATACATGTATAAATTTTATAATAACCTATAATTTCATCATCTTAGTGTGGATTCATGCAGCACAAAATAACAATTATCAAATAACAAATAACATTTAGCAATATAAGTTGAACTCTATAGTTTTCAATGACTATGTTCATGCAGACAAATAACAATTATCATTTAAGAAATAACATTTTATCTTTTTACATTATTTTAACGAAATTTCCTTCTAGTGCGCAACTAGTACGCAGATGACCGCGGATTGGTCAAACCGCTGATGAAAATAACCTCACTTTTTCTAATATTTGAGGTATTGTTTTTGTTTCATATTGTTTATTGGACATTTTGAATTTTCACTTGTTTTTTATTATCGAGGGGACATGGAATTTCGAAAAAGTAGGATTACCTAATTTAAATGCCTCGGATCTCCGTCTTGTGCGCATGCGTACTTTTTATTTCTTAATTGTTATTTTGAGTGCATGAATGCTACATTTTAATTTTTGTTAATTGATAATTGTTATTTGTTATTTCTTATTTGATAATTGTTATTTTGTGCTGCATGAATCCACACTTAGTTTGGTAAATTTAGTAAATTATTATTAGTCATGAATGATTATAAACATAAAATAAAAATTAATTTACCCAATAATTTGTCTCGGTTTTTGTACATGATCTATAGTGGGATTTTCATCATCAACTTCCATTTGATTATTGTCATGTTCAATCACGATGTCACCAATTATTTGTAATGGTGAACCTCTACAATTAATAAGTATTTTATTATTTACGTATTAGTTAAATTTTATGTAATCCTGTTTTAAAAATTTGCTGAAGTAAATTGTAGAAACGTGAGGCCGAAATACGGAGGAGTAACAAGGAGAAAGAGAGAGAGAGAGAGAGAGACAAGAAAAGGACAGAGAATCAAACGCGCCCCAATGTCGAGAGTAGAATGCCGCGTATTAGTAGAGGGAGAAAATAGACAAGGAAAAAGGAACCCTGCATATGACGCTACGACGCCAGCAACTAGTATGAGATACGCACTCACCTTTGTCGAAACCGTTCGCCTCGCCCTATCACACTTTTCGTAACGCTCTCGTCACGCATTCACCAGCTTACTCCCCAAGTCAAGCGTGCGTAAAGAAGTTCTACTTCAAAAGTTTTACTTCAATAAGATCCTTTAAGCTTCCCCAGAGGTAAAAGTCTATAGGCGTTTGGTCCGGTGATCTGGCCAGCCAAGGTTGGGTCCTCGGTTGGCTATCCAATGATTGCCAAAATTTGCAGCCAGAAAATTGTTGACAATTGCAGTGTTGTGAGGCGAAGGCCCGTCTTGCTGAAAATATATTGTCTGAGCTCCATTAGCGGCAATTTATCAACAAGGGGTTCAATTTGTTGACTTAAAATTTCTAAATACCTCTGAGATGTGAGACTGCCATTATAAATGAACGGGCCGATAATTGTAGCCCTAAAAACACCTGCCCTCACACCAAATCCAAATCTTCCTTGACTTCTCTGCTCCACAATAGAATGAGGATTTTGTTGTGCCCAAGTATGGGAATTGTAGCGGTTGAAAATGCCGGCACTGCTTACATAAGCTTCGTCTGTCCAAGTACAATTTAACGAAAAATCAAGCACTTGTTTACAATTTACCACTGGAAAAAATTCATGCGGCGTTCAAAATCTCATGGTCTGAGTTTATGACCTTGTAGTTTATTCAAACTATCAAAAATTCGGATTTGATTGAAGTAATTTTATTAATCAAAAACTATCATTCAAAAACATTGCTCCATCTTATCTCCCCGGAAACCTGTTCCATACAGGATGAAACTAATTTTACCATTTGATCCCGTGCAAGGCTCTGCAGTAACTTTACCATGTTTTCTAAACGTGAAACAATTATTCACTTCAGGGGTCACCAATTTGTAGTTTATTCAAACTATCAAAAATTCGGATTTGATTGAAGTAATTTCATTGATCAAAAACTACCCTTCAAAAACATTGCTCCATCCTATCTCCCCGGAAACCTGTTCCATACAGGATGAAACTAAAAACGTATATTTTGTAGGGCACTACAAACCCTTCTGGTCCTGTACGGCTTAACTTTGTGCTTTTTCAAAATCCGCCTAACGTTAGTTCTTGGTAGGCCTGTTGATATTTTTAAATTTCGCGTTGACGTTTTGGGATTATTTTATTCCAACTCCCTATCCCTATTTGATGCATATAATTTTGGCCTTTTCTTTTCAAATTGACCACCATCAATTAGGTTGTGTCGCAATCTTGCGAAAATGTCTCTAAAAGGTTGTCTTCTCTGAATACCTCTCGTGGTACAAATTGCTTGCTGCCTCTGCGTTTTCCCCGGTTTGTATAAAACAGACTATTATATCCCATTTTTCATAATTCTCGTACTTCATTGCAATTGTGTTTGAAAAATTAACAAAAACCACGAATTGAGGAGCGTCTTCAGTGCGAATTTACGCGATCCAATAAATTGGTCAATTTTGTGACCTTGAATTTTATTGATAGGTGTAAACAGAAAATTGTCGTCAATTTGAACTCGACCAATAAATTGATGAGTTTAGAATCGGTTCTAATTTTCCATCAATTTTTAGTGACAATTTGCAGTAATTTTCGGCCATGAATTGGATGCCTGCTAGAACGATTTTCAGGTTATATGTTATTATTTACGCGATTTCACATATCCTACCCTGACCGCGAGAAAAATGATAGTGCTAAAAAAACATAATTTACGTTGCATTACATTCGCAGCAATGTGCATTGCTGAATATTAAAGACAGAGATGTAGAAGATGGTGGATTAGATCTTGGATTGAGAAAAGAGGGGTAGGAAACGATATTAATTCACGAACAATTCCTGAGTGCAGATCCTAATCAATTCAAACGATATTTAAGAATGGACTAGAGTCAATTCAAATTCAAATTTGCCTATAGTTGAACCATTTCTTGTCAGTATGTTGGTATTTTTGAGTAAAAACTGTTGCCAAAATTGACCAATAAATTGTCAGGTGTAAATATAACCTATATTGGTCAATTTTATTGTTCAATTTATTGATCAATTTTATTGGATCGTGTAAATTCGCTCAAATAAAAATTTGACAGCAACCAGCAAACATTTCGCCGCGTCGTCCAAAGCCTACTTATTCAAAGTCTACATGAAAAAACCTAAAAAGCTCTGCATTTCAAAGGTGACTCTAGCAAAACATCAAGTGTGCTACATTTTTGGAATGGTTATTTCAAGTTCTTTTGAAATATGCAGGAATATAAAGGTTCTCATTTAAAAAAAAAATCCATTAATAAATAACTATTGATATATGATTTGAAAAAATAAATTACGTGAACCATTGAATTCTACGTGAAAAAGTGCTATGGAAATGTTTTCGGAAACAAAGAATTTTTGATAGGAAAAAAGTTTCAGCAACTTTTCAAAAATGCACATTTTCGAAAAACCTGCTGTAACTCAGAAACGATGATATATATCGATATGCGGTTTTCACCGTCAAGTTTGTCATAAAAATTGACCCGCAGACACAGCCATCAGTTTTCATCTATCTAGTTTGAAAACAGGACTTTCTCTTCAAAAGTGTCAAATTTGGCCCACTCGGTACATAAAGCAAAAATTCATAAAAAATTGCTTTACCGCCCGTGGGTGACAAAATGGTCCGGCCGCTTTTTTGGCCTGTTGGCTGGGATTGAATTTGAAAGAGGATGGAACACACAACCATAATTCTAACGGGAATATTCTGATTCTCTTGAAAGTTGTGAATAGTTGTATGATGCAATCGCTACAATAATCTACTTACTAATAATTATGAAATAATTATAACTGATTATTCTGACGATTATCGCCAATGACATGCTGTCTCATGACTACCCATACGTCACAACTTTGAGTCGCCAGTGTTCGTTCAGTTGCTAGGCGATTATCAATAAAACATGGTTCCGACACGTAGATATACGTCAAACGAAAGTATATTCAAACACAAGCAAAATCATGGGATTTGCACGTTACAGATTCGGTTATGCCTAATAATTCAGAGGCATCATGGAAATGTGTGTGATCGTCATTCGCCGATTGCCCTAGATGTGTGTCTGTAACGCTTACTTCTCGAATTCTGACGAAAACGGTGTTGGATTGGGAGTGTTCGGATTATTTCAGTCAACTCGCTTCTAGATCACTTCGATTTAACTTTCGTCGCATACCTAATACGAGGGTATACCAAGAAGTCCCCGACCTAACACAGAAAACACAACGAATTTGACGTGTATAAAACTGGCAGTAAACATCCAGTATTTAATAACTATTTTCTAACTCAGCTGGTTAGCGAAAAAATAATTCATAAAAAACCCTTTGAAATGCGCTAAAAAGTTAAAAATAATTGCTTTGGATTTGTGACTTGGTTAGGTTAGTGCGCGGCTAAATTATGGAACAAATTCGATATTTCGCATTTTTGAATGTATATTTTAAAGATGTTATGTCACTGGTTTTGTCGTGGTGACGTAATCGGTAATTTTTTTAAATTGAAATAGATGTCTTGTGATACTTCATCTGAAACGTCTTTCAATACTGCATTCCATGATAATAAATACTTTGATTTGTTTATACAGGGTGAACAAAAATTAATATTTTATTTCAGTAAGAGAATAACTTTATATCCAATAAAATACAACATTTGAATAAGATGTTCAAAATGCCATCCCACCACAAGAAAAAATCCAGGGTCGTAATTTTTGTTCACCCTGTACAAACGAATCAAATTATTTATTATCATTGAATGCCCTTTCAGATGAAGTATCACAAGACATCTATTTCAATTTAAAAAAATTACAGATTACTTCACCACCAGTGAAAAACAAAAATCGACCTCTTTCAGGATTTTTGTCAAAAATTGCTTGCGAAATATCGAATTTAGCCGCGCACTGTAGATTCAAGAGCTTGCAACGCAAAATTTTCAGTACGAATACAAAAGCGACAAGCTTTTGAATATACAACTCACGGAATAACCTATGTCGCACATCCAAAACAATTATGTTTTACTTTTTAGCGCATTTGAATAAAAGCTTGTCTTTAAAAAGGTTTTTTTTCAATATTTTATTTTGTGTTTTTTAGTAGTGCATTTTTGTTAAAGCATCGTTATTATTCCTGTAAGTTCTGAACTATCTAGTTCTTCAATGAGGAGACCATCTTGAGATTAACTCGCCTGCCATCCTGGAGCTGCATTCTTCAATTCATGAATTTGGAACAAAAATTTAATAATTTTCGACCCCAAAAAACCTCGACCCCACTAATTTTGAATAGAAACGTCCCATAATCACAAAATTCGTCCACCATCTTGAAGCCGCCCTCTGGAATTTATGATTTTTGACAATAAATTCATAATCTACGTCCCCAAAAATCTCCACATACCAATTTGGAATAGAATCGGACCATAACCACAGAGATTATCGGCCTTCTTGAAGCCGACAGTTTGATTTTATGAATTTTGACAAAAAAAAAACAATCTTCTACCTCGAAAAACCCCCATCTTGAAGCAGCCATTTTGTTTTTTTCCCCAACAAAAATTCCATAATGCATTGTCACGGGAACTATGAACACCTGCCAAATTTCACGTTAATCGGAAAACTAGAAGTGGGTCAAATTTAACTGCAAGATTTGATTACACCCATCGGGGCAGGTGAAATTAAATAAAAGTTTTTCTATTCCCGTATTTTAATACGCGAATTGAATAGCTACTACCGATTTATTAATATTGTCCATTTTAACGCGGATTTTTATTTCGAACCAGACTTTGGCCAATAGAAACACGTACTTTTCATATTATGAAACGAATTTTCGGCCTATAGAAAAACGTACTTGGGAATAGAAGCGTAGAAGGGCCACCAACAAAATATTTTTTTAAACATTTGAAATTACCATTTTGAACTGACAATTGTTACTTTGAACTGACAATTGTCACTTGAACTGACAATTGTAACTTTGAAGTGTCAATTGTCACTTTGAACTGACAAATATCAGTTGTATCCAGATTAGTTAGGAAAATGATTCAATTCCCTAACTTTTTAATAACTCTGAGATAGTATATGTCAAATACGAGTTCAAACGAAATTGAAAAAGATTAATACATCAAAATTCGTTTTTGTGACTGTACTATTTATTAACTCCAACGTAATCATTCAAAATTAACGAATGATGCTTTTATGTTTCACGTTTTTGGAAATAGTAAATGTGCTGGACAGACATATAAATAGGTAAGTAGCACCTAAATTTGTCAGTATTCACCTGAAGACAATTTTAAATCCATTAAGACGATGGACGTCCGAAACGAGAGTAATCAAGTTACCACATCGTCTACAACCTTCAAACTGTAATTTGTTCCATTAATCGATGTTGATCATGTGTACACTCGTACTTGATCGCTTTCTAAATAGCATAACGTCGAGGAAAATTGCTCCAAAATAAGATTTAAAAAATGGCAAAGTGCGACTCTATGCCATTCGACGTGAGATCGAACAAAGTCCAATTTTCTCGAATCCTCTTGTAATCAATCCTAAGGTTATCAGCGGTAAGAAATCAAATAATGTGATTCAGAATAACAAAATATTGACATTATTTATTCATTATCTATTCTTTTGAATACCGAATTCCAACAATCATGGAATTATAAGCTGATGCAAAGTTCACTATGAACAATGATTCCTAGAAGTGATAGTGCAATAAATAACTCGCAATGAGTCATCCTTCTAAAAGACACAGTGCAGTCACTTGAGGTATTTTTGTTGTTGTCCACCTTGTCTTGATTTGTTCTAACTAGCTTGAGTTCGGATTTGGGATATTTTCGATTTGAGTCGTGAGAGATTACTTGAAAGGTTCGCTTGTCGTTTTAAAGAGATCCAAAAAAATCCCTGTCAAGATACCTTGGTATCCATTTCTCAAAATAATATGATGCTGATAAATGTCCGAAATTCTAATCATAAATTCAATCTTCTGCTTGCTCGACTTTTGTTTTTTTTTTTAGGGCAAGTTGATGATACGATATTAATATCATAGGATTATGAAACAAAACGGTTCATTTTAAAAATGCTTCCATTTTAGGGAAAATATTTTCAAAAGCTTATAAATAAAGTAATAAGGTGAATAGTTGTATTTTTGATAACATTTTTGAAAGAAAAAGTTAATATTTTCTTGCACTTAGCGTAGTCCAACCCCGAACCCCCCCCCCATACCAATTTTGAATAGAATCGGACCATAAACACAAATCTCGTACGCCATCTTGGATCCGCCATTTTGTTTTTCTCTAAGAAATATTCCATGCATAGTCACCGCCACCTGCCAAATTTCAAGGTTATCGGACGACTGGAAGTGAGTCAAAATTCACTTGCAAGATTTGTACTAAACATACATTTTTTTTTATTTTTATTTATATTAAATTACATATTTCATTACATTGGTATTATGAACGAATTTTTACAAATTGAGTGCACCTGATCTCAGGATGAGATCGTTTTGTGCCTGAATGGTACTAATTAATAATATTAATAATAATACTAAATAATATGATAGATATAGTAAAGAAAATAATCTAAAATTATCAGAAGCTAAGAGACTAAAGTAATAGTATAAGAAATTATATATTGATTGATATTCATTGCAGGAGTACTTCAAGAGTTCTAGAGTTCATGAAAATGAAGGACACCAGCTTTTTTCAGAACAGTTTGTAACTATAAATATTATTGATGTACTCTGGGATGTAATTGTAAATTTTGGGGCCATTAAATGCTATCGACTTCTTATAGAGGGTAGAATTGGGACGAGGAATATTTAAATTTTTGAGACCTTTTTGTTTTGTATTGTGATTGTGGGAAATTTCGTGATGATGCATTCTATTTCTGTACATGAATTTCGCAATATTAAAAATATACAGATGTGTTAAATCAAGCATTATAGTTTCTATAAAGAGCTGTTCGGTGGAAAATCTGCGCTTTTTTCTTAGTATTACTTTCAAAATCCATTTCTGTGTGACTTTCAAACAATTTATCTGATTGTTATACGCAGCTCCCCATACTATTATTTCATAGGATATTACAGATTCAACTAATGATTTATAGGCCATTTTCAATTTTTTTTCTGGAAGAATATCCCTGAGTTTATAAAATGCAAATACCAGTTTTTTAAGTTTGCTATTCAAATATAGTGAATGATTATCCCATCTGAGCGTTTAATTGATGATAACTCCCAGATATTTGATTTCTGAAGTGTTTTGAATTGTCTTCTTACAATCACAGTTGGTCAGATCACATCTCTCATGAAATTTAATTGATTTCTGATTTGGTTGTACTTTTGGGCTGTTTGTGAAAGTTATAAATTTGGTCTTGCTCTCATTTAAGCTCAGGAGATTACAGTCCATCCAACATTTGACTTGATATAAACCTTTTTCCGCGTTTTTCGTAACTTCCTGCCAATTTGTTCCATGGAATAGGAGAACCGTATCGTCCGCATATGAGATAATATCTCCACCTATCTCCATATTCAACACTTCATTGATATAGAGAAGGAATAACTTAGGGCCGAGGATTGTTCCCTGGGGGACACCATATCCGATTTCCGAAGGTTCGCTAAACTTGTTTTTTATTTTAACGACAGATTTCCTCTTCGATAAATAATTTTTAAATAATGATAGCGGTAAGCCTCTAATCCCATATTTTTCAAGTTTTTCCAAAAGTTTATCGTGTGAAATGCTGTCGAATGCTTTAGCTAAATCCAAAAAGATGCCTAACACTTTATCATTTTTATTGAGGTGCTGGTGAATTTCATTCGTGAGATAATACAGTGCATCCTCAGTGGAACTTTCTGCCTTGAAACCGAATTGTTTGGGAGAGATTAGTTGGTGGCGATCCACATGATTTTGTAACCTGCTGGCTATACTTTTTTCATACAATTTCGCAATATTATTAATGACAGTTATTGGTCGGTAATTATTGACAAAATATGGGTCTCCAGCTTTGAATATGGTAGTAATGACAGCGTCTTTCAACCTATTTGGAAAAACGCCACTTTGGAACATCGAATTTATCAGGTGAACTAAAATATCAACAATATTTATTTATCATTCTGATGGTTTTTACTGATATTTTGTCTATTCCTGAAGGCGGCATTAGTTTTAAGCTTGTCAATTATACTCAGTATTTCTGGAGTCGAGACAGGTGTCAAGAATAGTGAGTTATTTATCGATTTATCGTTTAGGTCAGGTGGTGATTCATGATCTGATCAGGTGGTGATTCATGATCTGATCTAATCGTTCTTGCAAGATTTTCTCCAACTTTTGAGAAATGATTTATGAATATATTAGATATTTTATATGCATCCGACTCGCAATCTTCACTTTCATTATATATAGTAGATGGTTCGGTTGATTCGTTATTTGAAACAGAATTTTTTATAACTTGCCATATTTTTTTCGTATTTTTGTTTGCATCCAGAATTTTTTTGGAGTAATAGTTTTGTTTAGTTTTTTGAAGTAATTTAGTGAGGAAATTCCTATATTCTCTGTACTCTTGCCAAAGTGTTTCGTTATGTTTATTAGCCAAGCATTTTTTTTTTCAAAGCATCCCTTTTTTTAATTGACTGTATTAATCCATTTGTTATCCATGGTTTTAGTTTTTTAGCGATTTTGATATAAATGTGAACTTAAATGAAAGCTTGTAAAAAAACTAAAAGCGCGACAATTTTTTTGTTTCACGACAAATTATACGAGAAATATTGGCCTAATTTCTATCGATTTTTGAGAAAGTGGCTTTGCTAACTTTCTAAGGGTAAACATTGCCGCTAGGTTGCTCAGTCTTGGAGAGGGGTTATGTCTAGAAAATACGTCACCTCTTGGTGTTTTTGTGATTAATGTTACCTAATAGCTCTTGAAATGTAAAATTTTTCAGGAAAAATGCTTTTTTTCTGTGACGGGAAAAAAGTTTGACATTTTATCTCTGTTGTCAGGTAACAAAATATAGGTAACTTTTTATGAAATTATTTTTTCCCCGGGAAAAAGTGAGTACCTTTTCTCGGATATATATATATATATATATATATATATATATATAAATTATATATATAAATAAAAATTTTTAAAATAAAAAAAACATTAATACTTAAGCCTATGTATGATATGAATAGATAAAAATATAAATTAAAATTTCTGTCATAATGATTACAACCCATAATTCTTCAAAAGACAACAAAAAGTCTAGATTTACAAAATTTTCCTGAATAAAATGTGATCTACAAATTTATAAATTTGAAACATACAGTGTATGAAATTGTAGCTAACTAAAAGTAGCCAATGGTAGAACAGCAAACTTCTTGATGACAATAGCCAATCAGGGAACAGATGGTCACATGTAGAATTTGAAATTGTGATGGAATAAGAACGAGGGAGTGTCAAAGGCAATTATTACTGAAATTTGTACATAGTTAATAAGAATGGAAAAATAGTTTTATGTATAAGTTATGACAAATAAACCCAAACAGTAAAAATGTGACAATTTAGTGCGCGAATTCAAAAATTCGAATCAGATGGAAGGAACAAAAATGGTATCCAGGTGACGACAAACAAAGCCACAGGAGGAGATCGAAAATAAATTTAAAACGAATGCCACGTTATATTTTTGGGAGAAAGAAAAATGGAATAATTTCCACATTATAAGTGGAAAACCAAGATTACCTTATTTGTACACCGTATCCAAGGCTGATTGCTGAATTTGTATGGTTCCTTCTATTTGGTATTGGAGTTCCTGATAGCATTGGAGTGAAAGGGAATCCAAATCCTGGCGAGTACTGAACAGCGACAGTTCCAGACAGGTATAAACCTTCCATAGTGCACATTCCGAACTGAACAATTTCACTAATAACGCATATTCCATCGGAAGAACTTTATTTCAATTGATTTCGAACTATTAAAGAAATTTTCACTTTCAAGGTTAAAGTGAGGTTGTGTATATTTTGCCAATGAACTTTTCTCATGATTATCCATGAATATTTGTAGATTCACTTTAGAGTAAGTTATCTTTCGTAGGCCAGGTAAAATTAAGTTTTCCTGAATAAAGGAAATAATTGCTTTTTGATACTTTGTCGTTTGTTTTCTACATGATCAACAATCATACTTATGACCATTGAATAATTAGAAATTTGACATATCAAGCAGTGGCTAGTGGCTCAATTGTCTGAACCGGCTATCTGAGACAAGAGGCGTACCAACTGTGCTTAGCTGTGGTAAGGAAGTGATAACAATTGGCAGCAACGTGACGAGAGAACAGTGACGTTAGCTAGCAATTATTATTACATTGTAAAAAATATTATACAGGGCGAAAATACTTATCTATATCATAACAATTTGGCTCACAAAGAAGAGCGAAAAACTATTAGCTATTTTCATTTTATAAAAACAATTTATATTTACAATTCTTCATAACATAACAAGTGGCGCCCAACGTGGGGCAAAAATATATTAATAATAATAATAATAACAAATTAATTTGTTATATCATCATTACATTGCAATATATATATATATATATATATATATATACATAAGTAAAGGTAGATATTTAATTTCAGAATATTTTATTATACAAAAGTTACATTTCCTTCATATCAAAAGTACAATTATTAAATGTGCATTGCATGAATGTTCCTTGAACTATTCGGTACAACAGTCGAATTTTCTTGTGTTGAAATTATATTCTATTCTGCCATGGACACAACTGCCGTTGATGTACCTGGTCGCAAATCGGGTGTTATTTCAGCACTGCCACACATTCTAAACACTTTATTAGCTATTTCTGTCCTGTGTGCTACCGATTCATCAACATACCCTTCAGCGACCGTTGATAAATTCCAATCGCCATGTTTCTTTAGTGTCATCAAGTCTCCCCCAGATTCAACTAAAAGTGTAGCAGACGATTTTCGATATGAATGACCTGTATATGAGTTAGCATTTTCAAGTAGCTACTGTTTCAGGTACCTTATAGTAATGATTTTTACCCACAACCTGATTTTCCATTGCGATATGCATAAAACAGGCGGCGATCCTTTGCTGCTGCTGGACGAAGAGCTATGTACATTCGGTAAAATTTAACATATTCTTTAGTAACTACAAATCACCTGTTTACATCATTCTTTGTTTGCTTAAGTTTCCCGAATCTTCAATATCATCTAATGTTACCTGGCTGATTTCACAAATTCGACAAGCTCCTGCAATCCCAAATACAACAACAAACTTGTCCATTAAATGAACTTCATCGGGAGCATTATTTAAAAAATCACTAATTTGTGTACTCGTAAAAATCGCAGCTTTCTTGGGCGTGTAACCTTTCCCATTTTGTTTCGGAAATGTATTAGTTTGAAATATGTTGAAATGTCTACATCATTATTGGATTGTAACATACTTTTAATCATTGAATAATTCGACCACACTGTTGATGGCTTTTGTTGTTGTGCCAGTTCCGAAAAATAAGCCAATAACACCGTCTCCGAGAAAGAACTGCATGTCTTTTTCATCTTCCATTCCATAAATCTTGAATACACGGTTTCGTAAATTTTCCGCGATTTAGCTGGCAATAATTTTGTAACACTACTTTCGCTACATCTACTAACTCCGGTGGAGTCAGAGAAAACTCGGAATCAGACATTTTTTAACTTTATATTATTCAAAATAACTATACTAAACAACCACTAAGTTCGCAATTTTCAAATCAAATCTCTGAATTGAATTGACAGATATGTTATTACTTTAAGGCCCGGTTGTTCAATGCGAGTTTAAACCGTTGATTATCTAAACTCTGATTATTAATTAACTATGGATTAGAACGTTATGCATTTTGCAATGAAAAACTAATCCTGGATTCCTTAACTCATTGTTTTCATATGTTGGCAACACATTTTTCCGCTTGTACCTTCATTCGGACCGTTCAGAAACATCAACATTGAATCAAACTTAACGTAAGAATTCGTAGTCTTGTCAAAAGTATACAGAAAAATTGATCGAAAACAGCCAAGTGTACTATATAAATTGTTAGGCGTCTCTTAAGAAAAAAATTACTCATAATTTCACTCGTAAAAAAATTCCAAGATATTGTAGAATGTAAAAAACGGACGCAGTTACTAATTCGCAAAAATTGAAGTTTGGGCTATAATAAGTAATGAATACAATACCATCTGCGGAGGTCCCAAAAAAAAGGAATAGCATCTTAACAATAAAGGACAAAATTTCTACTTGGGCTCTGTCCAAAGCAGATTTTGTAGATTTACAAAAACGATCATTCGAAGAACACAAGTTGAAATTAATACACATGAAAGAAAAACACCAACTTTCCTTGGAACTACAAAGGGAGGAGTAGAATCTAGAGAAAACCCATATGATTGAGATATATAAACAAACATTATCTTTAAAACATAACTCATCAACCATCAATAAATCAACATTTGCTTTATATTTCTGAGAACAGATCATGTAGTTTTTCATTTTGCATTTGTGATGATTTAATTTTAGGTTTTATGTCAAACGTTTTGGGTATGAAAAATCAAGATTTGATTTTTATTTGGAAGTTTATTTTTTGTTACGATTTTGCCTTTGTAGTGAAGGGTGTTTTTTTGTATTTCTGTTAGTTGCGGACGATTTCTTTAGGCAAGCGAAATCTATTCAAAAATTATTCTTCTGTCCATTCTTCCAAATGCTAGGTACCGTAATTTCAGGTGACTTTGGCTTACTTGAATTCAAAGAATGTCGACGATTAATTTGTAAAAAGAAATTGGTATTATATACCAAAATATTGATCTTTGGCCACTCTTTCAAATTGAGACTGGAATAGAAAATCAATAAAAATAATAACTATCTGAATGAAAATGCAAATTTTCAATTTCAGATTTTTTCTTTTAAGTTAGGGTCCTTCCAGAATATCTATCAGATGTAGTCAATGTCCAGCGTGGCTTTAGCCGGGGAAGTAGTTGTTTTCTGTTAGACATTCACAAAAAATAACTTAATTTTTATCGTGGATTTTTCAATTCACAGAAAAATCTTTCTATTCAATATTTAATTGAGAATGTTTCCATTTTTAGCTATTAATGTGATTAAGACTTTGTATGTGGATATATAAAAAACATGGTGTGCAAAGTCACCCGCATATTGAGGGCTGGCTTTGACCCATGGCTTAAATTTTGGGTGATTTAAAAGTAATCCGACGGATAAAATAAGCAAAATAAATTTGCCCATAAAAACGTTATTTCATTTTTAATCATCATAAATGAGTGAAAAAACATTGCTAGTTGCAGACAAATTTTATGCAAGTTGAATTTGGTTGCAAATGACTCCTAAATCGAATACAGTGTTGCAGGTATATATACAATAGAATCACGAAAAATCAATCCGATAAAAAAAACAGGATTACATTTTTTATAATTAATAATGTCCATTTCTGAAAATGAGCTAAAGTCACCCGAAATTACGGTACATTGTCTAAATACGGGTATATTTCTCTTTCTTCTTGGGGCAATATAAAAAATTTCAAAAAAATCGTCTGTTATATCTACGAACATCTTTGCAGTCGGGTATAAAACAAAAATATTCAACACAATAATAATTTTCAGAATAGTCAATGTCTATTGAAATGTCGAACAATCAAATAGGTTAGAATCGGCAAATTATCTCCTTAAACCCCCGAATTCATGAGATTAACTTAAACCATGGTTAAACTAGGTTTATCTCATAAACCCGTATTGAACAACTGAAACAAAATTGGTAATCCTGGTTTAAGCCAAATCACTTGGTCATCCTCGATTGAACAACCGGGCCTAAAGGTTTCCTTAGCAACGCAGGTCTAATTGGCGATATAAGTACAACAGCCTACCAGTTTACAAATTCAAATTTCACATCGATAATTTTCTGACTTTAATATATTGAAATATGTTTTTTCAATATCAAATCGGCGTTTTTTCCGTCACAGAAAAAAGTAGTGTCTAACAGAAAACAACTACTTCCCTGGCTAATGATTTCTGGTGAGTACTCTTTTTTGGAAAACGTTCTTCTTTGCCTCATTCATCTTCATGAGTTCTTAATTGAGACTGGAATAGAAAATCAAATAACTATCTGAATGAAAATGCAAATTTTCAATTTCATATTTTTTCTTTCGAGTAAGGGGGTCTTTTCAGAATATCTATCAGATGTAGTTCAATGTCCAGCGTGGCTTTAGCCGGGGAAGTAGTTGTTTTCTGTTAGACATTCACAAAAATAACTTCATTTTATCGTGGATTTTTCAATTCACAGAAAAATTTTTTATCAATATCCAATTGAGAATGTTTCCCTTTTCAATATTAGTATTTTTTTCGGAAAAGAGGAATTTATTTTCACGTGCCAAATATTACCTCTATGAAGTACAATAAAATATCGAAAAATATGGTGATCGTCTTTCGGACAAGTGGCTCCCTTTCTTGGAAATGATAAATCTCATTATTGGATGTTCTTCTGGTCGGTGTTTCTCGGTATTCTTGAAAAGAGTTCGCCTAATAGCCATCCAATTATCGAGTTATTTGGCTTACAATCGATGCACCACTCAGAATGCTCCGCATTCTTCTTCAAATCTCCGCAAAGCCACTGATGCCAGCAACAAGAATGCAGATGCTTCGCGTTAGCGCGGTCGATCTGATGCTTTTTTTGATCGTCAATGCGATCAGGCCTACCCAAAGAGAGAAAAAGTTTGCATACAAAATACATCTCTATCGACGAGATGGTCACTTTTTTGGATTCAGCGGAGTTTTTTAGACATAGAAAAGTTATTTTCAGATTGCACTCCGATGGTTTTTTCACTTGACATATGCAAAGTCGACCGGTGCGCCATCTATGATTTCTCTCGCCGTTATCTCGATTTTTCAAGATTCACGGTGAATCTGTCGGATTGATATACCACGTATGCTATATTTTCGGGATCTACGCGGCGTTTCCCACATTTTGGTTCAAACCGGAGATCGATACGACCACTTTGGTTTTTCGAAGATATTTAGGGGTCTAGACGTTGTTCGATAATTTGACTTTTCAAAATGTTTTTCCGTATCGAAACGAAATTCCGTTTCTAGACTAATTCGGACATTCTGAATCGATTGGAGAATTGCTCTATCTTTGACCGTTCCCGAATTAGAAAAGAAATCCGAACTTCCGGAAAAAAAAAACATAATTTCATACCGATCGCTCTGTCCCTGATCTTTTTGCGATTCTTCCAACAGAAGGCTGCACCGGACTTTTTATTCGGGAAAAATCTGGAATTTCTGTATCGGTGAGAAAGCAGCCACGAGTTTCAGCCACGAATTTGTGGTGCTTTTGTAGATATGGGTCGTTCCGCCAGTGGTCGTCTATGAAATGAATTATGTTTTGTTCTTAACAGAAGCATATTTTTTGTGTCATAAATGTGTGCTATCAGGAATGCTTTAATCCTCCACTACCCTTATCGTGAATTTCTTTAAAATTATTCTATTTCCATAAAAAACGCGTGGATCGGGATTTTTTCCATAAATGTATGCTACCAAGAATGCTGAACAAGATGTATATGTCACCCGATTTTGTCGGGCAAAAATTAACCCTTTACTACTCCTATCACTAATTTGTTTGAAATTATTCTATTTCCATAAAAAAAACGCGTGGATTGAGAGTTTTTTTTCATAAACGTATGCTACCAGGAATGCTTAACAAGATGTATATATCACCCGATTTTGTAGGCCAAAAATTAACCCTTTACCACCCCCATCAATATTTTTTATAATTATTTTATTTGCAAAAAATTCAAATAAACGCGTGGATCGAGATTTTTTCCATAAACGTATGCTACGTATGTTAATTTTTGACCGACAAAATCGGGTGATACATACATCTTGTCAAGCATTCCTGGTAGCATATACAGTGCTTCTCAAAAGTCCCTCCCCCCCCCTCTTATTTTTGGAACGATTATACATAAACAAGTGAAATTTGGAAACTGTATTAAAGGTTGTAAACTTCCCTACTAGTTATGATAGATGACGAAATCGTCAAAGATGACGTCACAAGGCCATTGTGACCAATAATTTTAAATGGAACCCTACGGCAAGCGACACCTCTTTTAAAAGGTATCGAAAAAATATATTCAATGATACTCATTTTGTTTGTGTTTATGGCAGTTTTAATGGCTCATTAGTAAACATTAAAATTTAAATTCCATTCAGTATGATATTATTTACAGATTTAATTAAGAATCAGTATCTACTTAAAGAAATTGCTCAAAGTGACGTCCATTTACTTCCTGACAGTGAAATATCCTATTTTTAAACTCTTCTCGTACTTTTGCAAATGTGTCTGCGGAAACAGCCTCACATTCTGCAACAATACGTTGTTTTAAAACGTCAATATTGTCAGGTTCAGTGGCGTAAACCTTCGATTTAAGGTACCCCCACAGAAAAAAATCCAAAGGTGTGAGGTCCGGTGATAGAGCTGGCCATTCCGTTGAACCTCGTCGTCCAATCCATCTACCACGATACTCCTCATCCAAATACCGTCTCACTGCACCGTAATAGTGTGGAGGAGCACCACCCTGTTGGAAGGTTATTTCCAAATTGCCGAATTCATCTGGATTATCTTCCAAAATATCAAGGATTAACGGTTCTATTGCGTTTTGCAACAGCTCCAGATAAACCTCACCAGTTAATTAGTATTTAAAAAAAGAGGCCCAACGATGTGGTTTCCCAGGAAACCTGCCCAAACATTCACCTTCTGGGGAAATTGGGTATGTGTTTCACGAAACAGTTGAGGATTTGCGTCACTCCAATACCTCACATTCTGTGTATTTACATTTCCATTTAGATAGAAAGTACTTTCGTCACTAAAACAAATTGTTTTGACATAGTCTGGCTGTTGGTTAATTTTAGTTTCCATATTTTCACAAAATTCTAGTCTTCGGTCTGGGTCGTCGTCTGAGAGTTGATGAACCATTTTTAATTTGTATGGATGAAATTTGTTTTTTTTTTCCAACACCCTGTGTACTGTACTTCGACTGACTTCACAGGTAGATGCAACGTGAGTTGTTGAAGAAGTAGGATTAACTATTACTTCTGCCAGTATATCAATTTTTTTCTCATCAGGTATTTGTGGTCTGCCAGATCGTTTCGCATCATTAATACTACCCGTTGTTTAAAACTTACGAAGAAGCTCCCTTAAATAAGTCCTCGAAACGGGGCGATCGGGAAACCTCTCATTAAAAATGCGTTCTGCTGCATGAATATTTTGTCCAGTTTCACCAAGAATTAGGATCGCTGCTACTTTATCACCTAAAGCACGTACCATTTCGCTTCTTGAAGCACTTAAACGTTCGGCTCACAACAGTTTAACAAATTATTAAAATGTACAAAAATATTAAAAGTACCAAAAGCTGCTAAAACAGTTAAACGTTCGATCAACAATACACAAATTATTAAATGTACAAAAACTTGGAAAATTACAAAAACGTCGAATTAGGGAGACTAACAAAAACGTCAGCTTATTTGACAACTATCCAGAGGCGGAGCTTGAATTTGGAATTTTAGTATTAACTGATTTAATTCATCACAGCTTTGCGTTTTTTAAAAGCGAGTTGCCAAAACTGCCATGAACACAAACAAAATTAGTATTGTTGAATAGGTTTTTTCGATACCTTTTAAAAGAGGTGTCGCTTGCCGTAGGGTTCCATTTAAAATTATTGGTCACAATGGCCTTGTGACATCATCTTTGACGATTTCGTCATCTATCATCACTAGTAGTACAACCTTTAATATTCAGTTTCCAAATTTCACTTGTTTATGTATAATCGTTCCAAAAATAAGAGGGGGGAGGGGACTTTTGAGAAGCACTGTATTTATGGAAAAAAATCCCGATCCACGCTTTTTTATGGAAATTGAATAATTTCAAAGAAATTCATGATAGGGGTAGTGGAGGGTTAATTTTTGCCCGACCAAACAGGGTGACATATACATCTTATAAAGCATTCCTGTTCATTTAATTCATATTCTCGTTCGCAGCAAAATTCCATAAATATTCCCCAAATATATTTGTGACTGTAGGTTGTATTTCTGGGAATTTTTTCTTTGATTAGCGCATTTATACTTTGAACATTCGCATTGCCAAAACGTGACATTTTTAAATTTATTTGGAATTAAGTTATCAAACTCAATCGTGTTGTCATAGTGATTGATAATTGCACTGAATGCAATTATCAGTGTAATGTTGACATGATTGGGTGAAATTGTTTCATATGACACAAAATGACAAAATTTGAATTGTTGTTAGGACTGCCAAAAAATTTTCAACATAATAATACAACATAATAATTTATTTCTACGAAAGCATCACAAATTCGTGGCTGCTTTCACACTGATAATTTCTGTTATAAATTGCAGTCCTTTGTCTATAAGCTTTTATTAGTTCTGATTGACAAATTTTCTGCATTGGAGTCAATTCTTCGCGTGGCCTTTTCTTGACTTTAAAAACACATTCCTCAACTTCATTTTTAGCAACATCAGGTGCACATAGATCGTGTATAAAGGCTCCTATGATATCTCCATATTGGAATATCTATGTTGAGATAAACAATACCTAATAGACGAGATCTTTCGAAGGGAACAGCCAATTTCTTCAGTCTAACGCATAACCGACCATTCTAAATTTTCAGTAGTCGCAAGCACAAGCAGCGAGGACCTTGCTTCGACCTTGGCTCACTGCGATGTCCATTTTAACAGGCGAGCACGGCCTCCTTCGCCTTAGCAACTAACAACGGGGGCGGTGTGACGTCACAAAATTGTGTTCTCCTTTGCCGAACAGAATCACGGCAAGGCACAGCCGGCCGGTTCGTCAGCATTCATCTCGTCTCGTTTCTTATCGTCACTGTATTTGTTCTTTTTGTTCCATGGGTCAAAGTGTCGATGGATGCGAATGTTGCATCGAGGCGAATTTTGTATTTCGTACCGGACGTCGGTGCATGTACAAGGAATAATAGTCTGACACACTAGGGTTTATATTCAAGTCAGCTTGTAATGGGAATTCCACATTGGTCAGTTATCATTGCTCGTTTGTTATCGTCACGGATTCGCAGAATATTCGATGATTCATTTCTTACGTACGCAGTAAACCCCCAAAGTCTATAACCTCCTCTTCTAGGAATCTGGCCAGTTGAGTACCTAGGTACCGTCTTTTCATAACTCTCTTTAGGGTGCTGATAGGTATTGCCACGATCTCCATGTTTTCGGTACACAATACAATTTTTATTTATAGTCCGTAAAATAAAGGCATGGAGTAATAAATAAAACCGCTTATCCTATTAAATCCAGGTAGAGTGAGTAGGCTTTTTCATTTAGACGACAAATGACTAACTTTGTTTACCTGTCAGACCCAACGGCATTGACGGCGAATTTTGTTTTTTTAAAGGAAATAGAATATTTCCGAGTTTTTCTATGGATAGTTGACTTGAATTTACATGGAGAAGAAAACTCACCATTAGAAAATATTCGTGTACATTATTTTATCTACGAATGAAAGGTTTTTGGCGGTATAAAATAGGTAATAAGTACTTAACCTACAAAGAAAGATACGAACGCCAAGGTATGCAGGTGCATTTGTCATGAAGTTGACTTTAGACGTAATGTGAAAATACCGCTAATTTTGAATTAAGCCAATTTTAAATTGTTATTTCAAAACTAACCAATGGCTATTAACTTTCCCAATAGCCAATCAGACTTTGGGTCTCAAAACGAGTGCATGTGCCTTAAAAAATCATCTAAATGAAAAGGCCTATTCAGTATTGAGACAGTACAATGTACAATGGTAGGTAGAGAGGGGGAAAACACGAGTGGACACGACTTGCTGCGACAGCATGGGCTATGGCGAATTCCCGCCAGTGTCCAGTGTCATGACATGCAACGGTTGATAGGTTACGTTTAATAAGTAGTAGGTATCTACTGTAGTATATTCAATTTTGTTTATTGTTACCTTGCGAAATGCCCTTTTGTCTGAGGTAAGTACTTTTCAGTAACGGAAGAAGAAATTATGGCGAATACTGTCAAATTCATGATGTCCTGTGTATCGCTTTTACTAAATCATCTGGAATTTCTCGTAATAGCTTCGCTTGGGATACCTCCGAGGGGAAAACAACTACCTAAAATATGTACACCATATTTAAATATCTGATAATGAACAATATTTAAAATATACTGAAAAAAAACGCACTAATGAAATATTTAAAATATATTTAGTCTAATGATAGTATTTGATGTACTGAAAATGTATTCGAATAATTAAAGTGTACTGAAGGTATTTAAAGTGCTAGAGATGTATTGAAAAGAATTAAAACATGCTGAGGGTATTGAAAATACTGGAAATATACTAGGTTTTCAATGTAATTAAAATAAATATACATACCTAGTGAATATAATATTTGGTGTAATAAGGTAATAAAAACGTGATGAAACTATTGAACTAAAGGAATCAACGATTTTAGTATAATTTACCCTGTGTTTTTTACAAAAGTACCTTAAGTGTATATGTTGCTTAGAAATTAAAATGGAAGTTTTCAAGTTATTCGGACATATTTTTATATTCCATTAAAAAATCTTTTATTTGAGGATCAGGAATAATAACTGTTTTTTTTTTCCAAAATGAATATTTATTAAATAAAATAAATATATAATAATATAATGAATAAAGATTTTCATGTCAAACTAAAAACAAAAGGTATGGTGTTAAAACATCAGGTCAACTAGGAACAATCTACCAGAAAAAATAACTGCTATTTCTGCGGTCCAGTTTATTTGTGCCTACACTGAAAAAACAGTTTATTCATTGTTTTTATAATTGTTTTTTTTTTCTGCTTTCTTAGTTGTTTTACCAACCCTTGTACGAGTTAAGATCACGGGGGCCTTAGCTTTTATAGTGGGATCCGAAACCACTCTTGGGGGATTTGAAAATGTTTCCACCCGCGTGAGCCACTAGTTAACTGAATTAAATAACCACTAATAAATTATTTATTCGAATAATTTTTAACAATAGTTTATAATAAATAACGCGGAAAAAGCAAAACGTAAATCTGTTAATATGACTTATTCACTTTGAATAAACTGAAAATTGATAATGAATACATTTTTTGTAATTTCACCCAACAAAAGATTTTATTAGGAATAAATTTATATCGTTAATTATTATCCACCTCAAACAAACTATTTATTTTTCATTAGTAAATTATATTATCGGGATTATTAATAATAAATAAAATTACTTAATACCAAATAAAATTTAATTTTCTTTATTTATCGTAAATAAAAAGGCACTCAAACAAATATTTAATAACTATAAGCCCTATCTTTTTTTTTCAGTTTACAAATAAATATCAATCTATAATATCAACCAAATTTTCATGCCACGTCTAAAATATCACAGTTCGTGAGTAAAAAAAGTGTTGAATAAAAAAATATATCTACACTTAAATAATCCTTAAATGATGGACTACTGATTTGAAACAGATGGCAACCTTGCAAAGCTATTGGACCTTCGAAAATAAATTCAATGGACACGTCCTGTATGTCGTCCTTCATTGGCCACCCAAACGAATCATGATCATATTTAAAAAAAATTTGATCAAAAGTTTTTCCTTCAATTCTATTAATCTTCCAATATACCAGCTGCCGCTATATGCAACTGCATAGAACTTTTCGGCGATTAGAGGAAGATGACTGTAATACAGTAGTTTCGTTTGCTTGGGTTCCTTTGATTTAATATTTTTTCCCGAGTGTGAATCTAAACTCTGCCCTTTCACTCACCCCAAGAGCCAACATAAAGTTTATTTCTTTACAATTGCGAAAGCAAACACGAAAGCCACTTGTCCGTGCACATGTTTGTACTGCGAACCCCCTAAAAAAAACATCGCGTAGAACTAATAGTTATCACTTATTCCATCATTGCCTCAAAAAAAACGAAAAATGCAAATAATGCCTGGTTGGTTGTTAATATATGTATAACCTATATTAATTATAATTAGATGAATAACATAATATTTAAATGATGAAGAAATTACAAAACTTACCCGTTGAAGACATGGTTTCAATAAGAAACAATGAACTGCCATCTAAGTATCGAGTTCATTAATCAACCTATAGTCCGTAAAATAAAGGCATGGAGTAATAAACCGCTTATCGTATTAAAACCAGGTAGGTATAAGTACGAACCTAGGAAAAACCCATAATCTTTGGATTTTGCATACTAAATGAGGGTTTACTACCTACTCCACGTCTTCATTTTACGGACTATACCTGCTAGACACACACTAACGATTTATGCGAGAAATTATGTCTGAATACATGAAAATGTAGGTAAACCCCGGCAGCAAACACATGAAACATAAATTCGAAGATTGAAAAGTATATTGTAATATGTAAACTGTAATGAAATACTGAGAATGATATTTTGGCAATTAAAATAATATTAAAACTTGGGAATACTGACAAATATTTTGAATAAATTGCAGATATTTTGGTACTGAAAGACGTATTGAAATATTTACATTTCTGTATGTAGGTACACCTATTTAAAGAGTTGTTTCCCCCTCGATTGACTTATAAAATTTTCTGTATGTACACCTATTTAAAGAGTTGTTTACCCCTCGTATTTTGTAATTTGCTCATACGTAGGTACCTACCTACATCATGTTTTTTATACATCTAGATAGGTACATAACATTTATATTTATATCTATCTACTGTGTCAATAACATTCATTCTTTGGACAATAAAGAATATTTATTTTTATTATTTTGTAGGTATCTGAAAACAATTTATATTTTCGAGTAGATTTTCAATTTTTCATGGTGATGAATTTCTTCAAATCAAACATTCATTATTATACCTACCAATCAATCTGTGATCTTTCTTTTGGGAGCTGCCATACAAAGCAATTTAAATTTCATTCAGTTTCGGGACGGTTCTCCAAAAAGCCAAGCAACCACTGAAATTCGATAAAAAGCAGACGTTTTTACGATGCACTGTACAAATTTCGCAGACGAAAGATAGAGAAGTGCCAATACAGGACTCCTTAGCACCGACAAGGAGGCACACTCGTCGCGGTCGTTAAGTTAGGTTAAGGACCCAGACATAAACCCGATTCACACCGACCAACGTTCTCTCGATCGCGATGTCTCGGCCTGTTCCGCCGACCGATACGCGCTCATTGGCAGGTCGCTGGATTTCCCGACAACGTCGACTCGACGAGAAACAGCTCTCTAGATTCTCAATTCACTCGTGGCGTGGTCAGTTCTTCTTCGACGCTTCGCGGGTTAGGCGGTGCTGCCTGAGCTCGACAAGTGCACCGGATCAGTGCTCTTTTACTGTTGCGCATAGTGATTAGTTTTTGTGTCGTAAAAGAAAAACTATTTTTAAAGTGGTACGCCGAATCCGATGTCATTGTGACTCGCCGCATTATTGTTCTGTTTATTGAGGTTAACGTTCGTCGGAAAAACCATAACCTTCTGATCTCGTCAATCACGCCTTGCCTTTGTTGTTGGGTAGTTGGGCGGTATACGCATACGGAATTCTTAGTTTTCCCTCGCCATATCATTTCGGTTGACGTCAGCTTACCTTGGGCTAGATTTTGGCAACGAGCAGATGCCTAGGAGGCGTTCTAGTGGTTGGTACGTGTCGGCAGGTGTCGAAAATTTGTACTGTTTAGGTCTTTTATCGTTGTGCTGTGCGAAATACTTGACTGATAATGTGAAATCACAAGAATTACTTGGGTAATATGGTGTAATTGGATTTACGCTCCGAATTTCGTTGGAAATCCTTGTTCCTAGTTAGTGATGAGAGATCGACAGGTGAAGCATTTTTTTTCATTTACATTAATTTACTATTAACGTTCTCATAGATTTTTCGAGACAATAGAAATTCCAGGAAACTTTTGGCCTTCACAATTTCACATGAAATAAATGGGTAATTTCCTATTGAAGTTTTTAAAACAGTTTTTCAGGTAAGGAAATCTGTGAAAGGATCACATTTTGTCGGATAATGAACCGGAATGAAAACAAAATGTCGTAAAAAATAATTTTTCCGAAAATCGATCAGAAAATTGAAATTTCAAGAAAAAGTCAATATTTCCTTGCACGGCAACGGAAAATAACTAGGAAATATTTATTTTTGTGCTGTAAGAAAATGTTATTTCCTTAGAAACAAAAAGTGATTGAGAACAAGTTTTGTCGAAAAAATCGTATTTTTAAGAATTTCGATTTATAAAATACCTACTACATAATACGTTTTAGAGTCTGGTATGTTAATTAAAAGCTAAGATTGTTGGTTTTCTACATCTTTTTAGCCAACACATCCATTGTACAAGCTCCAGAAATGCCAATATTACAGCAATCTACAACATTAAATAAATATGTAAATCTATATAATAAAAATTAATCTCGATTTTTTTTTAATATTCGTTATAGCCCGAGGATGGTTGATACGGAAAAAAAATTAGGAAAGTTGTCCAGAAATTGGATAATTCGGGTATATAAGAAATTTGGCGAAGAAAAAGACTTGAGTCATTTATTACCAAACGTGAGAAATAGCTTAGCGATTACACTGTCGCCTACCAAGCAGAAGGTCACAGGAACGAATCCCGGACAGGTTATTTATTTTATAAAAGCAGCAGCTGGAACGATTTGGCTAATTGTTTTTTTGAATGCTCGTAATACTCCGAATAAGGTTTTTAGGGAATGAAATGATTTTTAGAAAAGTTATTGGAATTTCTTTGTCCTGGAAAAGTTTTCAGGAATATATAATATAATAAAAATGAATGTCTGTGTTGGTAAGCTCATGGCCGGACCGATTTGGCTATTTTTTTTCTGGATAACGGGAGAACACCAAAAAACAGAAAAAAATCAATTTTACGCGGATGAGAGATTTTAGGAAAAAAAATTAGGGAATATACAAATTTGGACAGGACAACGTCTGTCAGGTCAGCTAGTAGGTAATCCGAATAAAAATTGAAGTTTTGTGACTTTACCTCAATCATTGAATGTTCTTATCTGAAGCTTCCCAGATTGATTTGTTCTTTATTAGTTAAAATCTTGGTTTTTTTCGCCTATAACCTTCTGCCTGTCGTTTCAATATAATGAACGAAGTTTTGGATATACCTACATAATGTCTAATTGCACTCAACATTGAATAGGTAGTTTGCCCATAAAGCTGAGGATTTCGTCTTGGAACTAAGCTCCAAGAAGTATGCCATTACAACATTTTCTGAGAAAGAACTTGCATTTTTATTCTTACGATATCATGAAACGATTGTATGCATAGTTATATTTTTCTCTGGATTTTGTTGGCAACAAATCCAATGAATTTCTGATGAAGAACTTGCATTTTTATTCTTACGAGATTCCATGAAAGGATTGTATGCATAGTTATATTTTTCTCTGGATTTTGTTGGCAACAAATCCAATGAATTTCTGATGAAGAACTTGCATTTTTATTCTTACGAGATTCCATGAAAGGATTGTATGCATAGTTATATTTTTCTCTGGATTTTGTTGGCAACAAATCCAATGAAGCAGTATTTACTGCCCCCGTGAGTTCTGGAGGGGGGGGGGTCTAAAAATGGAAGTCTTCATCATTTTACACTTTACTTTTGATTTTTAGAACTTTCGAAAACACGCAAACAAAGATACACTTTTTCTACGACCACATGCGAAAATGTCAAATAGCACACTATTTAGTTACTTTTAGTTTACAAATATCACCCTAGAGATGAAAAGTAAAATATCACTCTAGAGTGATATGTGTATTGGGATATATAACAACTGCCGATCGGTTAGATGCTACTCGTTCTGCTAGTTTGATTTCTTTTATGGAATTTTAAAAACTATTTTTATCGAAGGTTTATCCGACGTTTTCGCAATTAATTTAGAAGCACACATATTAGGTGTCAATGGGTTAGTTACTACTTGTTAGGCAGTCCACAATACACCTATATGTGTTGTTTGTCATTTTAAGTTTTTCTTATCCAATCATTTGTTTTCTTTGTACATTTTTCAAATTGAAATAATCAAAAAATATTTTTTTTTTAGATTGTGCATTAATCTGTGGTCGTAGGAAAAATAACCTTACTTGTGTGGAAAGTGCCAATTAGGAAATGGGTACTTTCCACACTAGTAATGTAATATACTATTTCATGCGTCAAGTTTGGCAATGCAATATCACTGTGTTGCCATAGTTACAAAAAATATATCATGACATCCTTTTGGTTAATAAAATTAAAACGCTTATTTCCAAATTTTAACAAGTTGATTGTAATAATTTTCGATATTCGGAAAAATAGTGTCTATACCTCGTAGAAAAAGTCACATTTTCGGACTCCGTCTTCCGGAAATGTTCAACTTTTCCTATTAGATATATGTACAATGTGGTAAGTTTTGTTTGAGCTTTCCGCATCAGAAAACTTTCTCAAATGATATTGATTCAATTATTCATATGAAATAGAGTAGTAGAAAGTCGGAGTTTCTTCAAATCCATCTATTCCATATTAAATAAATTCGTATAGAAGAGAAATTGAAGCTGTGTCAGAAAGGGACAATTGCATAAATGTTGTATATATTTTTTGCGCTCACATTCATTCTAAAATATCGGATTTTATAGATATGAATCTTATTGGGTCCTGTTAATAAATCCAAAACTAGTGAATGCTTTTCTAATACCTTTTTTGAGAGAGTTGTATTCTGTTACTCGAGTCATCCATTATATAGGTCGTATCACTAATGGCATCTCGAAAACGGTAAATTTTCATCACATTGGGTTTGATCTCGATTTGATTTCAAGTTTGAGTATTCTTTCAAGGTAGATTTATTTTAAATTTTATCCTCGCAACTTCAACACAAATAACTTTTTTGTGTGACGGGAAAAAAGTTTGGCGTTTTATCTCTGTTGACAGGTAACAAAATATAACTTTTTATAAAATTACTTCTTTTCCCGGGAAAAAAGTTAGTACTTTTTTTCTGGATATATATATATATACACATAAGTAAAGGTAGATAATTATTATTATATAATAGAATCTTCAATAAATATCATCTAATGTTACCTGGCTGATTTCACAAATTCGACAAGCTCCTGCAATCCCAAGTACAACAACCTTGGCCATTAAATAAACTTCATCGGGAGCATTATTTAAAAAATCACTAATTTGTGTACTGGTAAAAATCGCAGCTTTCTTGGGCGTGTAACCTTTCCCATTTTGTTTCAGAAATGTATTAGTTTGAAATATTTTGAAATGTCTACATTATTATTGGATTGTACCATACTTTTAATCACTGAATAATTCGACCACACTGTTGATGGCTTTTGTTGTGCCAGTTCCGAAAAATAAGCTAATAACACCGTCTCCGAGAAAGAACTGCATGTATTCAAAATAACTACTGAACAACCACTAAGTTCGCAATTTTTAAATCAAATCAGAGAATTAAATTGACAGATATTTGATCTAGCTTTAAAAGGATCGTTCTTCAACGCAGTCTAATTGTCGCTATAAGTACAACAGCCTACCAGTTTAAAAATTAAATTTCAATCGATAATTTTCTGAGTTTAATATATTGAAATAATATGTTTTTTCAATATTAAATCGTCGTTTTTCCCGTCACAGAAAAAAAATTGTGTATTATACACCGGAAAAATATTAGATTTTAGCTCTCGGACAACACAACCTCGAGCTAAAATCCAATACTTTTTTCCCTTGTATAATAAATAACTATTTCAAATACGAACAAAAATTAAATCAGGCTTGTATTCCGAATGGGAGAATTTTCATTGTTCGGACCTTGATGATGGAATTTATGGGTAGAAATGTAGAAAAAAATACTAGGTGAGATACATTTAAAAAATACAGGTCCGTATTCGAAAAAAATGTTGAGGCTAGCCCTCGAATAACGAAACAGCGTATTCAAAATCAAAGCACAGCATATCAAAGCAAATTTGAAACAGAGAAGAAAGTTTCTTGAACACATTTCCATATTCCTAAAAATATGGAGGAGCTAACGCGAAGAAAAGAAAACTGGCTGTTTCTGTTTTTCCCGTATATTTTGAAAACGGTTCGTGTTATTTCCGATTTGGAAACATCGTTTTAGTGTTCACTAAAATAGGCAACTTTTGTCTAATTTAACCAACTTCGAATCATTTATCGTTATATTACTGGAATCAGAGTTGAGGGATTACTTGTGGGTATCAAAATAAGTTTTCGAGTGGAGGACAATGTTTTTCCATGGAATTGGAGATAATTAGTCAAAAAGGGGTAGGAGGAAAAAAAACTGTTTTTGAATTGAACATGTGAAATGTGTCACACCAATTGCTGTTTTCAGTTAGGGTGAAGTGGGGTAAGTGTAATAAAAAAAAACGATAGTTACACTTTAAATTTTAATATCAAGATAACCAAAAGAGATATGTTTCTGATTTTTTACAGTAGTAGTACCTATCTAATTGTTAAATAACTGAAGTAATTAATTTTTTTCTACTAGGCATAGTGAATTTTTTATAAACAAAAATAATAAGTTATGTTAGCTGATTACATTTACCCCAGCATTCGCGGCAAATGTAATCATGGTTTGTAATTCCCATATGCATCGTACGCTAGAGTATTTGGGGCAAGTGTAACAAAGTAAAAATTAGGCAGTTTCACCAAAAAAAAAAGATCCTGATAGCTCAATCCATAAGGACGTTATAAGCTTTTTTGTGGAATGTATACAATTCGCCTGTTTGTCTTAGAAACGTTTATTGAAATATATGAACATAATAAACTGTACAATGTAGTTTTTTCCTTTTATTTTACATTATATGTAGCGAAGGATACTGGAAAAATTAAATCTCCTCTTCGTCCTAAATTTGGTTCGGGTAAAACTAACTCGATGTCTGATGCAGACACTGAGTGATGGTCAATTTGTTCAGGCCAATGAAAAATCGATTGTTGCGAGTTTTGGTTGGATTTTTTCAGAAACATAATCAAAGGTTGTGACTTGTCATCAAAGGCTGTTATTTGACCAACATAAAAAAAATCTTTTTCTTTCCTTTAAATGAGACCGGAACCCAATTTCCGACATCAGGTTGTTTCAAGTCAGTGAGTAACAATTCGTCTTGTTTATGGACTTCCACTTCTTCATCTAACCTTTGTGAATACGTTGCAAAATCTTCCTCTTCCGACTCACTGTGGCTCTGAATTTGGGTTTCTCCTCTTCATCAGAAGAACTTGATAGAATAATATTTTTGGGTTTCTTTTATCTTTCCTTTAAAAATTTTTCTTTTTTGCTAGGTCTTTTGCTTTCTTTGATTCAATTTTTGCTTTTCTTAATATTGCTCTGCTTTTTTCTTTTTTCTTCTTTATCTTGCTCTGCTTTTTTCTTTTTTTCTATATTTTCCTGTGCTGTGATAATTTCAGCTCCAGAAGCTACTCTTTTTCTTTTCTCTTTCTCATGAGGTCTGGGGGATTGTCTTACGGTTTCTAGCAACAAATCTTCGAATGACACATTCTTTTTACTTGGTCCTGCAATCGGCTCTGGTTCTTGAAGTGGTTCGGTAAAACAGGTAAAAATATGAAGTGACAAAAATGAAATTCTAGGCTGGGGCAAATGTAATCACTGATTATATTTACCCCAGTCTCTGTGATTACACTTACCCCATATATATTTTTTGATGGGGTAAACGTAATCGCTACTATGTTTCTTTTTGTTGGCATTCAAATCGAAATCTGACAGCAGAATCCGATTCCTTGTTGGAAATAATCTAAGGAAGCAAAATACCACAATCTTATTGAATTATTTGTATTCGCAATATGAAATTAAAAATCACAATCGATACTCGCACAAGTGAAAATACAGGGTAATATATAAATAACTAACATTTTGAATTAGGACCTTGAAAAGGATTAAAAACATAATATGAAGGCAAAAAATGAGTTACACATTCAAATTTTAGATAGAAAAAAATTAAAAACGATAATACAAAAATTAGGGAGTGCCCGATTACACTTGCCCCATGATTACGCTTACCCCACTTCACCCTACCACCTATACCGAAATTTTTAAATCGTAATCAATATTATTGAGATATATATGCATAGCTTTATAATGCCCCGATGCACAAATTTCTCATAGTTTTATGAAACCTTCCTTTTTGGGCATTTAGGCATAGTTTCCTAATACTGAGTGACTTTATACCCCATAAAGTAAACTAGGGTCATTTTGTACCCCAGCTTTTTTCCATTTTCACAAAATTTTGTTTTCTACCTTATTACTAATATTAAAAATACATGCTAATCCAAAAGAGCATGTCACTTTTTGAACCAAAACTCTTTTTCAAAGTTCACACTGGTTTTCCCACGTGATTGATGAGAACGAAAATATCTTGATATTTAATTAAAAAAAAAACTCAAGGTGGGTTACAAATATACCCCAGTTAGTATTAGGAAGGTTAAAATTCCTAGAGAGGTGTATGCCCATTTTGTGGAAGATTTTTATCTTGCAATAAAAACTAACGAGTGGTCATACCATCGTGTATATACATTTTGTGGAAGATTTTTATCTTGCAATAAACACTAACGACTGGTCCTACCATCCGTTATCGGTGTTTTGCAGCGTTGCCAAGTTAAAAAACAGTGGTTCTAAATGTGTTCGTTCATTTCAGCTTCTTGAATCAGTTTGTGTAGTAGCATGCTTTGGGAAGAAATTCAACTTGGTCTCTGTGTTGATGTTTAATTTTTTTTCTGAACCAATAAATGTACAAAAATAACAAATAGTATAAAAACAGTGTTACCTAAATGTGGTTTGATCGTATGGTTATAAATAGGTATATTTACTTGGACTGCATTCCCTATTATTGTCAGTCTGCCTATTTATTACAATTGTAGTGCCGTCTAATTTAAAAAAACAACCTTTTGTTGTAATATGAACTATATGAAAATGTCTCTGTCAGAATTCACGGACTAGGTAACTTGTAAAAACTTGTTCAAACAGGTCAGATATCCGGGGCAGTTAGTCAACAACAATTTGTCCTCTATCAAGCGGCTGGTAGTTATTTTTAATCGGTATCCGGCTGTCTTTAGACTATTCGACCGAATAGAACTCCCAACATTTTATGGGCGAGCGTAAATTCACTGTCACGGACCTTGGATTTACGCTTCCTCCGGATAACATTTCCAAAAGCAAAAAGGATCCAAGAAAAACTTGTCAATCAACGTAGTTTGGATTTAATTTATGGAAACAGTGTAGTGCACTTTCCAAAGTCACAAAATGTCATGATTATAGAAGAGAAAAATGTAATAATTTTGAAACTGTATTGAATTGTAACATTGCAAAGGTCCTTTTTCAGATTTTTCTTTTTGAAATGGTAGGTATACATATTTAGTAGTTGCGTAATTGGGAGAGTATTGATGAATATTTGAGATACAGTTTTCCGATTCAAATAATAATATCCAAGTGTTTTTCTAATACACGATTATGGGGGTTTGATTTTTTTTTGACTTCGAAGTTTTTCCTGACCATGCTTTGCGACGCTATCAAGGATTGTGACCAGAGATCAATTTAGGCAACGATAGACTGGAAGGTTTTGCGAATGAAGCCATCGATATTTCAAAAATATTGAAATAGCCGGCAACATAGTGACCGGATATTCGATCAGCTCTACAAAACTTTCAATTTTAGTAGTTTTCACAAATTTTTTGGTCCCAAGAGATCGTTCAATTTGCAGTTTATAGTATTTCCAAATCAGTTGAATATGTTTATTTTCAATTCAAATGTAGGGTTCGTTCGAATTCGCCCATGATAATGTCGAATAATGAAGGACTGGAAGTTACATAGATCTAACAGATGCACCTAAAAAAAATCGAAAATGAACAGAAATTTAGGAAATCGGTAAAAAAGTTTCTTTTGGAGAAAGCTTGTTATAATTCTACCAGGTTACCTAATTTTATATTAATGCTACCGGTTTTCAAATTACACAGCAGCTCAACTGCCATTACCAACAAATTGGTGAATGTTTATATACATTTTTATATTTATATTGTTCCATTTAAGACTATACTTTGTGAGGAAGAACTTTCTTTCGACTACTAAGTATATTTGTGTGAATAGTCTTCGACACTTTAACAATAAGAATTTATTTTTCTTCAGACAATAAAGTAAATTTTGATTTGATTCTCTAAAAAAGACATAAGGAGTTAAATTTTTATATCTGTTGCTTTTGCTTATGTGAATGTATTTTATTGTATTCATAGTTATCTATTAATTGTTGTGTGACATGTGTTTTTATATTATCTATACATTTACTGATATTTTTTCTTTGCAAGACTTTGTCAATGAGATACTAATTTTCCGACAATAAAGTATATTTTGATTTGAGATTCATTATTATTCTTTACCGATAAGGCTAAGCAGTCGACCGACCGCAAGCAGGGACAGATATAAATTTTCACACAAGATATGTTTACTTCAAGAAAATTCCTTTATAACAAACAACCAAATTAATATAAAAAGGTTAAAAATCAATCAAATAGTCGTAACTATCAAACTACGTGGACAAATTTTAGTTCGCGCATTAAAATGTAATATAGGAGGTAATTTACGTATTTTCAAATCCGTACCCGGAATCCCCAGCCCCTTTTCTATGGCTTTCACACCTCGAACTATATGCCATGATTACGCATTACCATTTATAATATCTTAGATGTCTGGTAGTAGTGTACATTATTTTCCGTATAAAGCATATAGTGGAACAAATTGAGCGAAAACCGTTCGTCGCGTAAAAACCAATCGTTAACTTCGCTGACCGCTCGTTGCATAAATCATCCTACATTATTTTTATTGCTATTCGGGCGTTTGCGGTGTGTCTGCATGTAGTTGGTGCAACATGGCATATCGGAGATTATTCGGGAACGTGAAAGAAAAAATATCCGCCTATAGTTGGCATGTAAGATCGAAGCGGCAAGTTCTATTATATTTCTTTCGGTTTTTTTTTCCAGCTCATTTAACTGTTTTTCGAAACACTATATTTATCGAAATGATTGTAGGTTGTAAACATATGAGATGTTGAATTAAAAAATCGGAAATATTGATTGCAGAAACCGATTCGTATTTCACCTGTTGCGAGCACGAACGTTATTTATTTCTCCTATATCAACTGTTGAAAGGTTAACTTTTCCTACAGCCATTTTATGAAGACTTTCCTAACATTTTAAACAATTTATTTTTCCTTGTCAATATAGTGGGTTGTTAGAAGTAAAAGTAACACCTTGTATGGGGTGCAGAAACACTTTTTACACCAAATAGGTCATATTCCATATTTTCTGTGAACGTGAAAATATAAAAATCTTAAGAAGAGCACAATTTCTTCAATTAATTAAGTGCATTTTGTTTTACCCAATATTCTATATAATAAAAATTAATTTATATTTTTTGTAAGCACAAAACGTGAGAACGGATGGACCGATTTGGATTTTTTTAAATGTTCGTAATAGCCCGATACGAAATATTAGGAAAGTTGCCCGGAAATCAGAAAATTCGGTATATAAGGAATTTGGCGAAGAAAAAGACTATTAAGTCATTTATTACCAAAGAGGAAATAGCTCAGCGATTACACTGTCGCCTACCAAGCAGAATGTCACAGGAACAAATCCCGGACAGGGTAACATTTTTTTATTTTATAAAAGCAACGGCTGGAACGATTTGGCTAATTGTTTTTTTGAATGTTCGTAATACTCCGAATAAGGTTTATAGGAAAAGAACGGATTTTTAGAAGTTATTGGAAATTTCTTTGTCCTGGAAAGTTTTCGGGAATATATACAATATAATAAAAATGTGGTAAACTCATAACTTGAGAACGGCTGGACCGATTTGGCCATTTGATTTGTTTTTTTATTGTTATAATCCATATGATTTTTTTTTTAATTTTTCTATTTATTTAAAAAATAATTGTAAAAAATAATTGTTCTGAGTTTTTTTTTTTTGGAAATGTAATTAAAATAAAATAATTAAAAAAAAAAATTTTTAAAAAAAAGACTTTTAGTTAAAATTTATTTTGCAAGTAAATATTAATATATATTAAGGAACCATTTTTTTAATCATTACTTCTATTGTTCTTTTTTTATTCTGAAAAAAATATATTTTAATTTTTTATTTGTTAATTGAATAAACAATTTGTTATAAACAAATAACTTTTCGCGCTATATTTTTTTAAATACAACAAAAATGACCATGTTTCGTTTTTTAAGCAAAAACATTGTTTTCTATTTTTTATTCAATTTTAAAAATTTTTTTAATTTTTTTTTTTTTTATTTAATTTGAAGATACGACGAGAACACTTGAAGTCTTCATTGTTCTCCATAAAACAATGAACAAATTGAGCTTTTATTTTAAGCTCTTACTCAATTATTCATTTACTTTTTTGTTATTATTCATAGGAACACCTCGAAAAAAATTTTTTTTCAAGGCTTTTAAATTTGAATATCTTAACAACTGTCAAAGATACTATAAAAATACTTCAACAATGAATAATTTGAGCTTTTGGTCGAAGCGTTAATTTTTTTAATTTTTTCAGTGATTAATAAAAGTACCTACAAAAAATTGTTTGCTTTAGTGACTTCAAATTATATTTATATGTATTACGAGTAAGTTGATTAATTAGATCATCATTTAAAACACATTTAATTACCTTCAACTTAATCAACTTTCAATTTTTTAAACAATTGTAGTAAACAATAAAATTCCAATGACTTAAAAATAAATCGGCATATTTGAAAAAAAAACAATGTTTTATTTATGTTTTTACTTTTTCAGCATCTTCAATTGTTATTAAAAAAATGTTTTATTTCATTTTTACACCGAGGATTTTTTCTAATGCCATAATAACAGGGAAATTGGATAATGGGAAAACGGGATAACTGGAGAATGGGATAACGGGAAAACAGGATAACGAGATAACGGGAAGCGGGCAAAGTCAAAGGCATAACCTGGATGGCACTACACAAAGAAACGGGAAGTTTTCAGGAAAAAAAATAGGGAATATAGACAGGAAGTCTGTCGGGTCATCTAGCGATCTAATAAAACTTTTTAAATGATGGTGCCCCTGTTTCTGACTGCCAGCCAGCCAGCCAGCCAATGAGCCGATAGGACTCACTTTGATATCGCCCCTTTTTCATTTACTTAAGAGAGGATCTCAAAAACGTGTATAATACAACCGACAAATGGTGGCCCCAGACCTTGGCGCTGATTTGGTTGTTTTAAGTTGCGGATTTAGGCAGCCAAGGGGCCACTATTCGTTGGTCGTGTTTATACATAGTTCTATTTGGAAAATAGAACGTTTATTATGTTTATAAATGTCATGATAAAATAAACGTGTACATATTATATACCTTCTACAAGCTGCACGTCCTACTTGAGCTCAGCTTTAGATTTCTTCGTTTGTTGCAGCATCAGCTCCTTTTATCAAATTGAAAAAAATACGTTACGTGAGGTAGAGAATGAAATATAAAACGTTGACAAATACTCAGCTGTTAAATAACACAAAAAGCTATCGAGCCGTTTCAAAAATCAGTTTTTAATAAAAAAAATAACGGAAATACTCCTATGTGCACTGGTTTTCTTTCAATTGATTTTCTATAAATCTTTTATCATAATCACTATTATTATTATCCATTTCAGTTCATCAGGGAAGTTTTGAAGAAGTCTTATTCAAATCTATATCATCGACCAGGGTTTCGCAATTTCTCACCTCTGCCGTCTGTCTGCTTGTTGCTACGAGCGCTACCTCGGTGCCTAGACTCGTTTTTGAAAAGTCAGGTACCTGAAGTAGCGCGCGTAGCGGCTACAACTGACTACAAGAATGTTCCAGAGCCAACAATGTAAAAATTTGAGGTACATGTGTGTCCATTCAAATGATTTACATAGTACCTGTAAAACATACACTCTCCTGTTAATAAATAGTTCAGAATTAGTCTCGCAAATAATAATATAATAATAATATTTATTTCCCTTCGGTAGTGATATACATTTGTTCATAATAGTATATGGGTGTAAAAGAATAAATATAGTTAACCCATAAAAGGTTGCCCTCGAGCATGGGTATAGGGGTGGGTACATGGTGGAATTATAATAATAACTGTGTTTATGGAATAGTACAGAAATATTTAAGAGAAAAAATTTGACATGGGATTACTTATTTTGAAATAAATGATGATAATAGCAATAATAATACAGAGAATACATTAATTAGCAAATATTTACATAAAAATTATATACATATAAATATACACATAATATTAAAATAATACAATATGAAATACAAACATATATACTATACAATTTTATCACTGTATTCAGAAAATTGACAATTTCTTTTCAGAAAGTTAACCTTAAAGTCAGGTCAAGAGTTGATGGATTTTCAGTCTGTCTGTTTGTGTCATCCAATTCCTCAAGTGTCTTTTAAAGAGTGAAGTAGAGTTAATTCCTTTCAATTCTGGTGGTATAGAGTTATATAGTTTTGGTCCCAAGTAAACATATGACCGTCGTAAGGTATTTTTTTCAGGTTTTGGTACACATACTGAGTTATTTCTGTGTCGAGTAGCGTGAGTGTGGTTAATTGGTATCAATTCGTGTTTATTAAGGTGTTGTCTAGTTACTGTTTGGAAGAAATAGAGTTGCCTTATGTCCATAATTTTGGTATCCTTATGTAGGTCCTCTGTGGGGTAGGTATATGGTTTTTTATACATACTTCTGATTGCCATTCGTTGAATAATTTCTAGCTGCGAAATATGATTTTTTGTTGTAGCTCCCATGCAATTATCCCATAATTGAGGTGGGTTTCAAAGAGTGCATAGTATAGTATCCGTAAGTATTTAATATCGAATATTTTACAAAATATCTCATCTTATACAGTACATATCTGGCTTTTTCACGACATAATTGACATGGATGTCCCATTTTAAATTACTGTAAGGAAAACCGAACATAGTTTTATCAACATTAATGGAAAATGTAGCTGATTTTATATTAAAATTGCCATTTCTAGTATAAATGTTCAGGTTGTAATATGTGGGTAAGTACTTTGCGTATGAGGTGAACGGAACGTAAATAGTTTTATCAACATTAATGGAAAGCAGACGGCTGTCAAACCATTCCATAATAATTTTGAAATCAATTTCTGTAGAGGTTTTGAGTGCTTCCCAGGAGTCAGCTTTGTATATGATTGCGGTGTCGTCTGCAAAGCTAAATATGTCTCCTTCTATCTGTAGTTTATAGAGATCGTTCAAATATATATTAAAAAGAATCGGACCCAGGACAGTACCTTGAGGAACACCATACTTGACTGTTCTCTTTTCACTGATTTCATCACCTATTTTCACATACTGATTTCTATTACTGAGATAACTATTTAGTAAATCATGTGATGCTCCCTAAATCCAAGTCCTTCTAATATCTCTAGTAGTTGGGAGTGGCTGACAGTATCGAATGCTTTCGCAAGGTCAACAAAATGCATAGGACTGGAGACTTCTTATCAATATATTTACTTATTTTTGATGTCAGATAATTTATTGGGTCTTGTGTTGATTTGCTTTCTCTGAAACCGAATTGCCTTTCTGATAATATGTTGTATCTACTGAGATATTTATCGATTCGTATTTTAAGTATTTTTTCAAAGATTTTCGCAATATTGGATATCAGAGATATTGGTCGAAAGTTTTCAACTTCAAGGTTGTTTCCTTTTTTGAAGACAGGTGTTATTATGGCGGTTTTGAAAGCGTCAGGGCAGTTTCCAGTACGGAATGTCCGGTTTATTATATAAAGAAGGGGTTCTGCAATATATTGTGCAATCAGTTTTAAAGTTTCGGATTTAATACCATCAATGCCTGGAGACTTTTTGTTTTTAGTTTTCTATTGTTTCTATTATTTCTGATTTTGTTACTTCTTCCAAGAAAAGGAGTTACATCTGTTGGTTTTAGGAAAAGAATGATTTTGTTTCTTCTGGATAATTTTTTGTGCCAACTTTTCGCCGACATTTGAAAAATAATCAACAAAACAATTTGAAATAACTTTTTTATCTTTGCTTATTTCGCCATCTTCAGTGCAGATTATTTCTTCTATTATTATTTTTTTCGCTTTACTCGTTACTTTCCCTACAACTTTCCATAAACCACTTGCGTTATTGCTATTATTTTCTATTTCTTTTCGATAAAAGTTTTTCTTTGCATCTTGGATTGAACGGTCTAGATCATTTTTTGATTTTCTGAATCTTTCTTTGTTATATTCTGATTGGTTATTTTTCCATATTTTATATAAATAATTTTTTTCTGTACTTTTGTTTAAAAGATGATTCGTCATCCAAGGATTTCTTTTGATTTCTGTTTTCTTGATTTTTACTTTATTTGTGCTTTGTTCTGTTATTTTTTTGATAAGTTCTATGAAAATATCAGTTGCTTCATCGAGGTTTTCTGATAAATAGACTGTTGACCAATTTTCTATTTGCACATTATTTATGAGTTTTTTGTGATCTAGAAAATATTTGTACCTACTTTCTTTGTGGTTAATTTTTTCTTTTTCATGATTTATTATTTGGAGTATAATGGAACTGTGGTCTGTGATATGGAGGTCACCAATAATCGATTTATATTTGAAGCATGATTGTGAGTCTCTGACAAAGAAGTGGTCTATACAGGATTTAGAGTAGGAAGTAGTTCTGGTATAGTCATTAATTGAGATTGAAATCCATTCATGCTCATAATACTCAGGTAATTATTAACTGAGTTGTTTTCAGTTTCCTCAGTATTAATATTAATATCTCCTGTGATTATATGAGTATCAATATTTTGTGAATTTTCTAAATACAGTGCCAAACCGTCTATGAAAGTATCGACGTTTGTAGATGGAGGTCGATATATAGCAATCAATTTAATGTTAATCTTTTCGAACATGAAAGTTATTTCTATCGCCCTGATTTGTGAGATTATGATAATTTTGTTATTGTATGGAATACTTTGGTTCAAATATATAACAGTACCATCGTTTTGGTTTATTCTACCCTCATTATATATTATATTATAATCTTCCAAGTGGAATAAAGTAATATCTTCAATAATTCTCGTTTCAGTAAGGATGATGATATCAAATTTGGTTGATAGCTGATCCAGTTTATTTTGAGTTCTTCTATATTTTTTTTGTATAAATCTTTAAATTTTTTGGACTAAATTATCGACCAATTTTGATTTGATTATGTTTGGTTGAAAGTCTCTTAAGTAATTATTCATAGTTGATAGTTGTATTTGCTTACTTTATTATTATTTAAACTGTTTTGAAATTATAGCATGATATAAAAGTTGAATTTTGAATCTGTAGCATTGTAGAATTTTAGTATAGAAAGTTTTAAATTTGTAAAAGTTCTAAAATTAGCTCCCAGTAATTTTGTTTCTTCTTTCAGATTATCTATGAGATCTGAGTCTACTTTTCCCAGCTCCAGGCAAGGGCTCTTGGATTGGTTTAGTCAACTTCCTGATCGTGCCTGTTTTTGGAGTTATTTGATGTGCTTCAATTGTGGTGAAATTTTCTCGTTCTTCTGTAATTCCAATTGCTTTTTCTTCTTTGGGATTTTCAGATAACTGTAGAATGTGTTTTATTATTGGGTCAGTAGGGTTCTGTACAGTTGGCGTTGGAGGAGCACTGTTGTTTTTTGGGGATGAATTATTTTCGTACTGCAACTCCTCAACAGTGTATGCAGTATGATTCACGTAGAGTTTATTGCCTTTTATGTAGCACTCATCCTTAGTATTTGCTCTAGCTTGAAGGAGATGAGTTCTTAGAATTTTCTTCTCTTTCCTTTGGATCTCTGTCAGATCTTGGGAGATAGAGACTTTCGATCCTTTTAATTTTTGGCAATTTTTTAGAATTTCTTGTTTTGAAATGACCCCAATAAAGTTAGCAAAGCCACTCGCTCAAAAATCGATAAAATCTAGGCCCATTATCTGTCGAGTAATTGTCCCAAATTTGTCGTGAATACAAAAAAATGTATCGCGCTTTTATTTTTTTTATAGGATATTAAGTTAGCATTGCCACTAGAAGTCCATTGAACATTATAGAAATGGATTCAAAGAAAATACACCTTTTTATAGATATTTCCTGGTGTCCGTGAAAATTTCGAGTTCTTGGCAACATAGCATTCATATAAGTACATCTGATTTATGCAGTTTAAATGGAAAGGCGAAATATGAATGCCTCACAATTTTGAATTCGAATTTTAAGAAGTTTTTTTTGAACGATAATTGATTCTGAAATTCCATTTTTTTTTTCAACAATCCTTAAAGTTTATCACTTGAACAATTTTTCTTCTAACCGGAAAATCATTTAACAATTGTCGAAAAACGAAAACATAATTGCGTGCAAATATTGAATTTCCTGAAGCAAAACAAGTTTTTTTTTAATACACCCTGTATCTCGGTTGAATATTGTTTTTTCCAGCCTAGAATTAACTCTGTCAATTACCAAAACTTAATTGTGCAAATTCTGAAAATCCTGAAGCAAAAAAAATTGATTGGAAATTCTCTTTTTTTAATACACCCTGTAAACTCATTTGAATTTGGTTTTTTCCAGCCTAAAATTCACTAAACAGTTGCCGAATTAATAAAACATAATTAAAGTATATGTTTTGGTAATTCGATAATCATTTAGTAAATTTTTAGGCTAGAAAAAACATCAACTGAGATTTAAATAAAGGGAATTTCCAATTAATTCAACGTTTTCACTTTTTTGCTTCAGGAAATTTGCATGACAATTATGTTATAGCAATGCGACAATTATTGTTAGGTGAGTTCTTGGCTGTAAGAAAAAATAATCAACTGATACACAGTGAGCATTGATGAAATATAACAATGCTTGTATGTTCTATAATAGTATATTATGCAACGATCATGTAATTGATGGCTATTAATACATGTGCACGAGGTAAACGTATGCGAGGTCATTAATTAATAGCCGTTACATGATCGTTGCATACACTATTTTTTCTACGACCAATGAATAATAAATCAAAAACAAGAATTTCTGGTGGTGTACAAGATAATTCTTCACAGCTCGACATACTTATAGCTACTTTTGACTCGTTGTGATTGAATGTCAATCACAATTAAATGACGAACAAGTATGCCGAAATCGTTTTCGAAATGAAAATCAGTGTTAAAATGTACAATATTAATAAATCGGTAGCAGATGTTTAATTCGCGTATTATAATACGGGAGTAGAAAAAATATATTTTAGTGTAAGTATGTTTATCATGTTGAATGTATTTCATATTAGACTCACGTTTGTTGATTGTATTGGCAGTGCAAGCTTGATTAGAATAGCCCTTAGGAAAATATGTGTGCTGTTTTCCTGCTTCAGGAAATACAAAAACTGTAGGTCAATAATGTTTTGTTAATTCGACAATTGTGAATTTTAGGCTGGAAGAAACAATATTCAACCGGGAAGACACTTATATTTCGCCTTTCTATATGAAATGCACAAATCCGATGTATTTATATGAATGCGATGTTGTCAAGAACTCGGAATTTTCACGGATACCAGGAAATATCCACAGAGGCGTATATTTCCTTTAAAATGTATTTTAGTACGTTTAATTATGTTAATGAATTTCGACAATTTTATGACAAATTTTAATAACAATATTTCTGAAATTCGACTTTTACTCGTAAATTTACTTTAGTGGCAGTGCTATTTATATCGAGTTAGCACAGCCACCCCCTATAAAAAAATCAAAAGCGCGGCAAAATTTTTGTATTCACGACACATTTACGAAAATTATTCGACAAATATTGGCCGAGGTTTTATTGATTTCTGAGCAAGTGGCTTTGCTAACTTTATAGGGGTGAAAATTATGATTGAAGTGTATGTATTTTCAATTGATATTATTGTTTATCTACTAATGCAACTTCGACTTATTAGGACGTTTAGGTATGAATTATGTATGTTTAGAATTGTTTATGAGACAACAACGATGTATTTTTATTAATTTCAGGATTATTTAGCTCCAAATGCATTTTTTCCTGTGGTCTTCGATTTCCATCAATGGGAGTGAGAAGCCCTCTGTCACATGTCTATTGTACTTCATCAGGTGCTCTGGTATGTTTTGCTCCCGACACCTGTTGGAGTGCACTAATTATGTGGCCGTGTTCAACAGGATTATAGGAATCATTTATTTCATTCGTTTTCATAATTCTAAAGCAATAAGTGAATTCCAACAATAATGTAAGAATATGTATAGTATGACCATCGATATAACAGACTCATAAATAGTCATTCCACCCCCTCATAATGGCCTATTGTTTGAGGTGTGAATTTCTATAGAAAAAGGCTACCAGATCTCTGGGGATTCCAGGTACGGATTTAAAAATTATCACATATTACACTTTTATGGCGAAAATTAAAATTTTGTGTAAAAATTTCATGTATCAGCAACAACGAGTACGTCCCTGTTGTCGATCGATCACCCGCTGAGTCTTATTTGCAATTAATAATAATGAGTCTGTTAGATCGATGGTCATAATGTAAAAATAATAAAATAAAATTACTTTAGTCAATGGACTAAACCACATGTTGAGAAAATTATCTCGACTTATAGACCAGTAGATATAGACAATCAATTAACATTAATTCCAAAAGTTTTCAAACTTCAATGGTATGTTAGTGCATCGATGAAAACAAACTATAAAATTTTGCAGAAGTCTGCGATGAACAGAACATTGTTTTAATTGCAAATGACGTTTTCATGCTTTATTATTGCACTGAAAATTGTAAAAGTTCTGCAAACTAGGCATACCTATAGTAATGGTGTTTTACAACATGCATTAAGTTTGCAACATTGTAAAAGTTACGTAACCTTGTTTTTTGTAATTTTTTTAAGTTTTTCATTTTAATTTGTTTAAAAAAATTACAAAAGTTCTGCAAATTGGATAAGTGAACGGAAAAAAAGTTTAAAATATCCACGTACATTTGCAACCATTTCTGAAAAACGCATAATTTATTTATCAAACTTTTTTATCGACGCTCCCATTTTCAAAACACACAAGCATTGAAATAATTACAAACGTTTTTTATTGTGGCTGCGAATAAAGAGAATATTGGTCTTAGTGTATATGTAACTTTGCAACCTCATACGAAAAACTGAACCTATTTACCCACCAATATTTTTTTTGCATTTTTACAATAATTGCGAAAGTAATGCAAATTGTAATTAAAATTACGACTAATATTTTACGTGAAGCAAGAGATTTGCAACCGTCATTGTTCAACGGAATAGTTTTTTTTAAATTTGGCGATAAATGCAAACATTGTGCAAATAGGTTTAAGATATATATTAGACGGACATAACACAGTGGTCTAGTTGAATGCTTGATTATCCATCGCGTATATTTGTTATATTTTGTACTGGTTGATTGAAATTGCATCCGAAGAATAATACGGTTACGTAGTTAACCATTAAAAAATTTGAAACTAATTATTGATCTTAGATCCAATCACTGTTTTCGACTAGTCAGCGAAATAAATTTAATCTAATATAATACCAAATTTTGCCTAATTCTGCTAAAAGACTATTGGAAGACATTTATTTTTTATCGCATTAGAAATTACATGGAATCATTCTTCATTTAAAATTTTTACTTGTCATAACATGACTTTATAGCAATCGACGAGATTTTAAAATGAATAATCGATGCTCTGTGGAAAGAAGGATATCAAAACGTCGATTGTATATCTCGCAAGTACATCATTTTCATCATCAAACAGAAACGTTGCTGGAAAATGAAAATTTATGAAATCGATATTACATATCAAATTTAATTTTTACAGGTATGTATTTCTTGAATTGAATAAAATTATAATTTACCTTTCCACTCGCATGAAATTTTTTATGGAGGACTGAAATGTAATAGACACATAAGAATCGTTATCTTAATTTATAAATTTTTTAAAAATAAAGATGAAAAACATGTTGGTAGGCCATTCTATTTCAGTTGTAGCTCCAGGACTATTAGATGAATGTGCATTGTTTTTGGTTAGTTAAATAGTTGTCTGTCATAAAAATACAATTGTCCGTCTTCTTGTTATTCTGGTAATAAATCATTGTTACTAAACTGCTGTGCATAAACAGAACACTGTGACGCAAAACAGTTGTAGGTTAACCGTACTAATGTACAATTGAACGAGAGTTTTTTAAATCTCAATATTTTCTACCTTTTTTAATAAATCAAGAAAATTATGAAAACGTGTCGAGAGATTCTCGATCCTCTATCAAACGTACTCAAGAGTATTTTTTTATGCAAATTCCTAATTGTAATATGATGTTTTGAATTCATATCGAAAACGTACTTATGAATTGAGCTATAAGGCTAATTTTTTTTTTGTGAAACTGCATTATTCATACTTTATTACACTAGTATACGATGCATATGGAAATTACAAACCATGATTACTGTTGCCCCGAATGCTGGGGTAAATGTAATCAGCGAACATAAATATTTGTTTATAAAAAATACACTTTGCCTAGTAGAACAAAATAAATTACTTCAGTTTTTTAACAATTAGATATGTAGTATTACTGTAAAAAATCAGGATCGTATCTCTTTTGGGTACCTTGATATTATAATTTAAAGTGTAACTATCGTTTTTCTGATTACACTTACCCCACTTCACCCTATATAAAAATCTTTATTATTCAGATAACACAAGTGTTGCAAACATTTTTTTTTCATTCCTAATGTTCTGCATTGTAACATAGTTTGCAAATTATTATACTGCTACCAATTGGTAAAATGAGTTGTCTGTCCGATTCGCAAAACTTTTGCTTTTTTTGGTAGAGTACAAATATGAAAGTATTTTTCTTTTGATTTTACCCTCATTTCCGTGTTGTAGACGAGGTTGCAAATTGATGAAAACATTGTACGTCAGGACATCTCCACTTGCAATCATTATTGGAAACTTTTGTAATAATTCCGATACTTATTTCAATAAAAAAATCAATTTAATGAAAAAATATATTTTTCGTTTGACGCATGAGGTTGCAAATCAAAACTCTTGTCAAGAATATTATTTTAGTTATTTTTTTGAGTTTGCAGAACTTTTGGAATTTTCATCGAAAAATTTATTTATTTATTTATACTGGTTACAAACAGACATAATCTAATTACATGTAGCAGTGTGAAAGATATAACTTAAAAACAAAACATTAACAGGGACAACTATCTAATATAAAGTTACAATAAAAAAATTAAAGATCATGAACAATACAATTTAAAATAAGTACGAACAAATACAGTTGTCAATATTTAACATTCAGTGTCATAGTTTAGAGATTAATAAGTTTCTTGAGATATTTAGTAGTTCTATTTCAGAGACTTTCAGGATATCGTTAACAGTAACTAAACAGTTATCAATAGGGGAATTCTTGCTAACAGTTTTGAACATTACATTTCTAGTTCTCAGTCTTATGTGAGATACATTAAACTTAAGGAGTGATAATATATCAGATACATCTATAAGGCTATGTAACACATCAAAAATGAACGAAATATGATTTTTTTCACGACGTTTGTTCAACAATGTGATGTTGAAGTCGGTTCTTTGGCTTTCATAAGATATTAGCATGGGATATGTTCCATACCTTTTAAAGTACAATGATCTCAAAAACTTTTTCTGAATTTTTTCCTGCATTTGAGAATATATTTCAGTTTTAGGGTTCCAAATAATACAGCAGTACTCTAATTTGGATCTGATGTATAGGTTGAAAAGCATTATACATGTTGTATACCCAAAACCATTGCAAGATCTCAATATGAGACCAAGTTTCCTATATGATTCTGAACTAAGCTTGGTGAACGAGAAATTTTTTGTGAAAATTACACCCAAGTCTATGATTTCATCAATAGTTTCTAGTTTGGTACCACTGATGGTGTAATTACCCTGTAAGTTTTCTTTTTTCCTAGTATAGGATACTATTTTGCATTTGGATTCATTGAGCGAGAGATCATTATCCTCACAGAAATTTAGAATGGCATCAATAACTGACTGAAGTTTTTTTATTAGAACTAACAACAATTTTTTTTTTCGATAAAACAGTCATTTCCGTTTTGTATGAGTGGTTGCAAATTTATCAGAGGATGTAAATTGCTATTTTTCAAAACTTCGAAAGTTTGCAGAACTTCTGCAAATTTTTCCGCGCTAATGTGAAAATTCATTAAATCCTGATTTTCAACATCTTCCGTTCAGAAAAAAGGGTTGCAAAATCAGACTATATATCATATGAAAGTCCTCTTCACTTAAATGAAGTTTTGAAACTTTTGTAATTTATTAAATTTTGGGAAAATCATGTCTATCTCTACTGGCCTATGATGCGGGCAGCAGGACAAAATAATTGTCTAATTATGAAGAACTCTTTTTGAATAATGGGTAGGTATATGTTGTTGTGACTTCCACATTTCATTTTAAATATCATTTCTTGGAATTATTCAGTATATTCAAGTATTCCGGACAAGCACCGCATTTTTTTCATGACAATTCCACATGTAATTTCATGCTGTTCTAAACACCACGAGGGGTTGCTAAGATTCAGACAGGATAGTAAACAAATAGATCCATCAACCTGTCATTTGCCTTTGTCAGAAAAGCTTTTTCCAGTTGTGAATACATCTTGAAGGTTGTTTCAGCAGCGTGTTCCAAGAAGTGCTATGGTAAATTAGTTTTGATATTTTTTCTTTCATATTTTATGGCGATGTCTCGCGAGGGACGATAATATAACAGTAATTACATCAAAATACGAGAACTCGCACATGACAAGTTACTGACAGTTCTGTTTACTAATGCCTACCGATCGAATTATGGTTCTGAGGAAGTAGGGGTTAATTTTTATATTACGCGCTAACAGAACCAGAGAAGGATCATAGCCTATTTTTGTCATTTATGTACAGGGTGCGTCGGAAGTATGTACCGCGAATGTTTTGTAACCGATTCCAATGCAATTTTCTGTATGGTGATTGTAAACATCCACAATAGTAACTTATGTAACAAGTTCGCAAGTGAGGCTTTAGCGGACGATTCGGAATATGAAGATGATGTCCTCTAAAGCCATTTGTGTAACGTGTTGCCACACATATTTCCTCGCCATCCATACGGTAGTGTAAGGAAGATGTGCCAAAATCTATCAAGCGATTGTTTATCAATGACACATTTGTCAAATATTAGTGTTAATTTTTCATGAAATAAGCATTTTTATTCCATAAGATTATTTCGAAGAAAACGTGTGCTGTCACTATGAAATATCAATTAATCTATTAGTCTACTCGACAAGTTGAAAATGGTCTAAAATAGAGATACTGCTCTTGAAATTATGTGTGATAGCTCATTGGATCCAGAATAACGCCTAGAAAAGTGTGCCGAAAGTGTGTATTAGCACATACAAAATTGCAAAAGTTATAAACAATTGAAGATGAAAAAAAAAAGGCTTTCGTTTTTTGCCAATATTTCATGAACTATTGATATTTAAGAAATTTCCGAAAAAGATTCTGAAAGAGAAGGAAATTTTCAATAAAAAACTACGAGCTCCCGGAACTCTATCTCCATTATTTATAATTTTAATTTAACTCTGAAAATGGGTCTCCGAGCGACATTTTTAGGTTGCGCGCGCGGCGTCAAAAGCGAGTACGACACATTAATTAATTTATTTAAGGTATTAAATATGTTTTTTCAAATTTGAAAAAATCATGGTGTATTTGGAACACTATGAATAATTTATTCCCGTTGGAAATTTTACTTAACGTTAATTTTTCAACAAGTTAAACGATTGTTAACTAACAAAATTTTCTCGAACTTCTGTCTTAATTGTAAATGAAAAAAAATGTTTAAATAATTGTCGTAAAAATTTTTCGCTTCGTAGAGCCTTTCTTATATACATACTCAACAAGATCATACTTTGTTTATAATAATTTTTGTACTTGAACAAAAACAAAAAAATCCAAGTAATGTTGTTAAAAAAATTTTTTTTTCTCAATCATATTATCGTTTCTTCATTCATACAAGATATGAATTGATTTGCAAAAAAAAAATTTCCCGACATTTGTTGATAAATTTTTTATAGACAAATTGATTATTTTAATATTTTTGAAAAAAAATTTCTCACAACTTCATTATATTACAAATATTATGACTTTTGAAAAACAAATTTTTTTCTTAATAACAATTTTTAATTGTTTATAATAGTTTTTTTTATATTTCTATTGTTTAAATAATTAGTTAAGGATTTTTTTTTTCCCAAGAATCATAATTGACAGTCCTCTGTGAAGTAACAAAAAAACAATTTTTTTTATCAACATTTCCATTGTTTATTAACTTACCAATTTATTATAAATTAATTTTTAACTTTTTAGATTTTTTTTCTGAAATTTCCAAAATTTACAAAAAAAACCATATATAACAAAGTATAGAAAAAAAAAATTCCAAGTTTTTATTTATAATTAATTGGGAAAATGAAAAATTTTTTAATTTTTTTAAAAAAAAAAATTGTTTTTGTTACTCCATAGAGGACTGTCAGTTATGATTTTTAGAGAAAAAAAAATCCTAAATAATTATTTAAACAATAGAAATATAAAAAAAAACCGATTATAAACAATTAAAAAGTGTTATTAAGGAAATTTTTTTTTTTTCAAAAATCATAATATTTTATATAATAAGTTTGGAAAAAAAATTTAAAAATATTAAATAATCAATTTGTTTATAAAAAATTAAAAATGGCGGTAATTTTTTTGCAAATCAATGTATATCTTATATTGATAAAAAAACGCTAATATGATTATTAAGAAAAAAAATTTTTCTTCAACATTACTTGGATTTTTTTGTTTTTGTTCTAGTACAAAAATTATTATAAACAAAGTATGAATATTTTTTTAACTTTTATGGCGTGATCTTGTTGAGTATGTATATGAGAAAGGCTCTACGAAGCGAAAAATGTTTACAATAATTAAAAAAAAAAACATTTACAATTAAGACAGAAGTTCGAGAAAATTTTGTTAGTTAACAATCGTTTAACTGGTTGAAAAATGAACTTTCAGTAAAATTTCCAACGGGAATAAATTATTTATAGTGTTCCGAATACACCATGATTTTTTCAAATAAAAAAAAAATATATTTAATACCTTAAATAAATTAATTAATTTGTCGTACTCGCTTTTGAGGCCGCGCGCGCAACCTAAAAATGTGGCTCGGAGACCCATTTTCAGCGTTAAATTAAAATTATAAATAATGGAGATAGAGTTCCGGGAGCTTTGTTTTGTATTGGAAATTTCCTCTTCTTTCAGAATCTTTTTTTGAAATTCCTTAAATATCGATAGTTTATGAAATATTGGCAAAAAACGAAATGCCATTTTTTTTTCATCTTCAATTGTTTATAACTTTTGCAATTTTGTATGTGCTAATACACGCTTTTGGCACATTTTTCTAGGCGTTATTCTGGATCCAATGAGCTATCACACATAATTTCAAGAGCAGTATCTCTATTTTAGACCATTTTCAACTTGTCGAGTAGACTATATAGTTCATGGCGTCTCCTGAAACGTTTTTAAGATGGTAATTACAAGTTTTCTGAATAAACAAAAATAGTTCGATAAACGACTTTACCGGACTAGTCTCATCTCCGGAAATACCCGTAGGCCAAAACCAGTGGCGTACCAACCGATAAGTCCTTATTAACATATGAAGGGTACAGGAAAGTCAATTTTTGTTACGATCTGCAAGTTAGATAAGTGAAAACAGTTTAAAATATTCACGTACATTTGGAACCATTTCTGAAAAACGCATAATTTATTTATCAATTTTCAATACACACAAGCATTGAAATAATACAAGTTTTTTATTGTGGTAGCAGATAAAGAGAACATCGGTCTCAGTGGATATATAACTTTGCAACCTCATACGAAAAACGTAACCTATTTATCCACTAATATTTTTTTTTGCATTTTTACACCAGCTGAAATAATTGCAAAAAGTCTGCAAATTGCAATTAAAATTACGACTAATATTTCACGTGACGCAAGAGATTTGCAACCGTCATTGTTCAACGGAACATTTTTTTTGTATAATGGATTTGTTTTTTTTAATTATTTGCCATAAATTGCAAACATTGTGCAAATATGTTTAAGATATTATTAGACCGACTTATGTCTACCGTGGTCCAGTTAAATACTTGATTATCCATCGTGTATATCTGTTATATTTTGCACTGGTTGATTGAAATTGCATCCGAAGGATAATACGGTTACGTAGTTAACCATTACAAAATTCAAAATTTATTATTAATCTCTGAAGCAATGACTAATATTTCCGAAGCAATAATCTAATATTTTCGAATACAACAATCGGAAGAATACAAAATTTTGCTAAATTCTGCTGAAAAAATATTAGTCCCAAGATCTCAGAGCCGGCAAACCTACGTAATTTTAGCAAAGCTGAAATTTTCAGTATAAGTTGTGTGATATGTAATTAAGAACGTATGCATACAGATAGCAGGTACAAAAATACATAAAAATCTTACTCACCTATGTTGAAGTATGGTAATACTTTTGACTATTAACTTGACCCAGTTGGTCAGGTGGTCCAAAGCGCCAGATATAAGCTCTAGATCTCGAAAGATAGGCGTCTGACGATTTTTATAATTTTTCCCATCAAAATTGAGAAATGATTTGTTTTTTTTTAATTTAAATATTCGTCTCAAAACACAAATCATTTTTCAATTTCGTAGCGAAGAATTAAAAACAATCTTGAGGCGTGGAGTTTTGAACTTTCGAGATCCAGAACAAAATCTGGCGCCTTAGACTGTTCGGCTAACTGGATGATATTAATTGTCAAAAGCATTACCATACTTCAACGTAAGTAAAAAAGTTTTTTATGTACTTTTCTACCTGTTACCTGTACGTTCTCAACTACATATCACACTATTCATACTCACAATTTCAGCTTTGCTAAAATGACGTAGGTTTTCCGGGTCTGTGATCTTACTCTATATTGGAAAACATTAATTTTTGATCGCATTAGAAACGACATGCAATCATTCTTCATTTAAAATTTTCACTTGTCACAACCTGACTTCATAGGCGAGATTTTAAAATGAATAATCGATGCTCTATGGAAGTAAGGATATCAAAGCGTTATCGATTGTATATCTCGCAAGTAGATAATTTTCATCATCAAACAGAAACGTTGCTGAAAAATAAAAAATTGTGAAATCGATATTACATCTCAAATTTAGTTTTTACAGGTATGTATTTCTTTAATTAAATAAAATTATAATTTACATTTCCACTCGATTTTCTAACTCCAATTGTGGTTTCGCACGAAAAATTATATTGAATCCGAATGGAGGACTGAAATGTAATCGACACGTGAGAATCATTTTCTTGATTTATAAAAATTTTTAAAATAAAGAGGGGAAAAACATGTTGGTAGGCAATTCTATTTCAGTTGTAGCTCCAAGACAATTAGATGAATGTGTAATGTTTTTGGTTAGTTATATAGTTGTCTGCCATAAAAATACAATTGTCAGTCTTCCTGTTATTCTGGTAATAAATCATGTTTCTAAACTGCTGTACATTCATTACTCTGTAAACAAAACACTGTGACGTAACACAGTTATAGGTTAATCGTACTAATGTATAACGAGTGTTTTTTTTAAATCTCAGTATTTCCTCCATTTTTTTAAGAATCAAGAAAATTATGAAAACGTGTCGAGAGATTCTCGATCCTCCATCAAACGTACTCGAGTTTTTTTTTGCAAATTCCTAATTGTAATATGATGTTTTGAATTCATATGAAAACGTTAGCTCTCAACATTGAATGAATACCGTTGACGAGCTTTTTCTCGGTCGATAGTTAACTTGGTAACACAATGAATGTCATTCATTGGGTATATAAAAATCTTTATTATTCAGATAACACAGGTATTGCATAAATATATATTTTTTTAATTCCTAAGGTTCCACATTGTAACATAGTTTGCAAATTATTATACTGCCACCAATTGGTAAAATGAGTTGTCTGCCCGATTCTTAAAACTTTTGCTTTTTTGGTAGAGTACAAATACGAAAATATTTTTCTTTTGATTTTACCGTCATTTCCGTGTTGCAGACGAGTTTGACGCAAGAGGTTGCAAATTAAAACTTTCGTCAAGAACATTATTTTAGTTATTTTTTCGAGTTTGCGGAACTTTTGGAATTTTCATCGAAAAATTAGGACTAACATTTCCGTTTTGTTTGAATGGTTGCAAATTTATCAGAAGTTGTAAATTGCTATTTTTCAATACTTCGAAAGGTCGCAGAACTTTTGCAAATTTTTCCGCGCTTTTAATGTGAATATTCATTAAATCCTGATTTTCAACATCTTACTTCAGAAAAAATGGTTGCAAAATTAGACTAAATATCATATAAAAGTCCTCTTCACTCTACTGAAGTTTTGAATTTTTTTTAATTATTATAAAATTTTGGGAAAATCATGTCTGGCCTAAAGTGTCTCCACTTTGATGTAAAAATCGCCCTTCGCACGAGTCGCAAAATATTTCAAGTTAAAGAGTCACTGTCCTTTTTTCTTAGAGTTTCCAGATATACATAAAACACTTTCGGATGTGTAAAGTGTGTGTATATTAAAAAGAAATATCGAAAGTTGGCGTTTATAATATACATCATTAGTTGAAATGTTAGGCAACGGAAAGTTTTTTCCAAAGTCCATGCATATGGACTCCTGACTTTTGTCTTTACGGCTGGCGAATTTAGACTTCTTACGGTTGTGAAATTCCTGAGCTCTCGCCTCATGAACCATATTTTCTGTAGTTATATTACGAATCTCAGTTTTTGAGCGATTCTGTTCGTCTACAACATTTTTACTAGACATTTAATTTTTGACAATTAAAGTGAGTTTATACAGCAAGTAAAATAAAATAAGAAATAAAATAAAGTAAAATAAGAAGTAATAATTTTCAGAGTGTTTATAGAGCCTGGGTAAGTTAATGTAAGAAGTAAGAAAGTTATCAATGGAAATTTGGGATTTTATGTTGTTTCCTCAAACTTCAATGATGAATACTTGGAAAATTTTGTCCCTGGTATTGTTTTTGAGTAAAATAAAGCCATTGTTGACAACACTATCAATATTATAAAATATTATCCGAAGACAAAAAGAAATTTAAAAAATGCCAGTGAACACACCGTTTTCCGGTTATGAAAACAAAAATATGATGACGACTGCTATTATATCATGTCATGTATCATCCTATCTCGTCAATTTGTCTAAATTATTCAATATGTACATGTGCCTAACAACTTGTCAAGTAAAATAAAATAAAAGATAAAAGTTAACCATCTTTTATTTTACTTCTTATTTTATAGTACTTCTTATTTTATTTTATTTCTGTATAAACGTGGTATGGATGTTGTGTAGTTTTAACTTTTTAAATTACTTTATTTTATTCCTTATGTTATTTTACTTGCTGTATAAACTCACTATTACTGGTCACAAGTACTGCACGTGTCAGTTCGTGGGTAACGAAAGAGATGTTAAAGCTGCCATTGAATATAGTTTGGCAACTTTTGAAAGATATTGTACAATCTGGGCGAAGCTGCTTGAACATTCCAAACATTGTTTTTGAGGTTCAAGTCCTCAGGTAAGTAAGTTTTCCTCGAATCGGCCAAACTGTACTGATTAGCTCGTCATTTGAATGACGTAATGTGATTTTTAACGAGCTCAGTTTTTTCCTGCTATAATTTCTTAGGTCTATTAGTATGGCACCGTACCTTATCTTAGCCTGTTTTTCCCATGCATAGGTTTTCCCGAAAAAAATCATTTCCGTTTTTTTTTCGGAAGTTCGGATTTTTTTTTTAACTCGGGAACGGTAAAGGATAGAGCAATTCTGCGAACTCCAATCGATTCAGAATGGCCGAATTAGTCTAGAAACGGAATTTCGTTTCGATACGGATTCTTTTTTTGAAATGTCAAATTTTCGAACAACGCCTAGACCCCTAATTCAAAAAACCAAAGTGGTCGTATCGATCTCCGGTTTGAAACAAAATGTGGGAAATGCCGCGTAGATTCCGATTCCGGGTGATCGGGTGATATATACATCTTGTTAAGCATTCCTGGTAGCATACATTTATGAAAAAAACTCTCAATTCACGCGTTTTTTTATGGAAATAGAATAATTTCAAAGAAATTCGTTATAGGGGTAGTAGAGGGTTAATTTTTGCCGACAAAATCTGGTGATATATACATCTTGTTAAGCATTCCTGGTAGCTTACGTTTATGAAAAAAACTCTCAATCCACGCGTTTTTTTATGGAAGTAGAATAATTTCAAAGAAATTCACGATAAGGGTAGTGGAGGGTTAAAGCATTTCTGGTAGCACACATTTATGACAAAAAAAAATTATTCTGTTAAGAACAGAAACATAATTTATTTCATGGCTGGTCACGAATTCTGACCATCACTAGACGACCACTGGCGGACGGACCCATATCTACATAAGCACCACAAATTCGTGGATAAAACTCACACTGATACAGAAATTCCAGATTTTTCCCGAATAAAAAGTCCGGTGCAGACTTCTGTTGGAAGGATCGCAAAAAGATCAGGGACAGAGCAATCGGTGTGAAATTCTGGAAACTTATGAAAAAAACTATTTTGGATTTTGTGTTTCCGGGAAAAAAATCATTTCCGGTTTTTTTTCCGGAAATTCGGTTTTTTTTTTTCTAATTCGAGAACGGTAAAGGATAGAGCAATTCTGCGAACTCCAATCGATTCAGAATGGCCGAATAGGTCTAGAAACAAAATTTCGAACAACATCTAGACCCCGTTCATAGACAGTTTTGTAAACCGTGCATGCTAGAATCTTTGTTGGCAACAGTGTTCAGTTCACGTGTTCTCAATGTCTGATCACTTCACTACGTGATATTATTTTTCAAAACAATATTCAATTACGAGTGTTTCCGTTTTCAATACTTTTGGTGTCGTTTGTTTCTTACAACTGTGATAATTATGATAAGTGCATCAAAGCAGAGTATGAAGTAACTAGTTCTGACTTTATCACCAGTTTGATTATAACAAGGTTAGTTGTTTTCTTCACTTTGAAATTGAATATCTATCTCAGGCATCCTGCAATGTGTACAATCACCACACAATCAGTCAACATTCTACCTTATTCAAATGTCGAGTTACATGTTTATTACATTCGGCAATTGCTAAAGTTTTCCTCTGAGTAGGTCACCTGAAATTAGGCGGGTGGCGCTACCCAAAATTTTGTCGAATTTTACAAAGAACAAAATATATTTTCAATTTTTTTTTCAGATTTTTAAACTGTAATTCGTTATAAAATGGCATTATACACTCGTCATTACGGGTGTGCAAGAGGTTAGATTACACCCTGTATATATACAAAAACGCGCGTGAAGAAAATTATTTTATGCCTTTTCGGATTCTTTAAGTCGTTTTTAATATTGAAATTTTAATGTAGCCGTCGTGTGTAACAAATTAATGCAATTACGTCGGCCTCAATCGAATTTCAATCGATACAAAATGGGGGGAAGTGGGGGTGGCTATTTTGTGTTTCATTAATTTTTTATACGAATCAATTGACCAGTAGTTATCATTTTCCATAACTCCGTAATACGACAATTGTTCCATCTTGACTTCTGATTATTTCATCAGCAGTGTGACAGGGGATGATAATAATAATCCGACTTATTCGATGAATATCAGAAAAATAGTTATTTTCGTGCAATCGCACGCGAAGTGAGTATTTCGCGTTCTCAACACAGTCCGCGAAATTTAATTTCGCGGCCGTTACCCATAGCTACGGCCGACAATCCAAACGTCACTTTCCAAATTTGACATTTCTAAAATACGACAATGACAAGGATTATTTTACATTCTGTTTTCCACCAATCTTTAAACTCGCTCTAACATTTTTCGTATTGCCGTTTAGAATTTTCAGGTATCAAAACGAAAGGCGTCAAGTTACCAATACGCTCTGGAGGAGTGCAAGATACAAAATATCACTACCAGTATGAGACATATTTGCGTTTTGTCAAGAACTGCCAAAATGGTTTGTATATATTCAACCATATCATTTCCATAGCAAAGCTATGACTTTGTTAATTAAATTGAACTGCTGTCGATTTTGATGCAACAATATATTTATTTGCAATGATCTAGTTTAATAATTTTGACAATTGCACGAAAAATAGTGTGTATGCCATGACCGCGTAACTTTTTAGCAACCTCAAGATTATCCTGTAGAATGATGTCATTATCATAAAAGCTACTTGTCATTTTTTTAATAAGGTTAGTGATCCAATATAAACATATAATATTCAGAAGGTTTGTTTCCTTGCCAACGTTTCGAATTTTATTATATTCATCTTCAGGGCCCCGTAAGTAAGTTGAAGATGTTTTGACACAATAAGCCACAAGAATTAAAACATTTCCACTTAAATAAAATAACTAATAAAAAAACTTTTCAAAGACAAGCTTTTATGTAAGCCGTGTACTAAAACGTATGAAATAAATTTAAGTCATCGCTGACAATGATTTTATTATTTTTCGTTGAATTATTTGGTTTCAAAAAGCTTATAAAAGTAAATACCAATTAATTTCATTGGACAATGATTGGTTGGTAAGTAACAACTTGTCGAAGTATTAATTTTATTACAATTCGCGCGACAAGCGATGACTTGAATTACTTTTATACGTTTTACTACACGGCTTAAATGAAAGCTTGTCTTAAAAAAGTTTTTATTATTTATTTTATTTTTTGCTTTTTAGTTAGTTCGCCTTAATCTGTTCATTTCTAGTAGAGCATCGTTATTACAAGGTATCTTCCCTGTAAGTTTTGAGCTGAGAGAAATCATGATCTCCGACTCCAAAAACTCCCACACACCAATTTTGAATAGAATCTGACCATAATCACAAACCGCCATCTTGAATTTATGAATTTTGACAAAAAATTCATAATTTCCGCTCCCGAAAACACCCGCATACCAATTTTGAATCGAATTGGAACATAATCACAAAACTCGACCTCCATCTTGGGGCCGCTATCTTGAATTTATACATTTTGACAAGAAATTCATAATCTTCGAGTCCGAAAACCTCTACATACCAATTTTGAATCGAATCGGACCATAATCACAAAACTCATCCTCCATCTTGGGGCTGCCATCTTGAATTTATGAATTTTGACAAAAATTTCATAATCTCGGACTCCGAATACCCCCACATACCAATTTTGAATCGAATCGAACCATGATCACAAAACTCGTCCGCCATCTTGAATTTATGAATTTTGACAAAAAATCTCCGATCCCGAAAACCCCCACATACCAATTTTGGTACATATAATTACAAATATCGTCCGCCATCTTAGAGCCGCCATTTTGTTTTTTTCTCTACCAAAAACTCCATAATGAATTGTCACCGGAATTATGAACACCCGCCAAATTTCAAATTAATCGGATGACTAGAAATCGGTCAGAATTCACTTTGATTTGACCCTAACAACTAACAAGTGAAACTAAATAAAAGCTTATAATAATAATAAAGAGGGACTCACCAAAAATTTAGTTTTTCCGAATTTGATGCAAATAAAACTAATACATAAACAGACATTCTAGAGTCACGACAATAACTCTCATGGGACAACAGGTTCCACATTGAGTACGAGACAAACGAATACTGAGATAAAATTTAAAAAATATCAGAGAACCATATAGTTCTCATATCAATGGAGATAACTTTTCTTTCGGTACGCTAAAAAGGTATTTCGCGGCCTTGGCATACAGGATAATCTTGAGGTCCCTGAAAAGTTTCGCGGTCATGGCATACACACTATTTTTCGTGCAATCGTCAAAATTATTGAACTAGATAATTAATTGCAAATACATATATTATTGCTTTAAAATCAATAGCAGTTCAATTTAGTAAACAAAGTCACAGCGTTGCTATGGAAATGATATGGTTGAATATATACAAACCATTTTGGCAGTTCTTGACAAAACGCAAATATGTCTGATACTGATATTACTGATATTTTAGTATCTTGCCCTCCTCCAGAGCTAAAAAGTATTGTAAACATGACGCTTTCCGTTTCAATACCTGAAAATTCTAAACGGCAGTACGTAAAATGTTACAGCGAGTTTAAAGATTGGTGTGACAAACAGAATGTAAAATAATCCTTGACATTGTCGTCTTTTAGAAATGTCAAATTCGGAAGTGACGTTTGGTTTGGGGGCCGTTGCTGTGGGTAACGGCCGCAAAATTGAATTTCACGGACTGTATTGAATTCGCGAAATACTCATTTTGCGTGCGATTGCACGAAATAGTAATTTACGTAACAAGTCCGGAAAATAGGGTTTTTTTGGACGAATAGACAAAATTCTAGGACGAGCCGTAGGCGAGCCCTGGAAGTCTGTGAGTCCAAAAAAAACTATTTTCGGGCGTGTTGCGTACAATATTTTTTCGGCAACCGTGTAGAATAACAAATCAATGAGAAGACATATTTCTTTATTTCTTTATTATACATTTTAATTCTTATTTGAATTAAACAGAACAGAAAATACTACATATTAACAGAGACATTCTAATATTCTTATTTATATTAACATTTATATTAAAGTTCGAGCAATTGCTAATATTGAAGGAATTTGTTCAAAATGCTTGGTATATTTGAATTCCTTTTGTTGAAGCCAGAACAAGAAGGCAAAGTTTCCGTTTCACATTGATTGTTTTCATCTGATGATTTTTGAATGGTCTTGGCAATTTTAATTTTGTTTGTAAGTGAATTATCTATATATCCTTCAGCCACATTGGTAGACTTCCAGCCACCGAGTCTCTTCAAATTTGTGATGTTTCCACCATTATCAGCAAATAACGTCGCCGAAGTTCAACGAATGCTATGGCCTGTGTAATTTTTAGGATTGGGTAACTGTAAAAATTCTGCGATTTTTATTCCGAGACTCCCAAAACTGTGGATACCAACAGGTTGAATCGAACATTTTCCTTTTTTGTAATTCACGAATAATCTGTTATGTGGAGTATGGGATGGCCGTAAAGATAAATATTGCCTATACAACAGCAGGTTTTCTTGCCCAATTACAACAAAAGTTCTCTCAATATGTGTTTTGGAATCCGGTATTTTCACAAGCAACATGTCTTCCTTGTCGTTTATTAGATCAATTGACATGTTTGTTAGTTCTTCTCGTCTACACGCACCGGCTAACCCAATAATTGTTGCTACCTGAAAATTAAGTTGATACTTTTATATCCTACAATCGTGATATTTTGTTAAAATTACGGAAAAGGTCAAGAATATGAGATCACCCAGTATCTTCACGAAATTTTCACAGGTGCTTCAAAACACGGTAAAAACAGTATAGCATTCGAAAATTTTGCGCGGAAAAGATAATATTAGGAGCTATGGGCCCCCGAAGGTCCATAAAGAGAGGTTATAGGATATCACTTTTGGAAATTATAAACTGATATAAACATTTTATATTTACACTAAAATAGTAACTGCACACACGTTTTACCTTTTAGTACTATTAAAATCACATAATTTTCGATAAAGACATGAAAAAACTCCGATTACTTTTCATATAATTTTATAGAAGACATGTCAAAAATCAAGTGTTATGATTATCAGAAACTTGAAGTTTATTGATATGCGACGTTGCCTATGTCACCAAAAGAGGAAAAGAAAATACTGAAATTCAATGCGTTATACATATTGAGCATATAAATGATAAATATTACAGCATGAAATAACGAACTGATATCTGTGTTTAAAATGCAAAGTATATTTCACCACGCTTCTTGATAGTGATAATAATTTTGAAAATTGAACATGAAGTTGATGTGCCGCATTTATAAAGTTACCGAACATAAAATAATGTGACTTCAGTTATTTTTTTTAAGTAATCTTAAACTGGACCAAGAAACGCATTTGGATTGGATGTTTTCTTGTATGCCTGGCCAAGACACGCCTTCGGCGTGTCTCGGCCAGGCATACAAGAAAATATCCAATTGATTTCTTACGTAAAAAGAAGGAACCCATCTACCTACATACTTTAATATTAAAGAAGCGAAACCACCTTTTTTTTTACTTTAAAAGGCGGTGAAAATTTTGGGAAAATCCGGATTGGCCAAATTCACTTGAATAGTTGGCAACGTGGCATGTTCATAAAACGCCAAGATCAATGCAACCGATTGCAACCACCAATATGGGATTTTTGACAGTTCATGTGAGAAATTTAATGAAACATAATCGGAGTTTTTTCATATCTTTATTGTTCATCAAGTGATTTTAATATTACTCAAACGTCAAATGAGTGTCCAGTTAATAGTTTAATGCAAAAAGCTATTCTTTATATCAGTTTGCAGTTTCCAAAAGTGATATTCCATAACCTCTATTTATGGACCTTCTGGGGCCCATATCTCCTAAAATTATCTCTTCCGCGCTAAATTTTTGATTGCTATACTGTTTTTATCGTCTTCTTAAGCACCTGTGAAAATTTCGTGAAGATACTGGGTGATCTCATATTCTTGACCTTTACCAAAATTACCTTCAGCATTAGAATGTTTCATTATCCGCTTCCCTAATGAATTTGTTGATCTGCTCACTGCTGAAGACTTCCGATTTCTTGGCTTTGTAACCAATATTCTTCCTTTTAAGAAATGCGATAACCTTTGGGAAAGTGGCTATGTTTACATTTTTCTTCACTAAAATGGTACTTTTCAACATAGAGTACATGCTCCACAGAGTAGAGGATTTGACAGTTTCAGATTTTTGCGCCAAATAAGCCAAAATGACATCCTTTGTAATAGTTTTGCATTGCTTCATATCCATCCATTTCGTGAACAAATCATAAACGTTTTCGTACCTGGATTTTGATTTTTCTGGCAATAATTGTGCTGTAGCAGCAGCTGCTATATTGGAAATTTCCCAAGGCACATTTTCAAAGTCACTATCGCTGCTGCTTTCCATATTTCATTGCGAATTGCGATAAAAAAACATGCAAACTTTTGACACCTAATTTCATACGAACTGTCAGCCGTTATTTCGTTGTTATGGTAATGATCAACTGCATTTATCAAAACCATACCTACCAAGATTTTCATATTTACAATGACAACAACGACGTGATTCTTCCCGGCCTAGTCCGGGAAGTGGGTGCATTGCCGAAAAAATATATTTTCATCATTATTTTTCTGTCGGCAGCCGAAATTCTACACCTGTTGTGTTCCGACATGTGAAACCAGAGGGCCCATACAAGACTTCTACCGTTTTCCTGGCAATCCGTACGATCGCCAAACGTGGATGAGAGCCATTCCCGATCTGGATACGGTCATCGACCACAAATCCGTCATTTGTCTAAAACATTTCAAGAGCAGTGTTTTGAAGACGTTCGATCCGAAGGCCGATATAATAACTGTCCTGCCCACCATCTTCGAGAAGAAATCCGATGATGCGAGTAAAAAGAAATTATTTCCGAAATATATGTTCGAGCTGATGAAGAGGGACATTGCTCCAGAGACATTTGGGGATTGCGAAGGCCAAGACGCCGAGGATTTCATAATTGAGTTTTGTTTCCTGAAATCCGTTTACGCTGATAGATTGGGGAGTGTAATGAAAGAATGGCAGGTGAGTGGGGTGATAAGTCGGAACTTTGTTATTGTATAGTAAAAATAATGTGCTCTAAAAGATGTAATCAAGGTCTACTATTATTTTTATGATCATCACTATAGTGATTGTTCGGAAAAGACGGCAACATTGCCACCCTTCACTTCCCCGTATTGAAGTTTTTTGTAGCATGTTTTCGTTCCTGAATCGGTAGCGCGATGAAGGAATCACTCGAAAGATTGAGAAATCGTACCGAAAAACCCCTCCTACCGCTCAGCTCAAAACGTTTCCTCTCGCGCTGTACAATTCCTCATTATTATACTATCTTTAGACGAGCTATAATTACGTGTTTATGTGGGCACTAGTTACACAAACTGGTAAAACAAGTGAATGAATCTTCAGCGACACTTACAGGTACATTATTAATTTGTTTCCGATAAATTATATTTACGACTTTGTTGTGTCCGGTGAATAACTGTCGGCTTATCCGTTTTCTAATTTATTAATTATCCATATTTCGGCAGCCCTTTAGAAATGACATCATTATTAGTACTGTAACGTAAATAAACTTAACTTGGTTTTACTAATTTATTTCACACTTAATCTACAACTTAATTTATATTACTACGCCACTGTATAGCTCGATCGTATGGGCTCGTTCAGACTCTCCACTCCCTCTTGAGGGCTGTCTATTTATCTCCGATACAGCATTCTCGATGTTTCCAATTCTGGCGGTTGGTGCCCAGCATGTTCCAGTTATTTCCAATATCGACCGTTGTTATCTGCCGCGGCGTGACTGGATTGTTCTCGAATATCTCCGGGGATGACCTCATCGTTGTCGATGGCAACGCGTGAGGCGACAGGTCCGGCCTAGGTTCGTTACAGTACATAATTATTTCGAATTTAGTTTATTACCCGGCCGCTAGAAAATGACCGTTAACTTCACACCGGTCCTTTCAGTCCATTGTTTTGCTTTGATATTGGACTGAGGCCTTTCAAATGAAAGTATTGTATCACATAACAATAACCAATTATTTTCATTTTTACAAATTCACTAAGAGCGTTCACTATTGATTGCTGCCAAACAAATACTAAATAACATAGCGTCAAACTTTATAAGGTTGATACCATAGAGAAACTAAAAATAAAGAGAGTTGTCAAACCTGCAGTAAAAGTTGGCACCACGTTTAGACAGTGGCGACATATCTCGCAACTGGCCGAACTAAGTACAGTTGGTAAAACCGATTGATATAAGGCGGGTTTTTCAAATGTGTTACTTTTATATGATTGATATGGTATATATTTTATAAGTGATCGATTTGCCATTCTTGTATTCCATATGAATGGTTGTATCATATGAAATACAGGAATGGCAAATCGATCACTAATAAAATATATGCAGTAATCGATTCGTAGAATCTGTTACTTCGTTCGTGGTTAAAATAAAGTTTCAAAGTAAATCTTTATTTCATGATATCAAGAACAAAATTGAACATCTTATATAATAATGTAACGTAAATTAAACTTAACTTGGTTCTACTAATTTATTTCACACTTAATCTACAACTTAATTTATATTACTACTCCACTGTATAGCTCGATCGTATGAGCTCGTTCAGACTGTGTACTCCCTCTTGAGGGCTGTCTATTTATCTCCGATACAGCATTCTCGATGTTTCGAATTCGGACAGTTGGCGACGGCATGTTCCAATTGTTTCCAATATTGACCGTTGTTTTCCGCGGGAGAGCGACTGGATGGTTCTCGAATATCTCCGGGGATGATCTCATCGCTGTCGATGGCAACGCGTTAGGCGACAGGTCCGGCCTAGGTTCGTTACATTGCCCCCTTCTTAAAGACATTTCGTCCCGAAATTTCATCCTTGGAGTGTGACGATATCTGCATGACTCCCCATATCTGCACCGTGAAGTTCGATGGAAGTAACACTCCACGGTCTTCATGATCGGTCGTGGAAGAGGGTTACAGCAAACCAAAATCTTGACGCCGCTGGATCTGAATATCGCCTCCAGCATACTTCTTATGACTCTCCAGTCCAACCCATCAATACCACAGGATAATTTTGGAATTGCTAGATCCACCAGATTCTGGTCCACCATAGTATCTCTTAGTTTGGTGAGACTCTTCCAGACATCTTCATAGGACGGTTTATCTTGGGAATGCCTCTTGGTAACTAGGTAGTAGATGTTTCTCTGGCCTTTCTTCAACTGTAGCACCCACCAACTTCTGGATTCTGCTCCCGCAGTGTTTGGAGTTGACCAAATTTCTTGGAGAACACTACGGCGATGCCCCTGGACATTCGAAGATCTTCTGCCACACAGTGCGCTAGTGCGTAGTCAGCAGGCACCTCGAAAAGGTCTCGTGACTCCTCTCTAGTAGTAACCCCATGTAGAACTTTCTGCCCGTTTGAATACAAGGACATAAACTTCTCGAACGTCATATCATCCTCCGGTGGCTTGAGGGTGCGAACTTGGTCATGGTTTCCAGCGTAAGGGGCCAACCTGTTGAAATGGACGACCCTTGGTTTCCCTCGGGGTGGCTTATGGATTCGGTACACAAGGTCGTTTATCCTTTTCACGATTTTATACGGGCCTTCCCACGAGTTCCGCAACTTTGGTGATAGTCCACGACGACGTTTGGGGTTGTACAGCCAAACCAGGTCATCAACCTTAAATCCTCCAGCGTCGGCCTTGATGTCATAGGTCTTCTTCATTTTATCGCTGGCACTCTGGATGTTCAACCGGACTCGTTCGTGGATGTCGTCCATTCTCTGCCGAAGTTTGCTGACGTAGTCCTCTCCCGCAGTGTCTTGTCCTGGCGGTATCCCAAACTTCAGGTCACAAGGCAGTCGCAGTTCTCGGCCCATTATAATACTAGCAGGAGTTTGACCGGTTGACTCGTGTACTGCGGATCGATAGGCCATCAGGAACAAATGAAGATACTGGTCCCAGTCTCTTTGATGGTCAGAGACAACCTTGGACAAGTGGCGGTTGATCGTCCTGTTCATCCGTTCCACCATTCCATCGGACTGCGGATGTAGGGCCGTGGTTCTTGTCTTGCGGATGTTCAGCAGTAGACATATTTCTTGGAAAAGGTTGATTCGAAATTTCTGCCTTGATCCGAGTGCAGCTCCATTGGAATACCGAATCGACATATCCACTCTTTCACCAAGACGTCGGCGACGGTGATGGCTTCCTGGTTGGCAGGGCATAGGCTTCCGCCCACTTACTGAAGTAGTCCATTGCCACAAGGATGTATTTATTCCCGTGGTCGGATACGGGAAACGGGCCGGCGATGTCAATGGCGATTCTCTCGAACGGGCTGCCTACGTTGTACTGACGCATCGGGGCCTTGGGTCGTATTCGAGGTCCATTGCTAGCAGCGCATACAGCGCACTTCCTGCACCAGTCCTGGACGTCAGCTTGACAATTGGCCCAGTAAAACCGTTGCCTCACTTTCTGCAGGGTCTTCGTCACTCCCAGATGTCCTCCGGCGACTCCATCATGGATTTCCCGCAGCACTTCCTCTCTTCTGTTCCTGGGAACAATTATTTGGCGTCTGTCTTCCCCACCAATATCGGCCTCCAACACACGTTTCAGGATCCCATTGTCCAGAATAAGAGAGTTCCATTGTGCCCAATAGGACTTAACAGCCGGCGAGTAACCTGCGACTTCCTGCCATGATGGTCTTCGATTGCCCTTCTTCCAGCTGACGACTAAGCCAAGGTCGGGGTCTCTCTCTTGGTCTTTCTGGATCTTGCTGTCATTCCAGTTGTCATCCATTGCCGCGGTTCTACAAAGTGTTGCTTCTTTCTCTTCTGCTCGTCGGCAATGTGAGCAATCATCCGGACATGGTCTTCGCGACAAGGCATCTGCATTCTTATGGCTAGTTCCGGCTCGATGTTCGATCTCGAAATCGAATTCCTGGAGTCTCTCGATCCAACGTGCTACTTGACCCTCAGGATTTTTGAACTGTAAGAGCCATTTGAGAGCTGCATGGTCAGTTCTCAACAGGAATCTTCTTCCATACACGTACTTGTAGAAGTGTTCCACTCCCTTTACAACAGCTAACAGCTCTCGCCTGGTGACACAGTAATTGCGCTCTGGTTTGCTAAGCGTCTTGCTGAAATAACCAATGACCTTCTCCTGTCCCTCCTGGATCTGAGATAGGACAGCTTCAAGTCCCACGTTGCTGGCGTCCGTATCCAAAATGAATTTCCCTTTGGGTAGGGATAGCTCAGTATAGGTGCGTTGATCAAAGCTCCTTTCAGCTTCCTGAATGAATCTTGACATTCTTCGGACCACTGGAACTTTGTTTGGCCTTCCGTGAGCCTGGTCAGTGGTTTAGCGATGTTGGCGAATCCCAGCACATATCGGCGATAGTATGTGCATAAACCAAGGAAACTTCGAAGTTGGTGAATGTCTTTTGGGATGGGCCAATCCTTAACAGCTTTGATCTTCTGGTCATCCACTGCTACTCCTTCTCCAGAGACAACGTGGCCGAGGTATCGTACTTCTTTTGGAACAGATGGCATTTCTTAGGGCTCAGCTTCAATCCGGAGTTCCTCAGTCGCAGGAATACTTCCTCCAAGTTTTCACGTGGTCCTCAAACGATCTGCCGACCACAATTATGTTCCGGTAACGGTGAACCCCTGCCAAATTGTCGAGATACACTAGACACGTGTTCCATGAGAGTCCTTTCAGCACTGTCTCCATCAATCTTTCGAATGTGGCGGGAGCATTACAGAGCCCGAATGGCATAACGGTGAACTGCCACAATCCTGAGCCGATGGTAAAAGCAGTCTTTTCTCGATCTTCCTGAGCGAGTTCTACTTGCCAGTATCCACTCTTCAGATCAAGGGTCGAGAAAATCGTGGAACCAGCCAACGTGTCTAGGGTGTCATCTATTCTCGGGAGAGGGTAACTGTCCTTCTTCGTGACATTATTAAGTTGGCGATAGTCTACACAAAAGCGTGTCGATCCATCCTTTTTCTTCACCAGTACGACTGGAGAGGACCAGGGACTGTCAGATGGTTCGATAACTCCTTCTTTTCCCATAACGCTGACTATTTTGTCAGCCTCTTCCTTCTTGGCAAGAGGAAGTCTTCTTGCTGATTGCCGGATCGGTCGGGCACCCCCAGTATCAATCTTGTGCTGGACCACATTAGTTCGACCCCCTTTTCCTTGTCCGGTATCGAAGATGTCTTGGTACTTTTTGACTAAATCTCTTAGTTTGGGCTGTTGAGCTGGTTTTATGTCTTTGGAAGAGATAACAACTAATTTTACTAGTTCTGTGGGCAAGTTGTTGGGTTGGCTAATCGTACCTCGTACGCCCCGGATCACAGATGAAACTGACGAGCAGTGCCCTAAAATTGTTCCTTCCTTTAAGGTCACTGGAAAGTAATTGACATTCATGACCCTTACCGGTACAAATTTTTCAGCACGTAACAGGGTTTTCCCTAGGGCAATCCCTCGTCCAATTTTCTCATCATGAAGTTTGGGCTCGAACATCATCACGTCTCCACTGCTCGCACTCCCGTCCAGGCGAGCCTCCAGGATGGTTTCAGCCCTCTCAGGTACGCTTACATCTTCAGCCAACAGCACACGGATCAAGTCTTCACTTCTCCCATGAAGTACCAGCTCTTCTCCGTTGACACGTAGGACGCCGTCTTTGAAATCCAATTCAAACCCTCTGGAATTCATGATGCCCATTCCGATGATTGCATCGTCTTCGATGTCCGCTACAAGTGCCTGATGTTTCACTTTAGTGCTGCCCAAAATTATTTCAATCGGTAGCTCGCCATATACAGTAGCTGGCTCCCCTGTTGCTATGCGTAGCTTCCAAGTTGTCGGTTCAATTCGTTCCGGTGTTCTGGCAAAGGAAGGTCCGAGAATTGTCCTAGTCGCACCTGTATCTAGCAGCATGGTGCAAGGCTCGTTATTGATGAGACCGTCTACGAAAACACCTCTGTTCTGTCGTTTCAGGATAGTGACATATGCGTTGTTAACCGGGGCTTGCTGGACACAGGCCGACGATTGCCCTTCTCGTCGACCTTCTTTAGTTTTCCTGCATCGAGTCGTGTTTCGAATGTTGGACATTTGCTACGCACATGTCCAATTTTCCACAATTCCAGCATCTTATCTGTCTTTTCTCAGGCAAACTTCCTTCATCACTTTTCTTATGGCAGCTTCCAAGTCAGCATGCTCCTGTGAGTCTTCTTCAATACTTCGAACTTTACTTTGGTTTTTGCAGGATTGCTTTGCTGCCTCAAATTCCAAAGCGCGTGCCAGTGCGTCTACGAGATGTGTTGGACGAGCTAGTGTCAACGCTTGTCTGGTTTCTTGGTCTCGGAGTCCATCCAAGAATGCCTGAACCGCTAATCGCTCCATTACATTTTCCGGTGTGGCTGGATATGCGAGACGAACCAAGCGTGCAATGTCAGCTTCGAATTCTTGTAAGGATTCGCCCGATTTCTGGCAGCGATTTTTCAGTTGGGAGTGGTATACGTGTTCCAAATGGGCCTGGCCATATCGTAATTCTAGATGTTTAATCAGCTGATCATAGTCCTCCTGTTCTTGGGCGGTAAGAGTTTGTAGAATATTCGTCGCTTCTCCACGTAATGCAAGTGTTAGTGCTACAGCTCTTTCCCCTGCATTCCATCCATTTGCTTTGGCCGCTGCTTCAAACTGTCGGCGGTAATTTTCCCATGGAGTTTTTCCGTCGAATTGAGGCGGCTTCATGGAAAGCTTCCCTATTTCAGAAATGACCTTGACATCTTTTATACCCTCTTGAACTTTATCCAAGTTCAAACTCAAGTCCAGCATTGCATTTTCGTTAGCCATCTCTGTGGAGGGCGCACTATTAATTCGTTTTTCCAGCTTACTGATCGTTTCCTTTATTTTATCTACCTCCGTGTTCATTTGCTCCCTAATTTTATCTATCTCTGTCTCAACGGTTCCCATTCTTTCTTCTAGAAATTTAGCCACACCACACAATTCTTTTTTTAGGCCTTCTGTGTTTTCCAGGAACTTCTCTTCCAGGCTTCTTGCATTTTCTTCCAGGCTTCTTGAATTTTCTAGAAGCTTCTCTTCCAGATTTCTAGAATTTTCTTCAAGCTCCTCTTCCAGATTTCTAGCATTTTCTTCCAGGCTTCTTGAATTTTCTAGAAGCTTTTCTTCCAGATTTCTAGAATTTTCTTGAAGCTTCTCTTCCAGATTTCTAGATTTTCTTCTTCTTGAATTTTCTAGAAGCTTCTCTTCCAGATTCTGAAAGCTTTCTCTTCCAGATTTATGAATTTTCCTGAAGCTTCTCTTCCAGATTTCTAGAATTTTGTTGCAGTTCTTCTTTCACGGATTTAGTAGTTTCTTCGAGTTTATTCATTACCAAACTTAAATCACCTCCGGGAACTTCGAATAAAAATGTTTCGGGGTCCTCACCTTCTTGTATAAGTCCTTCTGCAAGTCTTTCCTGGAGTACTTGCTTTTTACCCGTTGTTTCCAGTTCCCTTTCCTCCAATTCCTGTTTCAATTCCGCTACCTTCAAGTCCGCAAGGCGCACTTTTCTTGAACACATTTTGTCTTTGACGAGGTATCAGTCTGTTTCACACGAAAAAGTTTATCAGTTTGTTAAAAATTCACTTCGCGAATTCTTTTCCACGGGCCACCAGTCTATTGTCTGTTTCACGCGAAGAGTGTATCAGTTTATATTCCCACGCACAATTGTCCACTTCGCGAAAACCGGGCCACTGTCTATTTTCTGTTTCACGCGAACAGTGTATCAGTTTATATTCCCACGCACAATTGTCCACTTCGCGAAAACCGGTCCACTGTCTATTTTGGGCGTACAAAAAGGTCTATCAATTTATTTTTCTGACTATCCACTCCACGATCACTTGTTTATTTTCAAAATCTCACTTCCGACACCAATTGTAACGTAAATTAAACTTAACTTGGTTCTACTAATTTATTTCACACTTAATCTACAACTTAATTTATATTACTACTCCACTGTATAGCTCGATCGTATGAGCTCGTTCAGACTGTGTACTCCCTCTTGAGGGCTGTCTATTTATCTCCGATACAGCATTCTCGATGTTTCGAATTCGGACAGTTGGCGACGGCATGTTCCAATTGTTTCCAATATTGACCGTTGTTTTCCGCGGAAGAGCGACTGGATGGTTCTCGAATATCTCCGGGGATGATCTCATCGCTGTCGATGGCAACGCGTTAGGCGACAGGTCCGGCCTAGATTCGTTACAATAAGTTGAACACTATAAAAACACATTTTATTGTATCTAGGACAAGGTACAACTACAGACAAAACAATGATAAAACTCCGAAAAACAACAAAATTAAAAATATTCTTCAGTCGCTTATCATCAAATCAACCAAAATAAAAACAAATTACATTTACAACAAACCTTCAATAATTTTGTTAATTTATCAGCACAAAGGAGACCATGTACTTCGTACTTCCTCAAATGGTGATTGGAAATGAAAACTGATGGATGGAAATAAGTACCAGTTTGTGAAAACATTTCTGCAACTGATGGATGGAAATAAGTATCCGTTTGTGAAAAGCAGCTATATTTTACCTTGTGAAAGAATATTTCGAGGAATTTCAGCGTCAACTCGAATAACAAAACATTCCATTTTCGACGTTGGGTTCATAATTCAAGTCCATGGTATAATTTCTATACTTAATTTTTCGATGACAATTAACAGTAGAATTATTCTGAAATTATTAAGTGGTTTGTCATTTTCTGACAAATGTCGAAATTGGAAAATTATCATGTCAGTCGTCTGTTTATTGCGGGCAGCGCCTCCATGCGCGACTGGCCGTACCAAAAACTTGGTGGTCAAGGATCGCCAATGTTTCAAACACTCTCTTTATTTTTAATTTGTCTATGGTTGATACTTTCTACCATAGACATTATTTTCGAATAACAACCGCCATCTATACCTCAGATCGGGTAGCTCTGATGATGTCAGTTATTTAAGGTTATAAGGATTCTCACTTGTTTTTTTTGTGTTTAGGTTAGTTTCACGGACACTCAAGCATTCTTCTACAAACTCAGCCTAGACCACATCGCAAAAATCAAATGCAGTATCAAAGTCAACAACGAACTCAAAGTAGAAGTTATGCTGAGTGGACGCCAGATGGACCCTCTGGACCTTACTTGGGCGATACCTGCCTCATGCAAAATAACGAGATGGTCCCAATTGAAAGCGCTCCTTTGCGAGATTGGAGGGTCGAAATTATTGCGTGTGAAATGAATCGAGTAAACAATGTTAATCGCTATGCAGCTTCGATTTGATTTGAATTTGGTATGAACTTACCCCTAAATTTTTGTTCAGAATTTGGTATGAACTTGCCCCTACATTTTTGTTGAATTTCACACATTTATGAAACATATTCTACGAAACAGAAGTAAGAATATTGAAATGTCGAGTAATTCAATAAAGATAAATTAAATCGAATTACATCTTAGGGCAAGAATATCTTGACTCAATTTGTCAGTCCTGCCGCTCATGGATGTCAGTGCGCGATGAATTTGAATTGGAGAGGTTGTTGTTGTTTATGATAATAATAATAGAAATGAGTTTGTGTAAATGGACTTTTTTTTTCGTAGATATGTTTATGTTATGTTCATTAAAGATTATTATGAAAATTAAATCCATTTTTCAAGTAGAATATCAAAGTATTGGGAATTCAAAATTAGATGCCAGCGCCAGAGTGGCAAAAATTCAAACCAGACATACTTACATTGTTTGTCTGTTTTCTTAGAGGTTATACACTTGTGTTCGGAGTTTTTCTGAAAATATTTCCATTTGGTATAATTTTCCAGTTTTTTTGTGTAGTGTTATCCATTTCAAGACCCTAGTGAAGTGGTTTATTTAACTCTTGAGACAGTATCATTTGCGAAAACTTCTTTGAAGGAGACAAAGTATGCTCTAAATTGTTTGCAAAAAAATGTTTTTCGAAGTTTCTTGGCGTCTTAGTGAAGTCATCGGGAATTATTATGAATTATTTTAAAGAAAAGTTACACATTATTATTGTGAATTTTCTAATTAAAAATAAAACTAACAAATTTTTTTATGTCATTTAAAACAAACAAGATGGTGTGAAAATGTGTCCTTATCATCTAGATACACATATATACCCAGATAACACATGGACATCCAATGGATATCCATTGGACATCCTTCATGAATTTTATGGATGTACTATGGACATCCAGTTTATATCCAAAAGATATCTTATGGACAATGACAATGATATCCAAAGCGGAACAACCTGTACCATAGAATATCCTTCAAGGATATCCATAAGATATTCTCCAGAGATGTCCATAAGATATCTTTCAAAGATATCCATAAGATATACTTCAAAGATATCTTTCAGGTATATCCATGAGGTATCCTTCTGGGATATTCAAAAGATATCTGAAAGATTCTTTCATATTCGAAAGATATAGTTCGGGGATATCCATCGAAGATAAAATATAGTAATAGCGATCTGGAGGGAAATGAAATAATGGTATTGAACAAAATAAAATGTATTATAAAGTTAAAGAAAAAATAGAATGTTATTTTCTTTGTCCATATAAAGGAAACATCTCCTTTATTCTAGAAGATGACAGATACATTTCTTTGGCCCTTTTCAGCCAAGCTTAGATGGCTTCTTCAGTAGCTTTTTTATTTTTCGTCGAATCACTAAAGTCAGCCGCTTCTGAAATGATATGTATATATTCAACGGGTATGATTTATGATGAAATCTACAAAAAAATACTGATAAATATGATGCTTTCTTTTGAATTCTAAAACTGATGATGATAATATAAACCACTGCCATAGTTTTTCTCTCTTTTTATTGGTATACTATGATATATATATATATATATATATATATATATATATCCCAGATAGCACAGGACATTTTCGGGAAGTCCAGTTTATGTCCATTTTTGGTCCAAATGTCCCGAGCTATTAATAGTACATCTTTAAGACGTCCAGAAAAAGACCTGCTCGGGATGTCCGAAAATGTACGTTTCTGGTACATCCATTAGAGGTACGACTATCATTATTGTTCCAGAAGTTGGAAAATATTTGTGTATTTATAAGTTTGATGTTTACCGATCTGTTCGAATGAATGATATACATAAAATAAGATATATAATATATCTTCAAAAATACATATTTTTCTGATGAAAAAATTTATAAAATATGATCTGTAAAATATTTTGATAATAAACCATTATAACAAAAATATAAACTTAAAAACAAGTTGAAACTGCACTTGTTTTTGAAAGCTGAGATCATTTGAAATAGGCGCCTTTTTGCTCCAATGAAAACGCTCATTACAACACTGTTGTCCCACGACCGATCACAGTACATTATACGAGTTCCGACTGTTCCGAGTGGATCTGTCATCCGACATTTCCGATTTCACTGATTTCAGATTAGCAGGAAGATAAACGCTTGGAATCTGTAGGTCTGTGGGCAAGTGGGTAAAGTTCAATTGCAAAATAGTGGAGATGATTAATGTGTTTTTTTTGTAGATGTGTAGCAGTCACTTTGTATTTGTAGGTGAGTAGAAAATAATAATAGGTATACCTGCTAGCAGAGAAACAAATATGAAGAAACATAACCGACAAAAACATTATGTGCGCGCCAAAAGAAGATCAATTTTATTTTCAAATTGTGGTTTCAGGTCAATGAAATGTCAAAATATGGAGGGACAAACAATTACAATTTCAACTCTTATGATATCCAATGCTCTGGCCACGAAATACAGTTGGATTGGAAGAAAGGGCAAAATGCCATTCAACTAGTTGGCAATGTCAAAAATTATAATTGGTAAGTTAAATATTCAATTCCTTCTGTTCACTTTTCCTTAATGAACTCTTCTTCCACTGAACAATGATTGAAAACACTTAATACAATTTACCAACAGTCCTGTTGTTTAAGGTGCCGCTGATAGGGCAGGATTTTCGCCAAATTACAAATCAACAGAGTCTTCAATTCAATTGTGGCTCAAAAGATCAACTGAGCGGCTTCGTGCTGTTCAGAATAAAACATAAGTGCCATGAATGTAATATGTATATGCAGTTAATATAGAACATTTCTATCCATATTTCCATTTTATTTCTCTGTCCTAATTTTTCAGAGTTTTTGTTGATCTACCAATGATATGTTTATGAATTGAATATTCTTCATAAAAAGTTATGAAAAAAATTTTTTTTATAACACCAATATTTGCTTAAACTTTTTTGTTTTGGATGACTATTTTCGAAACGAATGATTACTGCAATTAAATTTAAAAAAATTATATCCTACAATTTTATCGCGAATTAAATAAATACATGAGGGAGCTCAAAATATGCATGAAAAATCTGCTTTTGAACCTACGTACGATGAAGGTCCCTAAATAGTCCTGTTAAGACCTAAAATGGACTTGAATCGAACGTCCCATGGACATCTGGTTCTGCAACATCGTATATCCATAGGATGTCCATAAGACGTCCGCCGTACAGAAAAAAGACGTCCTTAGGACGTCTTCAATATCCGAAGCGAATGTTTTAAGGACGTCCATGGGACGTACTTGTGCTATCTGGGATATTATATATATATATATATATATATAAGCATTTTTGACATAAACTTTTCTTGGCAATTTTGCATCCTCACCGAACTAGCAGTCTGTTATGAGGCAATACAAATTATTATCAAATAAATTGAACAACTGAATGGGCTTTTCACCTAGTGATAATTCAGCCAGTTTTAGTTGTCCAGTTTCTTTTGTTTGCTCGGAGGCAAACATATTAGTGAGCATGGAAGAAATGCATCGTTTCACAAAGTCATACAGAGTTCCTGCTCCTATTTTTGAGATTTCATTTAGGTACATAAAAAAAAGAGTTCTAGAAAAAGGAATAGAAAAACATACAACTTACCTACAGCAGCTTTGAATTTCGATCCAGTTCCAAAATATTCTTCCGAAAGATTAATTTTTTCAGTGCAATCATTAGGAAAATGTTCGAATCTACTGATAAATCATCTTCATCACATGTCCACTGTTGTAGGCATTCACACCATTTTTAATATGGGAACTGTGACATTTGAAAAATTCGTGTATTGTGGCAAATGTAACGACGTGCTTTTCAGCATTTCTGAAAATATCGAAACTCAAATAGCAAACACATAAATGCATTGGAAATGGATGTTTATAGGTTATGTCCTTTTTCAATTGATATTTACCTGTATTCGGCCAATATATAATTCCCTTTGGAAACAATCAATTGCTACAGATGAAAACCATAATGTTCAGACCAACAGGGTATCAAAAACGAAGGAAAATAAAAAAAAACACGACTCAAAAATAACACCAAAGCAAAACGCCATAGACGATCTTTTTGTTTGGATTCAATTCCTCAACAAAATAAAATGACAGACGTCGCTAGTAATTATGCGTATAGTATGGCCAGGCTGTCGCAGAGGGTCCCTGCGACACGTATTATAAGTTTTGAAAAGGTACAATTTGTGTTTCTACGAGAATGTTTAAATTCATTTATGATTGCTTTGGATATCTCATGGCCATCACTAGGATATCCATTTCAAATCAAGTAGAAAAACGAAACATGAGATTTTTCCAAAAAAATTAATCCATATGTACGAGCATGAAAGAAACTCAGAAATTGACATAATAAAAATTAATCTTGCAATTTAAACTAAGCCATATTTGCTCGGGATATCTTATGGCCATCCATATAATATCTTCTGAAGGATATCCATTTCAAATCCTTCAATGGATATCTTAAATCCAGGGATATCCCGACCAGAATTGGACATGAAATGGATATCCTGTGTTATCTGGGTAGTCACTCTTTTTCCATACTGTATGAATAATCTTCGGTATGCCGAATAATATCTCTTTTTTCTCTTCTTAAGTCTCTTTTTTTTTCTTCTCAACTCTCTTCGAAGGTTCTTTTTTTCACTTTTTTTCTTGGCCACACACGATACAGGATCATAAAACATAAATCAAAAGAGCCAAATAATAGACCCTGTTATATTACCCGTCAACACAATAATATTAGTATGCCCATACCAACATCATCTTTGACAAAAAATTGCCTTATATTCGAGAGTAGGAAGATTTATAACCACCTACCTGGCATTCTCAAGAATACAGTAAATCTCGCACCATTTAGAAATTCAATTAATAATATCCTTCTCAAAAAGGCATATTACAACCTTCAGGTATTCTATAGTGACAACCTTAGTTAGATCATTATGTATGACTAGCACTGTACACCCATTTATTTATTTTATTATATTGTAATTCCTCTGACTACTGAATGTAGTTTATATATCGTATAAATGTAATTTTTAATTGTTGAGTATTGTTAAAATTTTAACGTGTAGTATGACAATCAACTAATAACATTTTACCATGTTTTGGAAGTGTTATTAGTTGTGTTTGTATATGTGATGTATATATTTGTATTTATGAGTAAGTAATTTTTAATTGTTGAGTATTGTTAAAATTTTAACGTGTAGTATGACAATCAACTAATAACATTTTACCATGTTTTGGAAGTGTTATTAGTTGTGTTTGTATATATTTGTATTTATGAGTAAGCATTTTTATTATTAATAATTGTTTAATTGTTTATGTCCCTTTCACAAAGCTTTGTCAACAATAAACTATCTTAGACAATAAAGTATTTTTTGATTTGATTTGATTTTGGGAAGGAACTGTATTCTTCTCCAAGATCCCAAGAGCCCGTCGTCTGTCTATAGACTCACTCAATCCTAGATTAGTCTGCACCAGTAGGTTACATTCATTTTCTCACGGAAAATGATAAAAACTCATTACAGTACAACGGGATCGTTTTGTCCAAGAGTCACATTGAGGTATACAACAATAATTATTTGAACTAGAATCACTCATATTTTCACTCGAGGACGTACAATCAACAGAATATTCACCAGGTAAACCAGAATTTCATTGAATATCAACAATCACAAGAGATTCGACAAGTTTTAAGTGTACAATGGCTAAAATCATATAAACATTAATGTTTCGAAAAGTAAACAATGTGTCCTTATCCCCTAGATATACATATTTAGTCACTCTTTTTCCATACTGTATGAATAATTTTCGGTATGTTGAATAATATATCTTTTTTCTCTTCTTAACTCTCTTTTCTTTCCTCACAACTCTCTTTTTTTTTATCTTGGCCACAGACGATACAGGAGGATTTTGGGAAGGGAGTGGATTCTTCTTCAAGAGCCCATCGTCTGTCTATAAACTCGCTCAATCCTAGATTAGTCTGCACTAGAACGTTACTTTCATTTTCTCATGGAAAATGATGAAAACTTATTCCAGTACAACGGGATCGTTTTGCCCAAGAGTCACATTGAGGTACACAACAATAATGATTTGAACTTGAATCACTCTTTTTTTTACTCGAGGACAATAGTCAACAGGTAAACAAGAATTTCATTAAATGTCAACAATCACAAGAGATTCGACAAGTTTTAGGTATACAATGGCTAAAATCATATTATAAACATTATTGTTTGGAAAAGTAAACAATGTAAGTATGTATAGTTTCCAAAATCGTGTTTCAGACATAAAAATCGGAAGTAATGCAATATTTGCGTTCCTTCCTATCCTATAAAATTGTTTCATATAAATAAATTAATAAATAATCTTTTATTCCATTGAGACCATTTACATGATATTAGGAAAAGTCAGTAGAGAAAAGAGAATACATAAAATATGTTATATCATAGATAAATACAATTGTGTTAAAAACAACATTCCATAAATTCATTCAGATTATAGAATGAGTATTGCCACAGGAGATCTTTGAGATATTTTTTGAATACATTAAAATTTTAGATTTCTCTTATAGAGCTTGGTAGTTTATTATACAACTGTATGCCAGTATAAAATGGACTCTTTTCAGAAAAAGTCCGATGAGGCGGTATGCGAAGAAGATTACCTTGCCTTGTCTCATAGTTATGATTGTCAGTACTTTCAATGAAATCTTTCAGATTATTTTTAACGAATATAATACTTTTGTAGATATGATACAGGGAAGAGTTAGAATTTTGTTTGATTGAAAGAGGCCTTTATAAGAAGTTCTCTTATGTATCCCAAAGATAAGACGTATTATTTTTTTGTAACATACACAATTTTGTTGAAAATCTAGAGTTTTCCCATATTATAACATTATAGGATAATTGAGAGTATGTAATCGCATAGGATATTTATTAGTTGTTGTTGGGAGAGTATATTTTTAAGTTGTAAGATTGCATAGTAGCTGCTACATATCTTCTTTGAATATGTAATACACCAAAAAAAAATTTGTTGTCTCAGAGGACGTCAAATTAATATTTTCAGTATGTATATCAAAAGAAGTGTTGGCATCATTTGTTATGTTAAATTTCTTTAGAACCATTTTCCCATGATTTAGGATTAGATGATTGTTCAAACACCATTCGGTGAATTTATTATATAGTACACTTGAGTTATCTGCCAGTTCTTCCGGAGAATTGCCACAAGTTGCAAAGGAAACATGGTCCGCATATATAACCTTACACTTCGTTTTCATAAATTCTGGTAGGTCATTAATAAACCTAAATATAAGTGGACCCAGTACAGAACCCTGTGGAACACCCAGTTTAACAATTGCCTCATTTGACTGAGTTTGATTTATTTTGACTGTGTAACGATCCACATTTATCCAAGACGATCCTGTCCTAACCAGATGTTCACCACTAACACCCTACCGGAAATCTAGGTCAAGCGCAAGAGGGCAGTTGCAATTAGAACGCCGCAAACGATACATTTTTAACATTGTCTCTCCGCTGAATAAAGTTTTCTATCTTTCATCTGTTTCCTAAATCAATCAAGGCTCCCACAAACCCTAACATTAAATCAAATGTTATAACTGCTATTTTCCTAAATCTTAAGATCAGCCAAGTCAGCACATTTCCACGAAATCCCAAGGCATGTAGTTTTTTTTCCACACAATCTAAATTAAGGCTATTAAAAGCCTTAGTGAGATCAAAGAATAGTGCCCCAACAATTTTCTTATTATTAAGTTGTTTATATATAAATTCGACAAATTCATAGACTGTCCCTTCTGTTGATCTCCCAGGGTAGAAACCATTTTGACATTTTGTTACAATATTGTGTTTATCCAGGTGATTAATCATTCTACTATAAGTAGATTTTTCGAAAATTTTACTAATCACATTTGAAACAGTCTGTAGTTGTCCATACTCAGGGGGTAATTTTTTTTGTAGATAGGAGTAACCAGTCCAGTTTTCAGTTCTTCCGGAAACTGACCAGTTTCAATTGAGATATTAATTAGTTCAGACAGAGGCAGTGCAATGTGTTGAGCTACATATTTAATTATTTTTGTTGATATACAGTCAATACCACTCCTGAGGTGTAACAGGGGTAAAAAAGAATGAGTTATTATTGTTTAGATCACATTTTGTACAAGACGATACAGAATTTTTATATTTTTTTTCGTTTAATAATCTTACAGAGGTGCTGAAATGATTAGCAAAACTATTTGCAACATCAAGGTCCCCATTGATATACAATTCCATTTCTCTAATATTATTATTTTTTCCGTTTTTTTCTTTAACTAATTTCCAAATATATTTTTGTTTTTCATTAGGATCTATTTTATTTTTAATGATTTTTTGATAATATAACTTTTTATCTGTTTTTAGTTTGTCTTTATAAGTTTTATGCAGAAGTTTATATTCAATTTCTAATTTTTCATCATGACACTTCTGCTTCAGCCAATATAGATTGTTTAGCAATTTACGTAACTCGAATGATTCTCTAGTAAACCACTTATTTTTAAGTTCATCTTCTTTGTTTACTAATTGTTTTTTCGATGGACAAAACTTATCAATAGCAAAATTAATAGTTCCATAAAAGAGTTTGAACATTTCATTAATGTTATTACAGTTAAAAATATCAGAGAAATCTTCGTGTTGCAAGAAGTGACTTGGCTAGCAATGCTATATTCATTCAACTGTCTAGCCAGAATTTGTTTCTTAACAGGCTTAATAGTACCTACTACTTGACTTAATATCCATCATCATGCCAAAATGGTCTCCCGAACTTGAGTTATGTATAGTTTCACAGTAACCTTCGTTATCAATATTTGTGAATATATAATCAAGTTTGGATATTGGATATAAAATGGCTATTCTATTCGAGGCTGTTCTAGATATTTTTTAATTTCTTCATTTGGCCATCTCGCTTTCATAAGTTGAACTGAATCCATAATGTGAAAGGAAACTGTAAAAGTGGTGGGTCAGTTCGGGAATACTTGTGTTTTTGCATACTAGATGGCAGTAGTATCTCTTCAGGAGGCGAAAAATATTAATTTGAACCATTGTCTGTATCTTTAGACAATGTTTTAACTCTCATTGAAACTAACATTCTCAATCCCAGATAACACAGGATATCCTATGGATATCCATTTCATGTCCAATTCTGGTCGGGATATCCCTGGATTTGAAATGGACATCCATAAGATATCCGTCGACGGATTTGAAATGGATATCCTTCAGAAGATATCATATGGATGGCCATAAGATATCCGGAGCTAATATGGATAAGTTTAAATTGCAAGATTGATTTTTATTGTGTCAATTTCTGAGCTTCTTTCATGCTCGTACATACAGATTAATTTTTTTGGAAAAATCTCATGTTTCGTTTTTCTACTTGATTTGAAATGGATATCCTTCAGAAGATATCCTAGGGATAGCCATGAGATATCCAAAGCAATCATAAATGAATGTAAATATTCTCGTAGATACACAAATTGTACCTTTTCAAAAATATGTTGTCGCGGTGACCCTCTGCGACCACAGAACAGATATACATGTGTCTGCGACAGCCTGGCCATACTATACGCATAATTACTGGCGACGTCTGTCATTTTGTTGAGGAAGGTCATAGTCATAGCACTGAATCCGATTCGACCTCTGACCATGGTAAGGTTAACATGTGGCGTTAACTGGTTGGAGGTCAAGTAAATGTATATTGTGAATGTCTGCCGTTTTATAACGTGCAATACAAAAATATTGAAAGTTGAAAAAAGTTTTGTGTATGAAATAGTCCCTTTCTTCTCTACGCCAGTAACCAGGCTGGATGACAACGGAATTGTCGGAAGAAGGGGCGCTCTGGCACTCGTGGTATCACTTCGAGTGAGACTTCCAGGGTGCCATACGAAGGGGGGCAAGTGAGGTATTACCGCACGAGGCCCTCGGATCTGTGTAGATGGTAGATGGTTATATAACCGAGCACAAAAAAATTAATTAGAAGAAGAAGAAGATAGCACTGAATCCAAACAAAAGTCGTATTTTTTTTCTATTTTCCTTCGTTTTTGATACCCTGTTGGTCTGGACATAATGGTTTTCATCTGTAGCATTTGATTGTTTCCAAAGGGAATTATATATTGGCCGAATACAGGTAAATATCAATCGAGAAGCACATAACCTATAAAAATCCATTATTTCCAATGCATTTATATGTTTGCTGTTTGAGTTTCGATATTTTCAGAAATGCTGAAAAGCACCTCGTTACATTTGCCACAATACACGAGTTCTTCAAATGTCACAGTGCCCAGATTAAAAATGGTGTGAATGCCTACAACAGTGGACATGTGATGAAGATGATTCATCAGTAGATTCGAACATTTTCCTATTGATTGCACTGAAAAAATGAATCATTCGGAAAAATATTTGGGAACTGGATCGAAGTTCAAAGCTTATGTAGGTAAGTTGTATGTTTTTCTATTCTAGACCTCTTTTTTTAGGTACCTAAATGAAATCTCAAAAATATTACTGTGGAACGATGCCTTTCTTCCGTGCTCACTAATATGTTTGTCTCCAAATATAGCTGGTATGGAGCAAAAAAAATAAAGTGGACAACTAAAACTGGCTGAATTATCACTAGGTGAAAATGCCCATTCAGTTGTTCAATTTATTTGATAATTTGTATTGACTCATAAGAGACTGCTAGTTCAGTGAGAACGCAAAATTTCCAAGAAAAGTTTATGTAAAAAATGCTTATATAATATATATGGATATATATATATAATAGAATACCAATAAAGAGAGAAAAACTATGGCAGTGGTATATATATATATTATCATCATCAGTATCGAATTCAAAAGAAAGCATAATATTTCTCTCAGTATTTCAGTGATTTGACGGAAAATAAAAAAGCTACTGAAGAAGCCATCTAGGCTTAGCTGAAAAGGGCCAAAGAATGGCATCTGTCATCTTCTAGAATAAAGGAAACACCTGGATGGACGAAGAAAATAGCATTCTATTTTTTCTTTAACTTTATTTTTTTGATTATTCTGCATTTAATATTCTGTTTTTATTTTAGAGTTTACATATACATTTTATTTGTTGATAACTCCGAAGTTTATGAGAATTTTTTTGATACCAGAGTTTATTAATACATTTTTTTTTGTTCAATACCATTATTTCATTTCCCTCCAGATTGTTATTACTATATTTCATCTTCGATGGATATCCCCGAAGGATATCTTTAGAATATCTCTCAGGAATCTTTCAGATAGCTTTTGAATATCCCTGAAGGATATCTCATGGATTCCAGGTATTCTATGGATGTACAGGTTGTTCCACTTTGGACATCCATCGGATGTCCATAAGACATCTTTTGGATATAATTGGATGTCCATAGTATATCCATAAAATTGATGAAGGATGTCCAATGGATATCCATTGGATGTCCATGTGTTATCTGGGATCCGGTCGATGCGCTGATTGAAAATGTCAATCGCAATGTCTGTTGATATTGGTAAGAGCTGATCAGAATTTGGTTCTCAGACAAAACGCATACGCCACATAAAATCATCACCTAAATGAAAAAAATATGTACAGTTGAATGTTCTAATTTTGTTCTTTGCTCTTTCGAGTTTCAGACGAATTAGAACAATGGGAGTTATGCAATATTTGCGACCTTACTCTACCAATTTTCACTCATATATAAAAAACTTTTCTATCCCACGGGTTTCGAAAAAAAAAAACATTTCTCTTCCATTGGTTGAACTAGCATGTAGCATGAGTGGAAACAGAGATCGTCCGCCATCTTGGAGCCGCCATTTTAATTTCATGATTTCTGACAAAAAAATCATAATCTTCGACCCCGAAAACCCCCACATACCAATTTCGAATCGAATCTGACCATAATTAAAAACTCGTCAGCCATCTTAAATTTATGAATTTAGACAGAAAATTTAATAATAACCGACCCCCAAAACCACCACATACCAATTGTGAATAGAACAGAGATCGTCCGCCATCTTGGAGCCGCCATTTTAATTTCATGATTTTTGACAAAAAATTCATAATTTTCGACCCCGAAAACCTCCACATACCAATTTCGAATAGAATCGGACCACAATTGAAAAACTCGTCCGCCATCTTGAATTTATGAATTTTGTCAAAAAAATCAATAATATCCGACCCCAAAACCAACCACATACCAATTTTGAATAGAACGGACGATAATCCCCAGAGATCGTCCGCCATCTTGGAGCCGCCATTTTAATTTCATGATTTTTGACAAAAATTCATAATTTTCGACCCGAACCTCCACATACCAATTTCGAATAGAATCGGACCATAATTGAAAAACTCGTCCGCCATCTTGAATTTATGAATTTTGTCAAAAAAATCAATAATATCCGACTCCGAAACAAACCACATTTTTTTTTCAAGAACGTTATTCAAAAAATGCAACTAGAATTACATAAAAATGAATTATATGAAAAATAAATTGAAATATATGCACTATTCAAAAAAAGGTTATTCCAAAGCAGCACAGCAATGCTGCTCTCGGAAAACTAGCTATACTTATAATTCAATCACATAATAACAAAAAATTAAACCGACGAAAAACGGAACTGAAAAGCAAAAAATTAAATGAACTTCGTAGTCTAAGTCTAAGAGCCGGTGGGAGGTCGACTTCCACCGATCTGATAACTCGATGAGACATATTTTTTATCAAATATAATTTATAAACAAATATGCCAATGATAACTTGCCTATCGGAAAGTGTTCATAGCTATTTTCAATTGAATTAATTTTAATCAATTTTCTTTCATCACCTTCACTCTTTTGATAACCGAATGAGTTTCACCTCCACTGATAGTTTTTAACACACATAATATGCCTAGGTAGGCTTGCCTACTTATTTCTGTGCATGGCTACCTGGCAAGCAGATGTGAACAGGTAAGTCAATATAGGTAACTACACCGATCTGTTAACCAATCGAAATTGATGTCATAGGTAAGATAATTTAATTACAAAACCAATCGTATAGGCTTGCCTGCAAAAAATCGTACATAAAATATTATTGCCAAGCTATAAAGTCTTAGAATTTTAGCTATTTGATAGGTGCGAGAGAGAAAGTAGAGCATCCGAGGTCCGTGTGATAGAACAGGACACAACATAGCAGCTACCTGACTGTTGAATGTATCCGAGTGCGCATGCTCGTGTACATGTGAGTGACAGTAATTTTGAACTCTAATTTATTATAACTCTAATTTCGATCACAATTTTTGTATTATTTTACACTATATATACTTACAGCTATGAAATAATCAAAATAAAATAATTTAATATATTAACAAAAATAAAAATTCAACAATTTTTCTTTCATTTTGAAGCTAAATTATAAAATTTAAAAATGAATAAAAAATATAGATTTTTTATTTAAAATTAAATAAAAAATTATTTATTTATTATTTAAAATAAAATAAATGCTGTAAAGCGGGAAAGAATAAGTGTTACTTTTAAAATTTCAGTATAATAAATTTAAAAAAACATCAATATAGAAAAATAAAATTTAATACATTTATGTTGTTAAAAGCGTTTATTACAAAGCATATAAAAGAGTTCAAAATTACTGTCAGTGTAAATAAATGTGTCACTGTCACTCACATGTACACGAGCATGCGCACTCGGATACATTCAACGGTCAGGTAGCGTGCAGCTGCTATGTTGTGTCCTGTTCTATCACACGGACCTCGGACGCTCTACTTTCTCTCTGCACCTATCATATAGCTAAAATTCTAAAACTTTATGCTGGCAATAATATTTTATGTACGATTTTTGCAGGCAAGCCTATACGATTGGTTTTGTAATCAAATTATCTTACCTATGATATCAATTTCGATTGGTTAACAGATCGGTTAGTTACCTATATTACTTACCTGTTCACATCTGCTGCCAGGTAGCCATGCGCGAAAAGTAGGCAAGCTACCAGGCATATTCTGTTGTTAAAAACTATCAGTTGAGGAACTCATTCGGTTATCAAAGAGTGAAGTGATGAAAAAAATTGATTAAAATTAATTCAATTAAAAAGCTATGAACACTTTTCGATAGACAAGTTATCGGGCATATTTGTTTATAAATTATATTTGATAAAAATATTCTCATCGAGTTATCAGATCGGTGAAGGTCGACCTCCTCGGTCTCCCTACTATAAACTAATGTAAGTAACTAATTTTGAGTAGGCGCCAAACAAACTATCAACGAAGATCATTAAATTACTTCAAAAACTTATCAAAATGTCACCGCCGATGCCATTATTTCAAGCTTTACCTAACTCATTTTGCTTTAACCATATATTCCTGTAATTGTCTTATTCTACCACATTTGTTTACAGACCATTTTATTTCAACACAAAATTGCCTTACACGTTATGAACTTGATATGTTGAGATACATAATATAATATAAAAATGCAATGTTATTTGAATAAAACCACGCACAAATTTTCAAATTTATTGTGATTCTTTATTGAAATGACTTTTTACTTGAAATAAACGATTTTTCTTTATTTTTATTTATTATTGTTTGTTTGGCGCCGACTCAAAATTAGTTATAGTCCATCCAATATCAATTCTGTTTCTATATGGAGCAAATAAAAACTCACTTCGCTAACACGAGCGTATATGCGAAGAAACGGAACGAAAAATAATCTGTACACAAAGAGCCCGCTGGTCAACGTGGACTTGAGTGACTGCTGTCTGTTCTTCAACCGATTCGTCTGGGCCAATCAAGTCGGACATCAATGCTGGCAGGTGTGTCTATACGATGGGAGGTCATAAATCACGCGTTATATTTGAGTTTTAATAGCTCTGAAAGATTGAAAACCAGTAGCGTCTGTGGTCTTGGTGTGTGCCGATCGAAATACGTTTTAGGATATAATAATAACCTACATCAAACAATGAGAGAAATTATTTTTCATTCTTAATGTATTTGTATAAATAAAAGCTTGTCTTTAATTTTTTTTCATTTTTCATCATTTATGAAGTATTTTTAAAATCTTAAAATATCTAAATAAAATTAGTTATCTCCGCCACTGCTGCTCACAGGATTTCGCCGCAAGACTTTTTTATGCTTCTGCAATTGATATTGGGAAAACTATACCAACCAACACATTATACACTCCGTCCCATTTTATCCTAAGAGATATGAAAGGTGAGTTTGCGAATGGATAATTTGTAAAATTATTTGAACAGAATCATATACCAGACTGAGTAACGGAAGTTAAATAATCATATACAATACGATTAGTTACTTCTGTTGGTGATTCGAAAAGAACATGAACAGAATCATTGTCTTTGCAGGGTACAACATGAAATGACGGGTGATAGGAAAGGTATATGAACAGGATCATATACGAAATGATGAGTGTGTAACGTGATTTCTCGATGCTTTACTGAAAAATATATAGAGAAAGTAAAGTACTATGAAAAAACGTTTTATAGCCACAATGACCCCTTTTGCCGGTAGGTTTCTGCTGAAACATTAGGTATCGAATATCGCCAGGACCGAGCACCATGAACAAAGTTCACCCGACATCAAAGGTTTTTTTCAAAGTATTTAACTCTCCCATATATCATTCATGCCTATATTCAAAGTGTCTTCCTTATTAATTTTATAATATTAATTCAAATATTCCATAATCCCTTTATCAGGTTTCCACACTCAACATTACATGAAATGGAAAACGACATATTTCTAATTCATTTTATGAGAATCCTATACTTTATTGTTTCAAATATAAATATTTCTCGATATGCACTGAATCAGCTTCCTATCGATGAAAAAAAAAAGAATATATTCTGACAACTCCTTTTGGAAATTGAATGCCATGATTTCCTAGAGAAATGAATATTTTTCGTAAATAAAAAATATATGTCTATTTACATTGCGTTAGCTACCCATTGATGAAACAAATACTGGCCATCAAGCACACTGTTTTTGTAGAATATACCTAGAAGGATCATGTAGATTGCGGAATATAACATGAAATGTCACTGAAATTATTAATCTTGTGTCCGAAAAAAATGTTGACGAATGATATATTTGATAAATATTCCGAAACAACTGACTCGAAACACCAAGTAGATGAAGCAGTGAATACTGCCCCAACCTCCGCAGTATTCCCTGTGTACCAACCAACACATTATACACTTTGTCCCACTTCATTCTAAGAGATATGAAAGGTGAGTTGGTGAATGGATAATTTGTAAAATTATTTGAACAGAATCATATACCAGACTGAGTAACGGAAGCTAAATAATCATATACAATACG